>RWGZ01001269.1:0-274833 GCA_009725065.1 Utricularia reniformis | reverse complement strand
ATCCTAGCCGTTATCACCTCCTCCACCACTCCTATAACCCGCAGCGCGGGCCCTTTGCTGGTAGAGGGTTGCCCTGTGCAGCGCAGAGTTAATGTGCCTGCACATGTAGTACTGATCGGGGGATTCCCCCCGATGACAACCCCGAAGGAACCAGCGTGCCTCCAGTTGCTGATTCCGAAGCCCCCGCGTTATCCGCTACCTCCTGTTGGTCTTCTGTGGCGCGGCCGAGGCCGTTGCCATAAGCTTTAACCTCAAGCTAGACATCGTTTCTGTTGAACTTGCAAAAGGAAATACATAAGGATCAGGGGATGAGAGCTAAATAAAACTCACTCCGCACCCGATCCTTCAGATGGATCTGAACAAGAAAATACCCCTTTCGGGGCCGGGGCCGGGGCTTCGGCCCTACCTGCAACCCCTATCTATATCAATATCTTCTCCAGAAGCAGGTCTATTAGCCTAAGACACGCTTAGGAGGAAGGAAAAATCGCTAGTGTATCCGCGATGTCTTGACGGGAAGGGTTGAACCTAGTTCGGTCCAACTTACCTATGTGTGGGTGGGTTATAACGGGCCACACCTTAAACAAATCTTCCTTCGGGATCGTTATCCACATATAACAGGATTCCCATTCGTGAAGGGATTCTTCTTTATCAACTATAGTACACTCTCTGGTGCGGCACGTTATATAATACAACATACGACATCCTAATAATCCCTTACCCTTTCAGACTCCGACCAAAAACAAATTAAAAAAATGTTCTAAGGTCGGGGCTACCCCTTGCCCATTGCAATAAAAGATAAATGCCACTATATACACATAGATAGCGGGGAACAAGGCATAGGTAGCACAATGAATCTCCCGAAGTACGGCTGCTACGAACGGGTGTAGCGGAAAACGCAACCCAGACTTCAAGGAAGCATAACTGACCAGAATAGCACTCACCGAGACATTCATTTCCGCTGGAAGGAAACAAGGAACATCCCCCTTCCCTTCCCTTCCAGAAGGAATAATGAGGAGGAATCAAAAACCTAGACCTAAGTTCTTCGATATCTAGTTCGGACATGGCCGGGTGTCTAACTTTAGGAGGAGCCATGGTTATTACCTTAAGAAAAACTTGTTAAAAAGATCGGAACGTGAGTAAGAACGGAGATTCAGAGCGTTGTTGCTGTAAAGAATTTTTTCACCAATAGCGGTGGGGAAGAACAGTCCCCAAAACCCCGATTTAAATATTAATTTCCCTACCAATCGCAAGTTGGCGCGTAGGATTACCGCAGGCGGCTGCAGTCTATATGCACTCATCAAGCCTGTCAGGTAACAGAATAAGGAAAGACGCAGGTCTGGGTATTAACGTTTAGATAAAGGTAATGCGAAAATAACCCTTACGTTATTTTGAAATTCAAAATCTGTGTTTCAAATTAGCTAAGGATAGGATCAGTCCTAAGTGCGCCCGAACTTAATCATCATCATATAATCGGCATTGCATCACCTCTGCAATGGCGACAAAGCTCGAGGGGCTAGTGATGAGTGCTACAGGACCAGATACTTCGTAATGGGTAAGACCCAACCCTATTGGGCCAACTTAGATGACCAGGGACGAACCTGCGCCGCCCAAGATCCTTAGTCTGACTTATTTGAGATAATCGACCCGAAGGCCCATTGGTATTTCAGGACCGAAGTTGGAGTTAGGCGTAATCAAGAATATCCAAGGAACGACCCCTTAGATCGGTCCAGAACAGTTACAGCCCACGCATCTCACGCTCCGGGTATCTACATGCATTCCATTCTTCGGGCCTATTCACGCAGTTAGCACTTCGGGCCCAACTACATTTTCCAGCATGGGAAAACGACATTGTCAGAGGCGTTTATAGGGCGTGATCCGCACACGTTTCTCCTCTATAAATACAGAGCTAAAAGATAAGCTCGAGAGGACATTTTGGACGCACAAGAACATGTCGTTACTTTGCCGGTTAACCTCTTCACGCTTTCTTATTTTCCCTTGTCATTTTCATAAGCCAACTGTTTGTAATATGAACTGTTCTATCAATGAATCGGCTAAGAGCGTTTTCTGCTCTTTGTCAGGTGGTTTTTTCCCTTCATCCGAAGGGTTTTCCACTTTAAAATTTATGTGCCTAGTTTCATTTCATATCGAATCGTTTCCCCAATTTTAAACAAATTCAAACCGAGTTCATTTTATTACGAACCGAACGTCTGTTGGTATCCTCTAAAAAGGAACTACAACAAAAACTATGAGGATTTGTTTCGCCGAATTAGCCAACATCACCCCTATTTCTTCACTGTGCATGGCCTTCGAACATAATTGCACATAATTCATCATATGACGAGTATCTAGAATGACTGCCACATTAAGAACATGATTCATCTTATCTACATCTCGCTAGTATTTGTCAAACTTCATCTTCATTCTTTCCTTCATGCCTTTTAAATATGAATTTTCATCCATCTGCCAATCCTTGAAAGTAGTAACAGAATCACTAACTTCATCCAAAAATATATTAGATATCACATATGAAACACCGGATACATGGTTGGTCAATGTATAAAATGGTTCTAACACTTATATTAATCGTTCAACCATATTCCAATCATACTTTTATGTGCTGCAATTTTATCTTTTCTTTTGTCTATAAGATTCATTATCTTCGTTATTGTCCATCTACCTCGATCTCTTTCTCTGCATCATATAACTCATACATCTCAAACATATTTTTGAACTGGTAAGCTCTCTCTAGCATATCATAAACATAATTACATCTTATTAGAACATCCAAGCATATAGTTTTCTTAGATTGTATATTTTCTTCTATGAAAAATGCCTCAAATTCCTCATTCTTGCTTGAGATTGCTTTACATATTTAACCAAGGCTTGAACATGTTCAATACATGCATTTGCACCTTTCAACCCATCCCTCACTGCAAGATTAACAATATGATGCACACATTTAACATGTAGATACTTTCCATCCTCAATTGTCGTTCCATTTTTTGTTGCATCCACTCAACAAGACACAAATCAACGTATGAAACGTTAATAACCACATATGTTCATCCGCTATGAATTTGGAATCACAAACTTCAATTCCTACAGAAGCAATTACAACTTCAATAAATAGATGCAATCAGGAAGAAAACCAACTACAATTTTCATGCAATTATAACAAATAACAAAATTATAATATATGACATTTGAACACCTTGACAAACGTAATAAAAGAACCAATTGGGTTCTGCGATATATTCAACAAAATTTTAGGATCTCTATATGTTGCATTAATATATTCATCATCAATGCATGAATGAGGATCAATTTAGAAAAAAAAATCACATATTAGTTTTCCAGACTATAAGCTCATTGGATCTCATAAAAAAATCAATAGTCGAAAACATAAACAGTAAAAAATCTCCAAACTAAAAGCTCAAAATTTTAGTATCGTTATTTTTTGATGCATTCACTTAACAAGACACAAATCAACGTCTAAAACGTTAATAAACCACCTCTATTCATCCGATGTGAATTTGAAACTACAAACTTCAATTCCGAAAGAAGAAATTATACCTTCAATAGAAAGAAAACCCACTACAATTTTCATACAAACATAACAAATGACAAAATTATATAATATGATATTTGAATACCTTAGCAAACTAAATAAGGTGGGCGCTTGCGTCACGAATATGGTCAGTAAAAGTATAAGATCACTATCGGTTCCATTAGCATATTCATTATCAATGTATGAATGAGGATCTCTTGAGAAAAAAATCGCATATTTGTTCTCCATACTACAAGCTCATTGGATCTTATAGAAAAATCAAAAGTCGAAAACATAAACAATCGAGAATCTCTAGACTAAAAGCTCAAAGTTTAGGATCGCTATGTTTTGTTAAATCCACTAAACATAGACAAATCAATGGTCGAAAAATAACTTCAATCATTAGATGCAATACTCAAATCACAACAAAAAATTTGATGAATAATCCTAACAACCCAATAATCAATCTATAAATGAACTTCCGAAAATATAACCTCAAGCAACACACGGAATTCCCAAATCACAACAACAAATTCAATTAATAAACCTAATAACCCAATAACAAACACAATTCAACAATATAACAAAGCTCTAAATAAACAATGAAATGGTGAGATTATACAAAAAACTCTTTGTCCTAATGGTTATATTAAGGGATGAAAGGAGTAAACTAAGGGGTGAAAGGGATGAAGTCACCCTTCTAAACCATTGTAAGATTCTCGTTCGTTTGCTTAAGTGCACTTTGCGTTTCGTAAACCAGTTATGTAGAGCGAGGAAATGGTAAACCCCGTTTCCTCACAAAAACCAGCGGTGTAAATGGTATAGCATTGTCCTAAACCAACGGATTAAATGGTAAAACAGAGTCGTAACCTCCGTTTCATAAACCAACGGTGTAAATGATAAACCATGGTCGTTGACACTGTTTCCCCACAAAACCAGAATGAATTAACATCAAATAACTTGCGGTACTATCGTATAGTGGTACGAATTAAATGATTTATATAAATTGAGGGGTTAGTGAAGCCATAACTACGAAGCAATGGCTTTATACCATGGTAGTCATCTCGGTAAATACCGGCCTAAACCGGTATACCAACACCATACAGACGATATGGGTTAATGAGTCGGGTTATCGGATTTAACTAAAAGCAGCTCAACTATCATAAATTATAAGGCCCAATAGGATTATAATTTTTTTTACATTCTTTATTAACACAAATTGATTTCTCAATTCTGAATTCTCACACACGCACAGACGGCAAACCTAATAGAAGTGAAAGACATTAACCTATCGATTTTAGTTGGATAATGGATTGGGTAAATTTTCATCACCCCAGTTTCGTTCTTGGAGTCTATGTGTTAAGTTGTATTTTTTAAATATATATATATAAAATGTTGTGTTGCTCATTTCTCAGATCTTCCCAAACCGTATGTTTTGCCATTTTTTTTTTGCTCTACTTTAAATTGTGTATGTTGTTTATATTTTATTTCTTGTTATTTCATCAAATCACTTTGGCTAATTTTAAGGGATTTTTGTTTGATTTTAATTTTGTTGGGTCCCTAATTTTATCTAAATATTCAATTTCTTTAATTTTGTTAGGTTTGGATTGATTTTTTAAAATTGTTTGAAATTACTTAACGAGTGAATTTGATTTATATATTTAAATGAATTACACCTTCTTTTGATTCTTTTTTACCATTTTTTGTAATTGTTGTTTAATTGTAATGTTACATGTTCCTATTTTTTATTTGAGTTTTTGTATACTTGTGTTTTAATGGTTTTGGTTTTGACAGATTTTATATACTAATTGAGAGATATATTCAGTGATTTGAATTAAATCGAATTGTTGAAGAAGGTTGGTTGTTGTATGGTTGAAGATAATCAAATATAGATGTTCCGGGATCCGATAATGTAGCGGGAGAAGATCAATCTGCAAATCATTCGGTTGAATCTTTTTTAGGTTCTTCTAAATCAAAAGAAATTGTATGGGATCATGTTGGAAAACTTGGTCCAAATTGGTTAAGATGTAAATATTGTTCCCATGAAGTTCATAGAGGAGGAATTACAAGAATGAAGGAGTATCTAATTGGCAAGGAATGGGCTGTAAAATCATGTTTTGGTATGACTGCTTTTGTTAAAAGTGAAATTTAAGATTTAGTGGAGACCATACGTGCATATAATGTTAAGAGACTAAAATAGAAATAAAAGAGACAACTATTGTTGTTTGGTAGTGATGAAGATGATGAGATTCTTGAAATTGAATCAGGTTCCGAAACTTGTGAAAAGAGAAAAACAAGAGAAAATGTTTTTGAGAAGAATCGGAAGGAAAAAAAATCTATGCAACAAAGTTTGAAAGTATGTTTGGAAGGTAAGGGTGCTATTAAAAGAGCACATAAAGAGATAGCTAAATTTTTTTATAATCAGTATGTTCCATTTCGTGCGGCCGACTCTTCATCTTTTAAGAGAATGTTTGAAAAAGTTATTGAGTGTGACACTGGATTTGTTGTTTCAAATTATCATGCATTGCGTGTTCCTTTATTATTAGATGTAAAGGAAGAAGTAGAGGGTTGGGTACAGACTTCACGGACTAGTATATTTCATCATGTTTTGATAAAATTTTTGATTTATTATCCAAAAGGTGTAGTATTATGGAAATCTGTAGATGCATATGATCAAATAAGAAATGCTGAAATGTTAAGTAAATTGCTGAACATTTTATTGAATGGGTTGGTGAAAAAAAATGTAGTACATATTGTGAATGATAATGCGAGCGATTTCAAGGCAGTTGGTGAATTGATTATCAAAAAATATCCACACATTAGTTGGTCACCATGTGCTGCACATTTTCTGAATCTCATTTTAAAAGAAATTGGAGATCTTGATCATGTGCCAGCATTAGTTAGACAAGCTTATGAGACAACTAAGTTCATCAATAATCATTTGTATTGGTTGACTTGGTTGAGAAAGAGACCGAATTGGAATGAAATTATTCGTCTTGGACCAACTAGGTTTGCTACAACTTTCTTATTCTTACATAGTCTATGTTCACATAAGCATGATTTAAGTGTTTTGATTACAGATAAAGAGTTAACATTAGCAAAATTATCCAAGGAGCTAAAGACGAAACATTTTGTTAATAATGTGTGAATCGACATTTTTGGGAACAAGCAGAGTTGATTGTAACAGTGATGCTTCCATTGCTTCGAGTACTTCGCTTGTAGACAGTGATAGTGTTCCTTCATTGGATTTGTGTATCATGAGATGAAAATACTCGGAAAGATATTAAATTAGTGTTTAACAATGTGAAAGATGATTATAAGTTGTACACAAATATAGTAAAAAAAGATGAGATATACAGTTGAAAAGAAATTTGCATGCAGTTGCTTATTGGCTAAACCATCGATTTTAGTATGCAAATGACACACTTCAAAATAAAGTAGATGTCCAAGAATGGATCTTGGAGGTCATAATCTCAAAAGGAGGTCCCGATCATTGTAAGATGCTCGAAGAGATGATGATATTGAGGATAGATAGTTTTGGAAAAAAAATAACATTAAAAATGACAAGTGTTCATCATCCATGTAAACTTGTATTTAATAAGTTGTTACTCAATTTTTTAAATATTTTATTATTTAACTTTTAACTTTCTTATTTAGTCTAATGATGGGATATTTTTGGATTTTCGACACCACATTTGCAGTTTTTCGCCAGGCAAGTACTAGGCCAAACATGCAGTTATTCTGGTTGTGAACGAAATTGGAGTGTATGTGAAAGAATATATCTATAAGCTAATTCTAAAGAAATCCCTTAGACTGACACTATGGGAAGGATTACTTGGGATAATAGATGCAATTAAATTCACTGTATAGTACAAAACATTTTATAAAAACAATAGATAAGTATAAGATTATGAAATTGTTGTTATTAAAATATAAATATTGATACCAACGTTATATCGATAAAATCATCCGTACCGATATTGATTGGTATGAAAGGATCACTTCCTTGCTTTATATCTCTAATTATCTCGGGTCAACTTTATAATTATTTTCTAAGAAAAGACTCCGTCAAATAATAAAAAGGGCCTTTTAATGTACTGAATAGTAAGAATGATCCCATTCATGGCCCAGCCCAGATAAACAGCCAACCGGGTCTGAAACCGATCTATCGGTTTTGCCGATCGAACATTTGAAGCGTTGATCTGATTTATTCTTACGAACGCCAAGTTTCTCGTTCTTAGGCGGGATTTTTTGATGGCTTCTCTTTTTAAGGTATTTTAGGTTACGGGATCTTTATATTCAGGAAGGCGTCTTTTTTTCTGGTTCATTTGATTGAATTAGGGTTTTTAAATGTTGCGGTTTGAGTCCTTTAATCCAGATTTTTTCTCAATAAAAGATATGGAACTCCTTTAGTAGTTTTGAGTTGCATTTGACGGGTTTAGTTTTTCATAGGATCCGAACAAGATTTCCGCATATAGGGATAGAAGGTTTCAAGGGACGCAAGAAGAGTATGACGAGACGCTGCAGAATTCGACAACTGTATATGTGGGGAATATGTCGTTTTATACTACAGAGGAGCAAGTTTACGAATTGTTTTCACGAGCAGGGGAGATTAAAAAAATAATCATGGGTTTGGATAAGAACAGCAAAACCCCTTGTGGCTTCTGCTTTGTGCTGTATGTATTAGCACACTAGTGGTTTTCTTTTTCAGCAATTATCATTGGCATTGAAAAATAGCTGAAATCTTGTGATGTTTGATCTTAATTACAGTTACTACTCCAGAGAAGATGCTGAAGACACTGTAAAATGTATCAGTGGGACTATTCTTGATGATCGTCCTATTCGTGTTGATTTTGATTGGGGGTTTCAAGAAGGCAGGCAATGGGGACGTGGTCGAAGCGGTGGGCAGGTGATGTTTAATTATTTTTGCAATTTTACATCATCATAATAGGGAATAGGGTGATTTTTTTATGGTGAACTTCACAGCCAGTTTCAAAACATTAATTTTTATATGCTACTTCTTATTAATCTTTTATAATTTATATATTTTTCCAGGTTCGAGATGAATACCGCACTGACTATGATCCAGATATCCTTTTTGTGTTATCTTTTTATGTGATACTATTGCCAAAGTATGCTTTATGTATTCTGTTTAGCTGGTTCTTATGTGTACATTTTTGTTGTATTTATCGTACATTTTAATTGGGGCTTATAGATTGTTGGACTCATTTAGTTCGTCAGTTGAACCAATTAGTGAGATTATGTTTAAGTAGTTCAAACTGCTAGTTGTTTAATACCTTAATAATTCAAACGTAGAGGCGGGTATGGCAAATTAGTGCAAAAGGAGTTAGAAGCACAGAGGCAGATGGTGGATTATGGAGCTGGATCATTAGGCTCATTTCCGCTTGTTATGGCTCCTAACTGTAAGCTTTTACCCCTTTGGTTTCACGTGCACTTGGAATGTCACTATTACATAATTTTTTGTTTCTAATAATTCCTGTCACCATACCATCAGTATGACTTGAAAAAAATATGTAGTACACATCATTTTGGAGTCGATAGCATTCGTAAACGCAAGGTTTTTAAGTATATTTAGTTGTTCCATCTTCCATTTATGATAAAATTATGCGCTTTTCACAGAGAACTAGTGATTTTTCGTAGGATATCGATCTAAGAACATACATTATTGACTCTATATGATTCCTCACCTGTAAGTTTGCTTTGCAATCTAATATGTTTTGTTTGCGTAGATGGTAGGCATAGTAATGGAGGCTCTCATCGGCATGGAAGAGGTTTGATTCCCATTAAATCGCGTCTTTTTTTCTGTGCATGAACTTTATTAACCCTTCTTTACCCGGAAACAGATCATCCCAAGCGACGCAGAGAAGATGACCGAACCGGGAATGAATTCCAAAGAAGGAAATCGGATTTTGTGTATAGGAGAAATCCAGATAATGAACCCAGGCCTGTTAGTACCATTTTTTCCTCATCTTCTAGTGTTTATACATACAGCAACAGAAGCAGAAGATGAACAACAAAAACATTAATTTTTCAACTTTTACCGTTGTTTTTTGCAGGAGAAGAATCCACGATTTCGTGAGAGTGGCGACTCGGATGATGAAGATGACGACGATCGGATGGATCAATCTTAGCTAGTTTTATTGAGATGTTTAATATTTGAATTTGGGTTGTTAGCATGATATTTAGAGGGGCAGCCATTGATCATTTTCTGATCCTCACAGCTTCTTTTTCTCTGTTGTAACATCAAGCCTCTTTATTTACTGAATTAAATGCCACTCTTCATGTCTTCAGTAAGGATGCCTTTGGTGTTCATGGTATTATTCATTCTTTTAAATTTTCAGGTATACTGGTCAGGTTTATAAGAAATTTCGCATGTAACGCGTTGTTCGGTATTTAAATAAAGTAGATGTGAGTGCAGGTTTTGAGTGGGTTAGGTCCGAGTTATTTGTTTGATTTAGGAAAAAATAGATGAAGTTTTTAGTTATTTCTTAACTTAAAGAGCAACGTGAATTTAGAATGAGTTAAAAAGTTGTGTTTTTACTTTAGATGAATAATTTATTTTATTATTTGGTATATGATATGTATTCATTTTTAAAACATTGGTATTATGTGGGGTTACTATTATTATTCCTATTTGATTTGATAGATTAATTTATCAAAAAATTATCAAAAAAACAGTTATATTTTTCTCATCCTCTTTTATTTTAAACACTAGATGACTTTAAAGTTATATGAAAAACAAACTTTATATGATACAAATTTCTTAATATAGCACTTTTATTAATTTTCAGTAATATAATTATTTCAAAATCCCTTTTGAAATATATTTTCTATTTCTAATATTTATATATTTACATTTTAATTAATTCCATAACTTTTTATCAATAAATATTAATTATGCATGGATCATGTTTCTTATATCAAATATTTTGTGATTTATAAATTCACACATAAATAAGGGTATATAAGTGTTTTCAAAATTTTATAATATTTTTATTTATAACATATAATTTGACCAATATTTATCATATACAATCTTATTAACCAAACACATCTAGTTTTAATTAATTGTATCATATCAATGTATCTTAATCACATTTAATTACAAACCTAGTCAATCGTATTATTGTAACCAAATGAGCACTAAGAACCCAATCATACCCCATAGTGTTAAGAGTAAAAATATACTCTGTGATGTTTTATAATCAGGTGAGGATACCGCTGGTATACGGTTGCCGTAATGAAAGGAGAACAAGAGTTTATACGTGGGAAACCCGAGAACCGGGAGGAAAACCCACGGGGCACCAAACCCAGGAAGAATTCACTAAGAACTTTTGATCAGGAATTCTCTAGAGAGCTTGTCCTTCAACATTATCAGACATATCCCTTTTATAGACAAACATTCTACATATTTTAATTGCACATAATCTTATCGTAATCTATTACGATCTCTCCGCAGCCACCTCGAGCCAATTTATGAAACTTTTGTGCATGCCGAAGCCGCACACCGCCGCCTGGAGTAATGGCGCAGCCTTCGTTGACATTTCTCTTGAGGACGCCGATCGCACACCATTCTTCCAGCAATTCATTACCGATCCTGCAACACTCCGTAGGGTACCGATCGACTGACCATCGATTCTCTCAACGTATGATCGGCAAGAGGATATTGTCGTCCGATCGGTCATATCACCTGACCCTGATCGTATCGTCGTAAGTCATGTATTAACATTAGCCCCTCAACTCCAACTGATCGTCAAAGTCGAACGTTAGAGGGAGTTGATATTGTCGTGACTTACATGTAGCCACAAATCACCAATAAATATACCGATCAACGCCAACGCTTTCAAACTCTATCTCCCTACTCATCGTGTTAGATCTGCTCATCTTGAAAACCATGCCGAAGCCAGAAAGTCGCAATCCTGGTCGTCCACGTGGCACAATCATGAGCGTTGCTCATAAACAAAACCCTCGTCATCGTCGCAATTCCAATCGCGCTTCCGAATACACTTCAACCCTTTGCTTTCAGGCGATTTCAACCCATTATCTCTGGCGATTACTCTTCTCGGTCAAACGCAAGAATTACATAGGTTTATTTTACTTTCTTTGCTTGTACGACCTTTTAATTCGGTTTTATTTTCTTACCGCGAGCAAAACGTGATTTTTCCTAATATCCCAGCGAGTTTCTTCAATTCTCTTGATTTTCCAATAGGTTATTGTTTTGTGGGTATTTACGACGCCTATCCTTACTCGCAGATGGCTCCATCTCTGAATCTTGACACAGTTCATGAGAAATTTGGCTTTCCTAAAGAATATCAATTGGAAATCGGCAAGCCTGGTTCTGAGCCTTGGCCCGAGACAGGACGATCGTCCTTGGATAATCCTATACCAGTGACGATCTATGCTTTGAAGAATGGATTGAGGTTCCCCCTTCATCCATTCGTCGCTGAACTGCTGTGGGCCCTGGCGATGCCCGTTTTTGCACTGATGCCAAGTAGTTACTTGGTGATCGTCGCATTCATCCACTACTGCGACACTGCTAACATGGCCCCGACCGTCACCAACTTCCTAACGATCTACAAGGTGATGTGGCGATTGGGCACTCACGTTTTTGCCCAACGCAAGCTGTGGTACTTCTCCAGCAGAGGTAAAAACAACGATCTTGTCGAGCGACCAGATTCGCAACGCGACTGGTACAACTCATTCGTCTGGGTCGGGTTTCAAGATGATAACCTTGAATTCCTCCTCCAAGTATCGTCCGACACTGGCAAGTTCATGGTCGATGGTGAAGAAACGATTCTAACTGCCGATCGACTGAAGAATTTGCCCGCACTGATGGAAAACTTTCCAGATAAAGACGATAGTCTTAACTGAAAAGTGTTATGTGCAGAGGATAATCTTTCCCGTATGTGCATAACAGGTCGATCGATGAGTGAACGCATCGGTCGACCCTGGGCTCAACCATCATCTCTTCCCGAAGAACGTAAACTTATTTTTATAGTTTTTTCCTTCCTTCCAGTCATAACTGAGTTTTTATTCCGTATTTCAGCTTCCTCCTCTAAACTTTCTTCTGGAGGGAAACTGAAGAGGAAACAAGAGATGATCGCCAAAGGATTGCAGAGGAAGGCTAAAAAGGCGAAGGTAATCGCACTTTTGCTCATTCATCGTCTCAATTTTGTTTCATTTTTTCCATATATTCGTAGGTTTCCGCATCTAAAAGGAAATCTCCATCACCATCTCCCCCTTCATCACCCCTCAAAATAACTGCGGGAAAAGATGCTTATGAAGCGGCAGAAGTATCAAGATCGGCCGACGATGTCGAAGGGTCACCACCCAACCCTTTGTCGATCGTCGCTATTCCGATGGAATCCCTTGGTGAAAGGGTAACCCAATTTTTTCATGATCTAACACTTGAAAGTTGTTTTAGGATTGCAGATTGGACTGCTGACCGTCGCTTACTCTTCAATGAATTCCTGTAGGCTGAGCAAGTCCAACTGATCGACTATCCGAGGGAATCTCCTACAAGGTCGCAAACAACCCCAATGACCAACCTTCATCCTCCTCCAGTCCAAACTCAGATGGCGAACGAAGCTACATCCCCTTCAGAAGTTAGTTCGTCATGTGAATGCCAGAGTTTTCCTTCATGGTTTGCTGAATTCCAAAGCAAAAACATGGAGGATAACTTCATTCTTCCTCCGTCGGTCGGTAGCGACGCTATGAAATATCCGATGGTTTCTTTGGCTGTGGGGATGCTCGTCAGTACTCATATTGACGAGATGATGGCGGTCGGCACTTTGTCGACCGACCCACCTGTTTCACTTGGCAAAGCGGCGATCGCCCTTCGTGTGGTATTTTTCATAACATTATCTAAATGTTCCATATCTATTGTTGCCCACTGTAGACATCAAAGGAAATGTTGTCTCTGTATCATAAGACAACGCGCTCTTTAAAGGCGATCGCACTTCCGCGGAAGAGACTTTCTAAGGCACATAATCAAGCTGCAGAAGACAGAAACGAAATTGCTAGGCTAGAGGGAGAGCTAGCCGAAGCAAGGCGTTGTGCCCAAGAACTCTCCCACATTCAGGAAGAAAACAACACTTTGAAGAACATAGTGGATGTGGTCACCAAAGAATTATCCCGTTCGGCTAAAGAGATCCAGACAGAAATGAAAAAGAGAGCGAGGCTGAAGTCCAGCGCGACTTCTTTGAAGTTAGGCTGGATGTCGAACGGAAAAATATCGATCTAGCGTCAACCGCACTTAAATATGCTGAGGAGGAATATCGTCAACCGCATTTTATGAACTCTGCAGATGGCACTCTCCAGGATATCAATAAGAAGTGCTCGGATTATGACGGTCGGATGTCTGCTCTTGAGCAAACGATCGACAAGCACAAAGAAGACAGATCGTCATTTCTGGATCGGTTCGTAATCTCGCCAACATTCAAAAGCTTGGCAACGACTTACTCCCTCGGATTGGTGGAGGAGGAGAAGACGATTATTAAGGATCAAATCGTCAATATTTTTGAACTTAATCCTAACTCCGAGGAATGGGAGCGTGTCGATCCACTCACTTTTGATGGGAATTTTAATCCTTGCTTGCCCATTGGACCGGACGATCCTGATCCATAATTGCATCCACACGCCGATCGGTTGGATAAACTCGTTCTTGATAGCCTAGGGGCCATAACATTTAGCTCCTCATCTTCCTGAATGCCGTATTGCAATTTCTTCAATAATAATAACTTTAATTGTTAATCGTTATCTTACTGCTTCAATACCGATCGACAACTATTTCGTCCAAGATTTTAGAATCCTGCTTAAGTGTTGTTTGTATTGTCGATCGATCATCCGATTTGCCATAACATTTAAACCATGAGATGCCAATAAAAACATAGTGGCAATTTACCGAAGTAGCCCCTGGCACATATATCTATTCTGTGCCATCTCTAATTCCCACTCGTGAAGAACATTACCATACTCATCAATCGGATGGACCTATTTGTAACTTTTGCCGGCATCCGTATAAGAGATGTCATACTTTAAGATAAAATATGAAATTGTGTCAAATAGGTCTCCTGTTCAAGAGCGACAGAAAAAGTAGACTTTTAATATAGAAGACTTGCCAAATTTTCGAAGAGAATTCCTGAGAAGGATCGTTCTATAAAATTAAAGCGTAGGCTGTTTCCTTAATGTGGTGGTCGACGTGATTATAGCCTAACAAAGTTCAGGAAACGTTCTTACAGCCAGAGAGTATTCCTGATAAGGAACGTTCGACGTAATCGAAACCGAGGAGGATTCCTGGGAAGGATCGTTCCATGCGGTTATAGTTGATGATGTATCCTGAGAAGGATCAATCGACACAATTATAGGCGAAGAGGTCTCCTGAGAAGGAACGTTCGGTACTATTATTGGCAAAGAGGTCTCCTGAGAAGGGACGTTCGACACCGTTCTTGGCGAAGAGGTCTCCTGAGAAGGGATGTTCGACACTATTATGAGCCAAAGAGTATTCCTGAAAAGGAACGTTCGATGTAATTGTAGCCGAAGAGATCTCCTGAGAAGGGACGTTCGACACTATTTTTTGTTAGATGCTCGATCGCTATGAGTCAACAAGAGCAGGGGATGCAGATACGGATTCCTCAAAGTCGCTATCGGTTATCCATAAGTTCGACATTAAAGGATAGTCGAAAGGGTCATCAGAATATGACATTCGACTTCAAGGGCATAATATTGCATGTGTTGTCACTCAACATATTTTGATGTTATGGGCAATAAATTCATGCTAATAGCATTTAAATAACTTGGAAAGATGTAGAGTTTTATCACAAGTACTAGAAGTAGTAGAAAATGTTACCCCAACTATGGATGATAAATTCGGAGATTATCAATATTCCAGGATCTTGGGAATTCGTCGCCCTCCAATGTTTCCAATCTATAAGCACCTCCGAACAACACGTCCTTAACCCTGTAAGGACCTTCCCATCGACGATCGAGTTTACCAAGATTCTTATGTGCTTCCACACTTCGCAGAATCAAGTTCCCTTTTAAAAACGATCGGGGATTCACCTTCTTATTATAACATTTTTCCATGGTCCGACGATACCTTAACAGTCGATCGTAGATATCTTCTCTTTTCTCCTCGATTAGATCTAAATCCATCCTCCTCAAGTCGTTGTTTTCTTCTTCGGAATACATGACCACCCTTTGTGTTTTCAAAATATTCTCTACCGTTACTAAGGCTTCCGATCCATAAACTAATGAAAAAGGAGTCTCACCAGTGGTATGTGTTGGAGTTGTTCGATATGCCCACAATACCTCTTGCAGTTGATCAGGCCAAATGCCTCCGATATCCTCCAGCTTCCTCTTTATGTCTTTAACGATCGCATGGTTTGATACCTCCGTCAGACCGTTGGTCTTAGGATGTGAAACAGAGGAAAACATTTGTTTGATTCCGAGCTCAATGCACATATCCTGAACCTTCTTTCCCGTAAACTGTGTACCGTTATCTGACACCAACATCCGCGGCGCTCCAAAACGTGAAATAATATTTTTCCATATGAACTTTTTAACATCATCCTCTGTAATGGATGACACTGGTTCAGCTTCAACCCATTTGGAAAAATATTCCACATCAACTATACAGAACTTTCTTTAATTTAATGATCGAGGAAGTGGTTCCAAAAATATTAATTCCCCATCTGTCGAAAGGACAAGGGAGTGGAGTGGCATTCAACTCCAAGCCCGGTTGTTTATGATAATTAGCATGGTATTGACATGGTTGGCACCTTTTAACGAAGTCCTTTGCATCAGCTACCATGGTGGGCCAAAAGAAACCCAATCGTCTGATCTTTTGAACCAAAGATCTTGCTCCTGAATGATTTCCGCAAATTCCCTCATGTACTTCGCTGAGTGCCGATCGTGCTTCTAAGGGGCGAAGGCCCCTCAATAACGGACCGTTAAAATATTTTTTGTACAAGATGTCATCTTTAATGACAAACCTTCGTGCCCTTGATTCCAATCGTCGTCGCTCGTTCCTTTCTTCGGGGAGAAAACCGATCGTCAGATAATCCACCAGCGAATGCATCCAAACCGGCATCGGCTCGGCATCAACGTTCCCGACTAATTGGCCATCGACACTTTCAGGATCAGTCGCCCGTACCATAACTGGCAAGTCGATCGTCGGCTTAGAATTCATAAACACTTGTATGGTCCCATCTTGTAAACCTGGTGAACTTGCTGCTAGGCGTGCCAACGCATCAACCTCACGATTTTCCTCCCTAGGCACATGCGATATCACAAATGATTTTAAAGATTTCACTATCCTGATCAACTCTTCTTTATACCGTTGCATAACGGGCTCATGTGTCTCAAAGGTCCCTGCAAACTGTTCAACGACCAATTTAGAATCTGTAAACCCATGGATATGCATCACTCCGATATCCAAAGCAAGCCTAATTCCTGCAATCAATGCCTCGTACTCAGCCGCGTTATTAGAACAAGGAAAAGAAAACTTCACTGCTGCGTTTACATGCTCTCCTCGAGAAGTAACAAAACGAATCCTAGCTCCAGCCCCTCCTTGAGTGGACCCATCGACAAACATATCCCATACGTCATCCTCTTGCTCGGTTACCACTGCTGACTGTGTCATTTCTACCACAAAATCTGCGAGAACTTGAGCTTTTATGGCCCTTCGGGGCACAAATTCCAGGTTCATCGCACTGAGTTGAATGGCCCATTTCGACAATCTTGTTGTCGTATCCAACTTGGATAAAACAGCTTCCAAAGGTTGATTTGTAAAAACTTGAATGCGGCGGCCCTCGAAATAATGCTTCAGCTTGACTGAAGCTTTCTTTAATGCCAAAACAAATTTTTCAATATTCGTATACCTTGTCTCCGCTGGAAGCAATGTGTGGCTAACATAATAAACGGGTCGATGTATTCCCTCACCGATCGTTACTAAAGCGGCGCTCACTGCAAAGGTCGAGATTGCCAAATAAAGGCCCAGGGGTTCGTCGCTCGTCGGGCTCACAAGAAGGGGTGGATTCGATAGATATCTATTTAAGTCTTCAAACGCCCGATTACATTCTTTATCCCATTCAAGCTTGTTGCCCTGTCGAAGGACCTTGAAGAAAGGCAAGGCCCGATCGGCGGATTTGGAAATAAATCGGTTCAGGGCAGCCAATCGACCTGTCACGCTTTGAAACTCCTTTTTTG
Source organism: Utricularia reniformis (assembly GCA_009725065.1). NCBI lineage: Eukaryota > Viridiplantae > Streptophyta > Magnoliopsida > Lamiales > Lentibulariaceae > Utricularia > Utricularia reniformis. Next base: position 257,057 of record RWGZ01001269.1, on the reverse strand, counting down.
TTCTAGGTGGGAGCATGTCAATAATGGTTTTTGTTTTTTTTGGGTTTGCTTCTATTCCTCTTTCAGAGACATAATGTCCTAGAAAATTTCCACTTCGAATGCAGAAGCAACATTTAGCAGGATGGAGCTTCAAACGTTATGTTCGACATACTTCAAAACACTTAGTCAAATAGGAAATGTGGTCTTCATCATTCAACGACTTAACAATCATGTCATCCACGTACACCTCCATTTCCTTTCCTATCAAATCTTTGAAAATTAAATTAACTAAACGCTGGTACGTAGCCCCAGCGTTTTTTAATCCGAACGGCATTGCAGTGTAGCAAAAGACACCACTTGGCATCACAAACAAAGACTTTTTCTAATCCTCCTTAGCAAGAAAAATATGTTGATATCCGGAGTACGCATCCATGGTGCTCATCATAGTGCTCCCTGCGACAGCGTCAACTAACTTATCAATGTGTGGAAGGGGGTAAGGATCAGATTCACAAAATTTGTTCAGCCCCTTGTAATCGACGCACATTCGCCATTTTCCTCCTGCCTTTGGCACCACAACGGGGTTGGCCACCCACTCTGAATATTTTATCTCTTTCACGTATCCAGCAGCTACTAACTTTGAGGTTTCCTGTCCGATGATCTCTACAACCTGAGGCAAAAAACGATGCAATTTCTGTCTTACCGGTCGTGCACTGGGATGGGTATTGATTCGGTGTTCCATCACTGCTCTGTCTATGCAACACAAATCCTTCGGGCTCCAGGCGAAAATCTCAGCATTATTCTGTAATAATTTGATCAGCTCAATCTCAAAAGATGGAATAAGATCCAAACCGATTCAAATAATTTGTTCGCAATCTCATGGAATAAGTTCCACGACTTTGTACTCCCCTGGTTTCATGGCCCTTCTCGGCTCCCGTAAGTCTTCAACATCATGGACTCTAGATCGGCAAGCTGAAACATAGCAGGAGCGTGCGGTTGCTTGATCGACACTTATGTTTGCGATCCCAACAGTGGTTGGAAATTTGAGCTTCAAATGGACTGTGGAAGGCACGGCTTCAAATGCATTAAGCCACGGTCGTCCCAGGATTACGTTGTATGCCATATCCATGTCCATGGCCACATATTCCAACATTTCAGTTCGTAATTTTTCCCCCGATCCGATCGTGGTTGGCAGAATGATTTTTCTGAGGGGGGTGACCGATCGTTGGTAAAAGGACCATAGTGTCATCTTTATGATCTGTAGGTCGGTCACACTAATACCCATGGAGTCGATCACTCCTTTTGAGATTATATTACAAGAGCTCCTCTGGTCGGCCAAAATTCGGTGTATCCTGCGATTGGCAATGACAACACTTACGACAATAGGATCATTCTGAGGTTCATAACTATCTTCTTTGTCATCATCGTCAAACGTTATGTCTATCTTTGGCAGTTTCCGACCCTCCTTGATCGACATGACTTCCTCTCCTTCTTTGTCATATCCCAGCGATCCCCACCAGAGATTACAAAAATCTATGGGTACATCATTTCGTTGTGCACTGAATTGACATCTCCTGTATTAACCCTTTAAGCTGGCGGGTTCGCTAGTGATGGGGGGAGCACTTCTGGGGCAGGGGATCGTCTGTTGTCCCGTCGATCGTCTACGTATCGAATATTCCGTCGATTCCTCCATTGTCTCCCACCGCGATCGCCACGTCTTCCATTCCTCCCTTGATGGTTCTGCCGCGGTAGGTCATTATGTACGTCTTTCCTCTGGCGTGGTGCGTAGCGACGATCGTCATCTCTGTCGCCACTATTCCGACCGGATTCCTTCTCATGAATTTTACCCTTCTTGTACTCTAGCACCTCATCTTTTACCAATTCCTTGATGTGGTTTCCCAAAACATTACATTCAGTTGTTGAGTGATCAGCAGATTTATGTAACTCGCAGTATACCCTTTGATTCACAGTATCCGTGCCCCGGTTTTGGCACTAATTCACTTCCCTCCATCTCTTATCCGAGGGATGGATTTTCTTCTCCACAGACTTTGTAAAAACAGACTCCTTCTTACCATGAAGAGCCGCCATAGTTTCTTCTACCTTGATGTATTTGTTGATCTTTTGGGTAAGTTGCCCTAAGGAAGTTGGTGGATTCTTGATGAGGCTGGTAGAAAGTCCACATGGCCCAAGAACCTATTGCAATATATCCAATTTTTCTTAGGATCCATTTTTATTCCTCTTGCTACGTGATTGAACTTCTCAATGAAATGTCTCAAAGTGATTTTCCCTGAAGCGTATCTTAACGCGTAAAGTTCGGCTTTGCTCCTTGGGGGACCCACATTTGGAGCAAATTGTTGTGTGAATTATATGGCAAAATCTTCAAAAGACCGTATGGATCTTGACGGAAGATTTTTGAACCAAGATTTAGCGTCTTTCTGTAAGGTTGCAGCAAACAACTTGCATTAGATAGCGTCACTAGCACGAATTGTCCCCATCCTTAATTCAAAGTCGGATAAATGATCCAACGGGTCTCCGGACCCGCCGAACGTAGATATCCCGTCTGGTGCTCTGAACGAACGTTCTAGCACAACTTTCATTACATGTTCAGAAAAAGGATGTAGTCGCATCTGAAGTAGAGTGGAAACCCCATTGTCCGAGCAAGGGTCACGATAAGCATCCTCCAAATCTAGTAGAAAGTCATTGCCGACATATCTCTTGATAGGTTGACTCATTGCTTCATGGAAAAAAGCCGGTCGACGATTGGTGTCTAGCCCCGCTCGTCGCCTTTTGATTACGTCCAGCTCTGCTACCAGTTTGTCAAAGCGAGCTTGGTCTTGATCGACAGCCGATCGGGGCACCTCGTTCTGGGGGAAAGACAATTTCCTCGTCGTCTGAGCTTGGATTTCCGCACTGGTCGTCTTGCCGAACTGCTTCTGGTGGAATCAAGCTTTGAGTATTTTGGATCTGCGGATGGACAACAGATTTCTGCCTAGACGCCAGGAGCGATTGTCGAAGATCTCCCATCATTTCCTCTACCATTTTCCGCAAGGATTGAGGATCGATAGTTATCACTTCTCTTCCAGCGATGCTGTTATGTGATTCCTGCTGGTGAGCTTCCATTCCCTCCACAGATTCTGGGATCTCCATAAGAACTAGGACTAGCAGACAAAGATTCTCAGTAGGTTTACTAGATCGGTCCCCACGGACGGCGCCAAATGTTGAGAGTAAAAATCTACTCTGTGATGTTTTATAATCAAGTGAGAATACCGCTGGTATACGGTTGCCGTAATGAAAGGAGAACAAGAGTTTATACGTGGGAAACCCGAGAACCGGGAGGAAAACCCACGGGGTACCAAACCCAGGAAGAATTCACTAAGAACTTTTGATCAGAAACTCTCCGGAGAGCTTGTACTTCAACATTTTCAAACCTCTCCCTTTTATAGACAAACATTCTATATATTTTAATTGCACATAATCTTATCGTAATCTCTCCACAGCCACCTAGAGCCAATTTATGAGACTTTTGTGCACGCCGTAGCCGCACACCGCCGCCTGGAGTAATGGCGCACACCGACGCCGATCGCACACCCTTCTTCCAGCAATTCATTACCGATTCTGCAACACTCCGTAGGGTACCGATCGACTGACCATCGATTCTCTCGTCCGATCGGCAAGAGGATATTGTCGTCTGATCGGTCATATCACCCGACCCTGATTGCATCGTCGTAAGTCATGTATTAACACATAGCTTACTTCACTGTTGTCGTGAACCGTTTCAGTCTGCTTGGTTATACCAACAACCATGTGACCAAACAATCCGACATCCATGTGGTATTATGGTTTTAAAGGACGCTTAGCCATTTTCGAGGCATCAGCATTGTTGGCCGCCCAATCGGACGGGACGGACAACAATCTTTCATCTTTTGTCCAGACTGAGTTACCTTTAGCGGATGACTACATTCCTCTCCGGCATGTTGGTACTCTATCTCTTTTTTTATTTTTATTTTTATTTTATTTATTTATTTGTTACTTAATAGTCTCTCTACTTTGGTTTCTTCTTTGTCGCATGAGTTGTTGTAGTTTCGTTATCTCAAGGATGCGATTTTTCTCATGTTATCTATTTATTCTTGTATTCTTAAAAATATAAGGGAGGCTTGCTATTCGAAATGTACATTTTATGTATGTTTTTTTCTTGGTTATTAACTAAAGTGAATGTTTCATTTCTATTTTATATATTTGTATGCTTTTTCATAATTTTCAAAGTAGTTTAAATTATACTTATAAATTTAATTCTTTTGGTTCAATTATTGTTTTTCTGCTATTAATGTTATTGTTCTTATTGAATGGCGTCTCAGAGATGGATAGACGATGAGGTTGAACTCCTCGTATCAGCTTGGCTAAACACCTAAGTGAACTCAATAATTGGAAATTCCTAAAGAGCTGACTCGTTTTGGAAGGGAGTAATTACATATTACTATGAAGATGTTACTATTGATGGAAAAACATAGAAAGTACGTGACTCGGAGACATTGAGGAAGAAATGGAGAAACATTAACAAGGATATTCAAGAATTTTGTGGTGAGTATGATTGATAAGAACCTTGGGACTCCGAGATCCGAAAGTGGAGAACGCATAGCATTCTCTGGGCACATAGGATATACCTTGGATAGAGGGATGCACATGATAAATTGGATCGGCCCACGTGGTTAAAAGACCAGTCATAGAGGCTGATCAGACCCATAACTTAGTAGCGATCATTTCCTCTTGAGATCTCAAACTGGACCCAAGAAGCCATGTAGGTTGGAGAAGTCATACAAGAATGCATGGATCGGTCCCTCAAGGACGCATTGGATCGGGCCTGCATCGCGATCGGCCCCGATATAGATGAGGGATCGATTCGGTCAAATTAGCAATTATGGATGGGTTGAAACTGACGAGGCGGGTAGTAGTTATTTTGTTAGAGCAGTTTCCTGACGGTTTCTTCTCTCCATCTATATAATGGAGGTGAATTCAGGAGCTGAGGAGGACCTTTTTGGGGCACCTCTTTAGCCGCATGATGTTGATTTGTTCATGCTTTTACCATTTCCATTGTCATTTTCTTATGCGTGCAGATTTAATATTGTTGGTTTAGCTAATAATGCATTGACTAAGAGTGTTCATATTCTCAGTTCGGTCTTTTTTTCCCATTCTTACTGGTTTTCCATGTTAAATTGCTCTTGTTCATATTTGCTATCATTTTCGTAAATTGTCCCACAAACAATGAACTACTAAACACATATTTCCTATGGATTCGGGTCTGTAACTGTTGGTACCCCGGTTTTTCCAACCACAACAATGATATAATATCTCGTGCGAAACCAAGTGGTTATAATAGCTATGATTATATTGAGAAAGTCATGATTCTATATAAAAATAACTTCTAAATCATTCTTTTACTTGCAAGCTTAGAAGATTCTAAATGATCAATCAAAATGGAAGACGATGAATTTAAGTGTATAATTTTAATTTGTATTTTACGTAGATTATTTTTCTGTTTTTAAAATGTACGTTGTTAATAATGGTGTTTCGAGGACCGATTCATGTATACAAATGAGAGATGGAATGAGACACGCATCATCGGTACAATCATTAGAGATATTTCCTGAATACGATATTAGTACTCCAGTTGAGCAGCGCCCCATTGGACAAAAAGGAGTAAAGCAAAAAACGAAATATGTCAACATGTAGTGATCATGCCACAATGTCATCTAAGAAGAAACCACTATTATGACTTATGAGGCAAAAGTAATTGAACATGGAAAAAAACTAGATCATATGATTTATTTGAGAAGCATAATGCACTTACTGCTGCTTAGAATGCAATCTCCTCCGCCCACGAGTTGAGGATGTTGATTGAGATGGATACGAGAAAGATGCGTAAGAGCCAGAAAAGGTTATATGATGAAGCATCAATTCGTTCTCTGTTTGCGTTCACTTATTCCCCTAACTCCACACCTAGTCAGCCAAGTGTTATCCTTTTTTATGATGACAATGATCCGTAATTTTTCTTAAGTTTTTGGACACTTTTGTGAAAGTTGAGTTTTTGTATGCTTTTAGATGATGACTCATTTTTACATATGATCTGTTGTCTTTAGCTGATTCACATGGGGGGTTGTTCATACATTTTAATTCATCTAATGAATTTCAATTGACATTGAATATTTATTTCAAATATGCAATGAAAGTACTAGAAATATTATATTTCAATCATGCAATAATATTTTACAGACAAAAAAGGAAGGAAATGAGACACTATATTTATTAATGAAATTAAAGTTAATGTAACTAGATCTATCAATCCACACCAACTAATTTTCACCTACTAATGGACATATGCAAATCTTTACCTACCAATCTACACCTACTGATTTTTATGTGTTATTTAACATAAATTTGAGTTATTAAAAAATGCACACATTTTTCCTACAATAAACTCAAGAACATGAATCACAGAGATATTCAGGTAGTATTGCATGGCTTCTTGGAAATAAGTAATATAGATGATTTGTGACACCTACAATCGAATATTTACTGGACGATGAGCCATCAGAGAACTCGTCTAATAAAAGAAGACAATGAAAAAGGAAGCTTGAGGTTATTTGACGGGAGTGCGAGTCCGGAAATGCTCGACTTGTTGCTCATTACTTCTCAGTGAACCAAACTTACACCAATGAATAATTTTAAGGACGATTTAGGATGTCTCGCTCATTTTTCGAGCGTATAGTGGCAGCGGTACGAGATGTTAATCATTATTTTCAAGAAAGAGTAGACACCACTGATCGTTCCTCTCTCTCAACACTTCAAAAGTTTACCACAACTATGCAAATGTTGGCATATGGATGTGTTGATGCATACTGATGAGGACGTCGGAACCCGGTATCCCGAATTGGAGGAGGTCCAAGCGATTCTAGGTTGGCCCAAGTGATGGAAGCCGAACCTAAAGGCCCCATATCCGATATCTAGTAAGGGTTTAGTCAAATGAAGACAATAGGACCCGAAGGCCTGCTGCGGTTAAGGAAGTATGTAAGCCCAATAACCAACGATCAGGACCGAAGGTTGAAGTTATATGTTATTCGTTTCTTCGGGGACCGATCCTCTGGATAGGTCCTGTCGGTTATAGCAGGCCGCAGGCACACACACGTTTTCCATGCTTCAGTCCCGATCAAGCAGTCTGCACTTCGGGCTCACTCACAATTTCTGTCAAGGGAAAACAACCTTGTCAGAGGCGGTTAAAGAGCGTAATTCACACGCATTTTTCCCTCTATAAATAAAGGGCTTAAAGGCAAGCTCATGAGGACCTTTTGGACTTGCGAATCAACCTATACCTTGTTGGTTTTCCTTGTAATAGCCAGGAAAAAGGTACGATGGAACAATAGTAGGGAATATAGTGGTAAAGTCTAGACAAGGAATAACGAGGGGTACGGGAATGAAAGAACGAAAAAGGAAACGAAAAGATAGAAAAGTAAAGCAAAAGATAAAGGAGGGGTCAAAATGTGAATTAGAGAATTTAAAATGTCTATAAATAGGGGTGGGAAGGCCCAAAACCAAGTTAATTATCACTAAGCCACGAAAATCCGCGAAAAACCCGAAAAACACGAAAATTGTCGTGGAAGAGAAAATTGTCGCGGATTTTGGTGCATGGAGAAATTGTCGCGGAATTTTGGCAGAGAGCAAAATTTTCGCGGAAAAACCTAAACCACAAAAATGTCGTGGAAAACCTAAACCACAAACATTGTCGCGGAAATTTTGAAGAACAAATTATCGCGGATTTGCCCCTATGAAGTGAATTATCGCGGAAATACTAAATTTGGGTGTTTTCGTCGCGTCTCATCGCCGGATCGTGAGAGAAAAAGGATACGTAGGGTCTACGGTAATCACATTGTTAACATTGAGATAATAAAATCTGAAATTGAGTACTAAGACCTGTTACGAAATGCAGGGAAGCACGAAGGGATTATAACGAGCGAAAGCAAACGGTAAGCGGAGTGAATACAATGTAGTAATGTATGGTTCCGACTTAGGGAAACGGGAAGGGTTAGTAAGAAAGAAAGTAAAAGACACAAATGAATGAGGCAAATGTTAATAAGACTTGGGGTGAGGAAGGATGGACCGTCCGACCGAACTCGGCATCATGCTTAGTACACGATTCGCCAAAGGAAGGGCATGCCTGATGAAGGGAACGATAAGTTCCAAAAATGGAAAGATACGTACGGAAAGGGTGGAACGGATCCGGGTGGAAAAAGGGATAGCGCCTAAGTACCCACCCGGGGAAGGGAAGCATATGGCCCGTCGAGTCAACCAACATCTAACGGTTGGCTTGGGCGGGACATGTACCGAGCATGTTACTCTCGGCAACAGTAATGTTAAAGGATGAGGGGAATGATAAGGGTAAAAGACTAAGAAAAGGAAAACAAGAAAACGATTAAAAGAAACGACTTACGCGTGTGTGTATGATTTATTTAAGAAATGAAAGATAATTATAGCCTGTGTGAAGTTTCCTTTAATAGATTGTGATCGCTTTACAGATTTTGTAGGTAACGCGGACGAGGTATGAGAAGGGCATGTGAAGGAGGTCGTCGGTTGTCCGGTGATAGAGTCCAGTCTTTTGAGAATACTCTAAATTATGTTGCTAGACTTTAATGCTTTAAATTATGTTTTTAGTTTACGTTCGAACGTTTCATTTTATTTAGCACGTTTTACCAAATCAGCTAGGCCCAAATTAGGGTCGTTACATTCCCTCTCGCGCATTCTTATTTTGCCTTAGTCATTTTCATAAGCCCTCTTCGTTTGTAATATGAACTGTTTCATTAATATATCGGCTAAAATCATTTCTAGCTCTTAGTCAGGTGATTTTTTCCCATTTCCTAGGGGTTTTCTACGTTAAAATCTCTGTGTTAATTGCTTATTCTTCATTTACAATCGTTCCCCAAATTTAAATAAATCTAAATCGAGTTCGTTTTATTACGATCCGAATGACTGTTGACACCCCCTGGTTTTTTGACCACAACAGTTTGGCGCCGTCCCTGGGGATGATTTTCTAATCCCCATTCGAGGTCTCTCACTGAGAAAGGACAAGCAAATGACGGCGACAGGAAACTCCACGAATGATAGTGACGTGCTTCCTAGCAACCTTCCAGCCCTTGCTTTCGGTTTGCAGGAACTGGAGGCTGTTATTCGGAAGGTGGTACTGGAAATTTCGTCGGAGAGAAGTGCAACATTACCACCGGCTGTTACCTGCCATGTTCCCACAAACAGAGGGTACGAGAGTGACCCTGAAATGGGAGCTCCAATGAAGAGGAGATTATCAAGCGCTGTGTAACCATGAGGAGGCGAAGATATCTATCTACTCCACCTTCTTGAGTTAGAGCTCCAACTCCCATTCCTGGGACATCAGGAATGCATGTTGGAGCACATTAACGAGCTCACCAGAGAGCTAGAGACTTTACGCACTCAAAGGGATTTGGGGCCCGGCCTTTGGTGAAATCCTTCACTATTCTGTAAGGCCATGGAGGCCCCGATCAAGCGGAGTAACTACTATGATTGGTGGAATAATTTGCATGTTGCCCAAACATCGTCCCAACAATCTGGCGGTGTTTCTGCCACCTGAAATATTTGATGTTCTATTTTTCTGAAGAGATCTAGGCGACAGTTCCAGATAGACATTATCGCAACTCTGAAGGGTTGCATATGTGTAGAGGTGACGGAGATCCTATCGATCACGTCGCAGACTTCGAACTAAGGATGGGAACAGTTCTGGCCTCGGATTCACTAAAGTGTCGCATCTTCGCGGCATGACTACAAGGCGATGCCCGAACCTGGTTCAAAATATGCCAGCCAGATAAATACAGTAGTATGACGGATTTATGCTGGCTTTCTCTGAGCAATTCGCGCCAAATGTATGACCGCCTGTAAGCAGGAAGGAACTATACCAACTCAAATATATCCTGGCAAAAATGAGTCTCCGATCCATAATGGAGAAATTTAATAAAACTACCCGGGGTATCAAATTGGAGCTCACATACAAAATTGATAATTTGCAGCACGTCTTAGGACCGTGTGGCCTTTCGGCCAGTTTTGTGAAAAGCCCCCTATCCAACCTTGGAAAGCATCTACATAAGATTAATTAATATATTAAGGTGGATGAAGCAATGAAGGAGAATTATAGGAATCCTAACGGGAATTCTGAGCCCGTAGGTGATCATAGAGATTCGTACCCTAAGCGACAACCCCAAGAAGTAGCGGCCGAAATTGAGAAGAATGCTCCCTCGAAGAAGGATAAACGGGTGTATTGTAAATTGGATCATAATCACGATCACCCAATATTGAAGTGTCCGTTACTGCAGGAGACAGTAGCGGCAATGACAAATGAGAAGCCCCATCAGGATGATCCTAAAGGCAAAAGAGTTGAGTCTCCTGAAGGGGCTATCAAGGTGATGATCGTCACAGGTCACGTGGTAGAGATTACCGGGGGCAACCAAGAAATTTTTATGATCGAGCAGAGGACCGAAGGGCACCTCCACCTGAGAATGAAAGAGGCCAGTACTGTCGAGATAACCGTGGCTAGGGCCGAAGACGACAGTGATCTTATCCAAAAATATTTTGAGTATATATTTTTAGGTTAGTCAATTTCTTTAATTATTTGGAATTCAATTTTTGTGGGGATACGAGCCATATACGAGGTTGGGCCCACAATGTGTGAGCTTACGTCCTCAGGAGAGCGAAGCTCTACCTTGGTTTTCACTATAATAATCAAAAGATACAAATACAATCAAAAGATATTGATAATCCGAATGAAAACGGCACGAGAAACGATCAAATACACTTCGTTGTGCCGTAACTGCCAAATCTCGTGAGTCAATGCAAAAACTCGTGAGTGGTGCAGAATGTCGCGAGTCAGGTTACAATATGGCGACTCAGTTCACAATGTCTCGACTTAGTGCTGAATGTCTCAACTTAGCGCATAATGTCGCGACGACCAGGGCCAGGACACAAAGTCGCGACTACCATTTGCAATGCACAAAGTTGCGATTGCCTTAGTGAAATACGATACGAAACTCCTTAATCAACGAAACAGTGTAGAACGTTGCGAATCACCAGAAACTCGTGACTATAGGGGACAAAAAGTCGCGACTACGACCAGGGGTACACAAACTCGAGACTACTTGCAAAAAGTCACAAGTATCAAAGTGAGATCAAATGAGCACTTTGCCTTGGGAAGTGTGTTAAGAATCTAGATCCGTATTTCAGTGCCTTGTGGCTCATATTTATAGAGAAAATTAGTCCAATTAATTAGTTTCAGGACCAATAGCCCAATAGCACTTGACTTAGCCCAAATTACTTAAATAATATCCAATTGAGTTGTAATAAATGTCATATCATTGTGGAGCCTTAGAGATGCATCCCGGTCGAGAGTTAGTCAGAAATGTCGATGAGAAAATACATGAAAATCCCGTAGACTAGTTCCTTGTCTCTAAATATTAAATAGATAGCTTGACATATCGCCACAACTTATCGCCGCAATCCTCGAGTGCCAAATTACGAGAATACCCTTGGCCATCCTCGGGACCGAATTCATCCAAAACTGATAGAAATTTCAGTAAAAAAACTCATATGTGGGCCCAAGTGGACCGAATTACGAGAATACCCCCGAAAATACACTGTTACATAAATATACGAGAAAACCGAAAATACCATTTAGCCATGTCGGACGAGCTCCCGGGGTGTCATAATACCGAAAATACCCCTGGGTAATATCAATAGTCCCCTAGTTTTCAGATTCAGATTCAGAGTCGTAAACCATATCGCATTAGCTCGTCCCGAGAGCGGATAATCGTTCGAAAATTTTCTTGAGAAAACCAAGAGTAGGGTTGGAATCTCCTCGGTGGCGCAATTGTTTTGACACTAAGAACGCTAGATTCAGATATCGTGCAAAAATCTCGGGATTTTTCGACTTGGGGTCCCGCCTCTATAAATACCCATGTTCTCCTCTCGTAACATCGTCATTTAGCGCGAAGTCCTCACCCTCTTGTGACTTTTTGGAAAAAACTCGCGACTACAACGCTCTTACAATACACTCGCGACATTGTGTCACTATCCCGCGGGTGCTTGCAAAATCTAGCGACCACAGGAGTTTAACAGTATTTTTCACCACTTCGTTTGCAAAAACTCGTGACTGATTTCAGAAACTCACGACAGCTTGCAAAAACTCGCGACTACCTTGGACAAACAGTAACTCTCGCGACTTTTGGTACTAAAACTCGCGAGACACTTAATAAAATTTGGAAAAATTAATTTTCATCTTAATTAACAATGTCTTAGTCCCATTCTTCGGACTCCTCATCCAATTCGGGGAGTTCAAATTCGAGCATGTCGCCCTTTCCTCCTGTCACTTCAAACTTACATCCACATTTTTTTTAACGAATCGCCCGTCTCGAAAATACTCTCGACCCCCAGAGTCCACGGTCAAAGCCCTTAAATCCTTTGACCAGCCCTACAGTATGCACGCTCGGAAGTGGATATCCGTCGTGGAGGAATTTCACCTCCCTTCTGACTGCGTTTTATATCAGCCCGGGCCCGCTGACCGGATTTTGCATCCACCGGTAGCTACTCACACTATTTGCCTTGAATACCTAGAGTGTGGGCTACGCTTTCCACTTCACCCTTTCATCATAAGACTTCTAACTCACTTAAAAATTCATCTTTTCTAGTTGAACCCGAATTCAATCTCTTTTGTGACCGTCTTTATAATTTTCATGGAAACGAGTCGTATTCCCTTGACTATCGATCGTTTCTTCCAAATTTTCCAAATCAGTACCGCTAACCATTACGGTGCCCAGGGTTGTATATTCTTCCGCTTTAGGCATAAAAAAAGCCAATTTCCGTTTTCCACTCCCTAGTCGAATCATGTGGGAAAAAACATTTTTTTTTGTAACCTCTGTGGACACTACTAGGTTGTTCACACTCAGCCTTCCTTGGCGGTTCCCCGTAGAAGGTGAACCATTTTTCCCGGAATCTTATTACTCCATTTCACGGGTGATATCACCCTGAGAATTTTATTATTCGATGACAAATATATTTCTATATAGTCATTCCCAAGTCGAGAAATGAAGCAGATCGAGATATTTTGATGATTGACATTGTTTATAACTTATCGTGGTATTTGGTTCAGGATGCTTATTTACAGGATCCTTGTGTCTAATTTAGAGATTAATGGGTCATTATTTATTGGACTCCATTAATTATGGGTCTAGTGAGATATAATTGGACTGGATTAATTATCTATATAAACATGGTTAAACAAAGAAAAAAGGGGGTTTTTCTTGGACTCTTGACCTAATGGAGCTTGGATTCTTGACCTAAGGAGGAGGTCGCTATTCTTTTCTTTTTCGCCCGGGAAACCTACGACTACGGCCATCAAAACACGATCTTTTTTCTTTGGTTTTCTACCTCATGTTCTCCTATTGTAAATCTACGAACTTGACATTTATAGTGGATTCAAAGGCTACGGCCGGGGTGGTTTTTTATCCTTTCTTTTACAGAAAGGTTTTCCACCTACAAAAATCGTGTCTTTTTACTTCTTGCTTTCGTATTACTTTTTCGTTCGACCCCTATCCGTAAAAGGGGTATAAATTTTGTTATTGTCAATTTTTAGCAGCAATAACAGCGGGCGACCATTCCTAGGCCGTTAAAAAAGGTGCTTCTTGATTGTGCCAGATCGGAGGATGCAGACTTGACTGCGAAGACCATATTTTATGCCTCGATTCTGGTTGCCTTCGGCCTTCTTCCGACCCCTTCCCATTTCAGTAGGGAACTATTAGGTACATGACCCATGAACTCATACATGAACAGTCTCAATAGTTTTTCTTCGATAAGCACACCTTTATATCAACATAGACTTGTTTTATAATCTTCACACCGTATAGATTACACGACTTGTTTGTTTTGCATATACAATAATGGTCCCAGCTGAAGATCCTTCTAAGTTGGGTGACAGATTGAGATCACTCCGTGCGCTGGTCTCGGAGGAGGACGATCTTGTATTTGAGATGGCACCGGGGGCTCGGAACCGCATAGCAAAGGCCGAGTTGGCGCTAAGTCTGCAGGAGATGGTGCCACCATCCGATGAAGTCAGGCCAATTACTCCCCCGCAGCCGGCTGCAATAATGGAACCTCCCAAGCAGGTAGAAAATATGCCGGCGCCTGAAAATATTGAAGATCCGGTGCCCGTGGCTCGGCAACTAGAGGTTAACTCTAAGGACTCCGTCCTCGAAGACCCCACCCCTGAAGGTGGGATGTATGATTTTCCTGATGGGTTAGTTGATGTCTTCGGGGATGACAAGGAGGGTGAGATCAACGGGGGTCAACCAACCAGCCCGTCAGTGGAAGAAGTGGTGCAGGAGACTCGTTTGGAAGGGGGAGCATCCCGGGAGGCTCGTCCGGACAAGGGGAAAAGGCCGGTGGAGGGCCCCACTATTTTGGATTTACTGGAGCCCACTAAACAGAGTGGGTTGAACGCTGAATTCCTCGACGCCTTCCGGATAAGGGATATCAAGAAACTCACTGTGAAGGAATGGCTCGAGATGGGACATCAGACCGGTTTTATATTAATGAAAGACGGAGTGGCCATTCGGACACCAAAGGATGACAAAGTCTCCAATAGGCCGGCCCTGACATACTTTGACCGGAATCCGGAGATGCCACCGCGTGGTCGAGATGATCACACGATATTTACCGACTTCAATCGGTTGATGGGCCAACTTGCGACAATACGTCGTATGGGGGAGGTTGTAATAATGCTGATAGCTATCACATATCACTTATAAAATTATTCGTTTCCTGTTTGATACTTGTATACTTACAACTCTTGTTTTTCTTTTAGATGGAGCGAACTCTTGTAGAGCTGGTACCGCTGCCGCTGTCGGGGAATATTGTATGCTGAGTCACTCGGAGCTTAACTGCCCAGACATCATCGGGGAGCAAACAAAAAAAGCCGCAGAGAAGCTGATTCAAAATCAGAGGGAGAAGTACGCTCAAGATATGGCGGCATTGAGGGCTGAGCATAATAAAGCGATTGAGGCCTTGACTCGGGCTCATCGCAGTGACTTGACGGACTGAGTAGCTTTTTTGTCGGGAAGAAACAAGCTTTCGAGCTATTCATAGACACCCTCAAGCTGAATCTAAAATATGCCCAAGACAAGTAGGAAGAGACCCGGACTGAGAACAAGGCAAAGCTGAAAAAGGACAAGGATGCCAGTGCGGCTCATAAGAAAGTTCTCGGGAAGCCCACGGAGGAGAATAAAGAAATGAAATCAAAGATCGATTCCCTCCAGTCAACTGTAGATGGTCTCATGGCTCGAGCTGCTAGGTTGTCGCGCCAAATGAATGGTTGTTTCCGGAAGTTGATATGGGAGTTCGCGCAACATTCTCCAACATTCCGGAATTTGGCGACCCTAGTAAGTGCAAAAACATCCCTCAGAGAGTTTTTTAGGGGGAGTGTCCAGACTTAGAGAGTTCTGATCATATCACTATCACTGGAGAGAAAGAGAGGTTAGACCCCAGCCTGTACTCGAGGAGGAGAAGTTGGACTGCTCGCATGATCCGTTCTTGGTTCTCCAGTTCAACCTGGAGGTGGATTTGCACCGACAGTTCTTCTCGGAGGAGATCGAGACTGAAGAGGGTCCACCACCAGATGCGTTTATGAGGTTGGCTCGACTATTGCCGGAGCCCATGGGTCCTCTCGCTGCGGATCTTCTCAAACATGAGGAGGTGATGACTCACCACGACCCTCGAATATATATTCCCGCCAGTGTGATAGGAGCTCGAGAACGCCATGAGACTGAAATCACGGGTTTTGTCCAGAGGAAACTAACTGATGCGGAGTTTCTTGAGGATTTTAGTCCTCCTACCCCGACGATCAAGATAATAAGGATGCACCACAGCGGACCCGGTGAAAGCTCAGGTTCCCAGAAAAATAAGAAATTAATTTCTTAACATATTTTCTTCACTTTTATAACTCCGAATAATCCGAGTCAGATATTAGCCTCCGAGATAATAATAACTTCTCATATAATTAGTTTGCCGATTAAAGATAAATAATCTCTCGACATGATTTGATGGGTGCATCATTCATTTTTCCGCCAAGGAGATCGAACTCTCGACTGATAATAATATTCATATCTTTATCCTTATATATTTCACGATATTCCAAAACATGGGTAGGGGTCGCAAATAAACATAGACTTTCTTACGATAGTTCCAAATATACGTAGGAGTCTCCAGTGATCATGAAATTTTTAATGAATTCAAAACATACGGCGAATCTTTGGGATTTTGATTGTTAATCCAAGTGAATACCATGAATATGGTCGATATCGCGGGATTATCCCTCGGCCATTCCAATCACAATCGAAAATGTATAATCTTTTAGCAAATTCCCCCTTTCGGGGATGATAGACAAATAACCATGCAACCAAGTGGTTTAAGGAATTTCTATTTCCGATAGGGGATAACACAGCATCTCGGTCTAAACTTGCATCGAGACATCCCGGTATACACAAATACCGCGGCATCCCGGTCTAAACTTTCACCGAGGCATCCCGGTATAAACAAATACCGTGTCATCCCGGTCTAAACTTGCACCGAGGCATCCCGGTATAAAAAAATACCGCGGCATCAAGGAAACAACTCCTATCTTAGCAGTCTCCTAGTTGATTGAATTCATGTCGTCAAAAAATATACTTAAAAATCAGAATATGACAAAAAAAAGAGGGAAATTTTTATTTTAAAAAGATTGAAGAGTCACGTCTATACATAATACTTGCACAAATTGGAAATATGCCAAGTTCGTGGCAGCTCCTCCCCGCTCATATTCGCAATCTTATATGTTCCTTCTCTCACCACCACCGTTACTCTGTACGGACCTTCCCACTTTCGGTCTAGCTTACCAACGTGCTTCGACATTTTCACTTTCTTTAGGACAAAGTCCCCAACTGTTAACAATACATGGTGCACATCTTTATCATATTTTTTAGCCATGCGCTTTTTACAGACCTCCATTCGTATGACGTCTCTCTCTCTTAGATTGTCAACACAAAGAAGATCCAGCTTTCGCATATCCTCATTCAATACTTCATCATAGGCGATGACTCTCTCGGATAAAATAGTCACCTCTACCGAAGAAATGGCCTGGGAGCCATATACCAAAGAGAACGGACTAAATCAGGTGGTAGACCTCGGTGACGTCCGATATGCCCACATCACATTATGCAACTCGTCTACCCATGAGGCTTTGGATTGATCTATCCTTGTTTTTAATTGCTGCAAAATGATGCGATTAATAACCTCTGTAAGCCCATTTTTCTCTGGATGTGCCACGGATGTAAACCATTGTTGAATACCATAACACTCGCACCATTCATTTACACGTTTCCCTGAGAATTGGGTTCTGTTATCTGATACCAAAATCCTGGTAATTCCGAATCGACATATAATACATCTCCAAATGAAACTTATAACTTCATGTTCCTGTTCCCGGACTCGGGACACGGCTTCAACTTCTATCCACTTGGAGAAATGTTCCATGGCCACAATACATAATTTTTTTTGGCTAGGTGCGGTCGGAAGAAGAACCCAAAATATCGATGCCCCATGTATAAAAAGAACATGTTGTTGGTAAGGGTTTCATATTCGCTCTCGGCACTTGCTGCACATTCGAGTGGAATTGGCAAGCGGAACAGGTTCGAACAAAGTTCACACAATCTTTTACCATTGTTGGCCAAAAATACACGGCCCTCTTAACTTTCGATACCCGATCGACCTGCCAAATGGTCACCACAGTCCCCAGCGTGAACTTCTTCCATAACGGCTTTTGCCTGTACAGGGGACAGACACCGAAGATAAGTCATCCAAAGTATTTCTTATATAATTTCTCATCCACATATATGAAACTTGTAGCTCTTTGCATTGTCCTGCGGGCCTCGCTTTAATCGAATGAAATTCTCTCTTAATCAAATAATTGACGATAACATCCATCCAAGATGGTTCATCAGTTACTGCATCTAATAAAAACCAAGTTTTATTCAAGATGCCCACTCTTGCGACCTCGGCCGCTTGTCTCTCGGTCAAACTGATAGACGGCTGATAATGGATCATAGTCGTAATTCTCAACTTGTCCGAGAGTTCTAAGATCGTGGCTGACTTTGCATGACCATCGGCACGAGTGTTTTCTTATCTCGGAATGTATGTAAGAACGAATGTCTTAAGGCATTTCACAGCTTCCTTTAATTTTTCCAAGTATAGCACCATATACTCATCCTTGGTAATTAAAATATCCGAAAATTGGTTCACTACTAATTGTGAATCGGATTGAGCATGCAAAGGAACAATTCCAATTTCGACTGCCAAGTTGATACTAAATATCAAGGCTTCATATTCAGCGAAGTTATTAGTTACAGAAAAACGCAGTTTTAAAGCATACTCATGCTCTTAACCGGACTTTCTTTCTTTAAAATAAACACCAAGGCCGGCTAGTCCGGCAGAAACTGATCCATCGACAAATACATCCCAGTATTCTTCATTACCCAACTCTTCTGACTGAGTCATTTCTACTATAAAATCCACTAAAACATGGGTCTTTAAAGCTCGTCTCGAGATATATTCAATCTGATACTGTCCCAACTCGATATTCCACTTAGCTAGCCTGCCAAAAGCATCGATCTTTGATAGTACACTCCTGATAGGTTGATATGTCAATACCGCAATATGATGACCTTGAAAGTAGTGCTTTAACTTTCGGGAGGCGACTATTAGGGCAAAGAAATTTTTTTCTAAATCTATATAGCGGGATTCCGCTCCTTGCAATTTCTTGCTGATGTAATACACTGGTCTATGTTCTTTGTCGCTAAGCCTGACTAAGACGACACTCATGCCTCTTTAGATACCGCTAAATACAAACCCAACGGCTCCCCAAGGGATGGGGGAGACATAAAAGGTTGTTTACTCATATAATCCTTCAGGTTCTCAAAAGCCATACTGCACTCATCATTCCAATACAAATGATTTGTTTTACGCAATGCTCGGAAAAACGATAAACTTTTCTCTGCAGATCGTGAAATAATGCGATTTAATGATGTTAATCGACCAGTTAGTCTTTGTACTTCTCTGATAGTTGTCGAATGAGTCATTTGTTGGATAGCTATGATCTTATCGGGATTTATCTCGATTCCTCTTTCGGATACCATAAAACCAAGGAATTTCCCCCATTTTACACAAAATGCACATTTATGTGGATTCAATTTCATTCGATATTTCCTCAATATATTAAAACAATCATTCAGATATCAGATGTGATTATTCCCTTGTCGGCTTTATATCAATATGTCATCAATGTAAACTTCTAAACATTTACCAATCATATCCATGAATAACGAATTCATTAGACATTGATAGGTGGCCCCAACATTCTTTAACCCGAATGACATAACTTTATAGCAAAAAATGCATTTATTTGTCATAAAAGAAGTAAGCAGTTTGTCTTCATAATACATAAAAATCTGGTTATAACCTTTAAAAGCGTCTAACATACTAAGAAATTCAAAACCACAGGCTGCATCCACCATCATGTCAATGACAGGTAGGGGATACGGATCCTTCGAACATGTCTTATTTAAATATGTCAAATCAATGCAAACTCTCCAGCTATTATTCGACTTTGGGACCACCACTGGATTCGCGACCCAATCCGCTTATCTAACAGACTCTATGAATCCTGCATGCAACAAACTTTCCACTTCCTCATCAATGGTCTTCTCTTTCTTAGGGAAAAACTTCATCTTTTTCTGATGAACTGGTCGCACATACAGGTTAACATTGAGTCTTTGAGAACAAACTTGGGGATCTACTCCCACATAATAATGATAAGACCAAGCAAAAATATCTATATTATTTCACAAAAAAAAGTTACATCCTTTTCATACTCTGGTGCTATCTCAGAACCGATTACAACTGTCTTTTCTGAATTATCGGAGAATAAAGGCACTATCTTGATGCCTAAAGGTTCCATCTTAATTTCATTGTCTTTATACTTCTTAGAGAGTGTCGTGTCGCCTGAATCAATAATTTTCTCAGGTAAGAATTCCACCATACAAACAGATTTCTTTGCTTTGGAACCATCCATACCACTCCTACACATTATATTATAACAAGAACATGCCAGCTTCTGATTTCCCTTTAATTTTCCAATGCCCGAAGGTGTGAGGAACTTCATCATCAAATGTGGTTTGGAAACCATGGCCCAAAATAGATTTATTACTTAGTTTCTATTTCTATCTCTTCATCATCATCAGAATTCCGGGTAGTCATGATAATAGTAATCCAAACTAAGTAATAAAGCTCTCAATAGGATAAAATCTCGTTCCCAAAGGACAGCGCGAAACCGATCTTATCCAAAAATATTTTGAGTATATATTTTTAGATCAGTCAATTTCTTTAAATATTTGGAATTCAATTGTTGTTTGGACACGAGCGATATATGAGGTTGGGTCCACAATGTGTCAGATTACGTCCTCGAGAGAGCGAAGCTCTACCTTTGTTTTCACTATAATAATCAAAAGATACAAATACTATCAAGAGATATTGATAATCCGAATGAAAACGGCATGGAAAACGATCAAATACACTTCGATGCACCGTAACTGCCGAAATCTCGCGAGTCAGTGCAAAAACTCACAAGTGGTGCAGAATGTCGCTAGTCAGGTTACAATCTCGCGACTCAGTTCACAATGTCTTGACTCAGTGCTGAATGTCTCGACAAAGTGCAAAATGTCACGACTACCAGGGCCAGGACACAAAGTCGCGACTACCAGGGGCAATGCACAAAGTCGCAACTGCCTTAGTGAAATACGATACAAAACTCCGACACCAACGAAACAGTGAAGAAACATTGCGAATCAGCAGAAACTCGCGACTAGGGGTACACAAACTCGCGACTACTTGCAAAATGTCGCGAGTATCAGAGTGAGATCAAATTAGCACTTTGCCTTGGGAAGCATGTTAAGAGTCTGTATCACTTTTTCAGTGCCTTGGGCTCATATTTATAGAGAAAATCAGCCCAATTAGTTAGTTTCAGGCCCAAGAGCCCAATTGTATTTGAATTAGCCCAAATTATTTAGATAATATCCAATTGAGCTGTAATAAATGCCATATCATCCCGGAGCCTCAGAGATGCATCCCGGTCGAGAGTTAGTCAGAAATGTCGATGAGAAAATACCGGAAATTCCCGAAGACTAGTACCTTGTCTCTAAATATTGAATAGATAGCTTGAGATACCGCCACAACTTATCGGCGCGATCCTCATGTGCTAAATTACGAAAATACCCTTGGCCCCGTTCATTACCGAATTCATCCAAAACTAATAGAAATGTCAGTAAATAATTCATATGTATGTCCGGGAGGCTCGAATTACAAGAAAACCCCCAAAAATATACCGTTACTTAAATATACGGGAAAACCGAAAATATCATTTAGCCATGTTGGACGAGCTCTCGGGGTGTCGTAATACCCAAAATACCCCCGGGTAATATCAGTCGGTATTGCGGTCGGGGCTGTAGGGCCCCACAAAATGAAGGTGGAAGGCATGAGAATATCTCTCCTCCACCAGACTAAATGGACACTCAACTTCCTCAAAATGAGGTAGTGCCGAAGGAACGAGAAGTCGTTGGAGATATTTATGTTATCTTTGGTGGAATTAGAATCAATGAATCGGTCAAGGATCGAAAAAAAAACAACACGTGGGAATTCCGAATAGAGTTATGAATTCGTGGAGCTGAATAAGTACGATGATGTTGAGCGGTCCTCTTCTTACGAGGACGCCATCACCTTCACCGCTGCTGATAGGAATGAGTCACTGATCCATGTGATGATCCTCTTATCATCACTGGAATCATTGCCAATCGTCGGGTCCACAAAATCTTGGTGGATACCGAGGCTTCGTGCAAATTCATAAAGCGCAAAGTAGCTGAGATGTTGGGAGCTCCTGGTCATGATCTCCCCATTGCTAACATCACCCTATGAGCTGTTTGAATGATTTCGGTCGGAAAATATGCTAAGGGTATTTTCGTAATTTGGCACTCAGAGAACTCGTTGGCGACCTTATGCGATATTTTTGGCTCTCTCCTAGACATTCAGAGACGATGAACTGGTGAAGAGTATTCCCGGGTATTTTCTCGACATTACGTGCTACTAGTGTTCGACCGGAGTGCATTATCGAAGTTTCGAGAAGTTGTGACACTCATTCAAGTTTGATTGTATATTTTCTAAGTAAGTTGGGCTAAATAGAACAAGATTGGACTTTTGGATCCTAAGTTGACATATTGGACTAATTTTTTCTATAAATATAAGACCCTATGCCCTAGAAAAGGGTTCAGACTTTTGGCACGCTTCCCAAAACTCCCGGTTTCACGATTTTAGGAGCCAGTCGCGACTTTTTGTCAAAAAGTAGCGAGAGCCCTTGTTCAACTCCATGACTCACGGCTTGGGCTCCGGTCCTACCCGCAACACCTATTTCTATCAATCTTTTCTCCCGAAGAATATCTATTCGCCTAAGGCGTTCTTCGGGAGGGGGGAACATCGCAAGCGTGTTTGCGGTGTCCGTGCGGGAGGGGTTGAACCTAATTCGGTCCAACTGACCTATGCGTGGGTGGGTGAGGCACGGCCATACTTTCAACAGATCCTCTTTGGGGACTGTTATCCACACATAGCAGGCCTCCCACGCATGGAGAGATTCTTCCTTATCTACAATTGCGCACACTTTGGTGCGCACCGCTATATAATATAACTTGCGGCAACCTAACAGAACCTTCCCCTTCCGGGATCCTACGAAGAACAGGTTAAAGAAGTGTTCTAAGGTCGGGGCCCGATTCTATTGGTAACAATAAAAAATGAACGCTATTATGTACACATAACTGCCGAGAACAACGCAAAAGTGGGCAGTGAATCTCCTTAAGCACGGCCGCTACAAAGGGATGTTGCGGAAAACGAAGCCTGCACTTTAAAGAGGCGTAACTGACCGGAATGGCCGATGCCGGCACATTCATCTCCGCCGGAAGGAAACATAGAATATCTTCCCGTACCTTCCAGATGGAGTAATGTGCAGGAATTGAAAACCTAGACCAAAACTCCTCAATGTCCAACTCAGACATAGAAGGATAGCGCGTTTTGTGAGGAGCCATGAGCGTACACCTTAGGAAAAACGGATTGAAAGAGGGTTGTTGGACGTAAAATCGATTGAGGGCACAGAGAGCTTGCTGCAATTTCTCCTTCGTGATAATGACGGTGAGGAGAAACAGTGCCCAGAATCCTGATTTAAATATTAATCTCCCAGCCAATGGTGAGCCGCCACGTAATACTGCCCAAAACAGCGACTGTACGGGGCGCACTCATCACGCCTCCTGAACTGTCGAATGTAAAGAGGCGCGGGTCGAGATATTAATATTTAAAGAATAACAAAGATAAAAATATAACTTTAATATACGTTATTAAGTTTCAAATGTAATTGGCTCATACACTAAGGGAAAGATCGGTTCCCTGGACTCTCACTGTCTACAGGTACGGTCCCTTGTTCTCATGAATGTGCAAACATCATGTGATCGGCCTTGTATCACCTCTGCGATTGGCAATCAAGCCTGAGGGGCTAGTGATGAGAACTTTAGGATCGGGTACCTTGTGATGGGTAAGGCCCAGCAACCGTTGGGCCGATTAAAATAGTAAAAACGAACTCCTACAGCCCATTTAGACACGTGAGAAAGAGCGGCCCGATGTTCAACGAGAGGACCGAAGATAACTTAACGAAATAAAGCGTTTTCTGCCAGCTGGCTCCTGGGTTCGGTCAGAACGGTTACAGAACGGTTACAACTCACGTTTTCCACTCTTCGGGCCTTCCCACGTTTACCACGCTTCGGGCCCGATCACGCAGACCACGCCTCGGTCCCAACCTCGTTTTACATCCCGCGATAAAAACCTCTAACAAACTTGTTAGAGGCGGTTACAGAGCGTGATTTACACACGCTATGAACTCTATAAATACAGGGCAAGACGATGGAAATAGCAGGACCCTTTGGACGCGTAAGAACAGGCCGTTACCATGCCGGAGTTCTTACTGCTTTCTTTTCCTTGTCATCTTCATTTAGCCTCTGCTGTATTGACTATGAATTATTCGATTAGTGAACAGGCTAAGAGCATAATCTACTTATAGTCAAGTGGTTTTCACCCCAATTCCTGGGGTTTCCACTATACATCGATGTGCATTTACTTATTTCCAGCTTTTAATGGTCTTCCACATCTAAAACAAATTAGAACCGAGTTCGTTTGTAAACGAACCAAACGACTGTTGGTACCCCATAAAAAGGGACCATAACAGTTTGGCACCGTCCCTGGGGACGATTCTTTAATTCCATTTGAGTTTTCTACCAGGGATAGGATAATCAAAGGCATGGCGACTGGAACTTCGACCAATGATAGTGACGTGATTCCCGACAGTCTTCCAGCACCAACATTCACTTTACAGGATCTGGAAGCTGTCGTCAGGAAGGTGGTACTGGAAATTACGTCGGAGAAAAGTGGAACAGAACCACCGGTTGTTTCAAGCCCTGTTCCCAAAAGCAGAGGATACGAGAGTGATCCTGACGAGCGCAGTACTGATGAAGAAGAATTCATAAGGCGTGGAGTGACAATGAGGAGGCCTAGATATCGGTCTACACCTCCTCCCCCAGCCAGAGCTCTAACTCCCGCTCTTGGAAATGATCAGGAGCAGATGCAACGACGAATTGATGAGCTCACCAGAGAGTTAGATAGCATGCGTGCGCTGAGGGATTGCGAACCTAATCTGGGACGCAATCCTGGTTTATTTAACAGGGTCATGGAGGCCCCTATCAGGAGAAATAAGGATGATGACTGGTGGCATAATTTGCATGCGGTCCAGGCATCGTCTCATCAATTTGAAGGCGTATCAGCCGCCTTGGGAGATTTGATGCTCCCTTTTTCTGTGGAGATCTAGGCAGCTGTCCCAGATCGGCATTATCGCAACCCCGAGGGGTTGCTGACATTTCGTGGTGATGGTGATCCGATCGATCACGTTGCCGATTTCGAACTACGTATGGGAACGGTTCGGGCCTCAGATTCACTAAAGTGCCGCATCTTCGCGGCAGGATTACATGGCGACGCCCGAACGTGGTTTAAAAATTTGCCGGCCCGATCCATACAGTTGTATGGCGGATTTATTTTGGCTTTCTCAGAGCAATTTGCTCCAAATGTAGGACCGCCCCGAAGCAGGCAGGAACTATATCAGCTAAAGTATATTCCGGCAAAGATGAGCCTTCGGTCCTACATGGAGAAATTCAATAGGACCGCCCGGGGCATCAAGCTCGAGCTCCGGGATTGAATTGATATTCTACAGCAGGTCCTAGGACCGTGCGGCCTTTCGGCCAGCCTGGTGAAGAGCCCACCATCCACCTTGGGAAAACTTCTTCAGAAAATCAACAAGTATATTAAGGTGGATGAAGCGCTGGGGCTTGGTTATCGGAAGCCTAGCGGGAATTCTGAGCCCGCAGGTGATCATAGGGTTTCCTACCCTAAGAAACAGTCGCGAGAAGTAGCGGCTGTGAGTGAAAAAGACGTCCCCCCGAAGCAGGAGGAAAATCGGGTGTATTGAGAGTTTCATCATAATCGCGATCACCCGACCTTGAAGTGCCCGCTGTTGAAAGAGACAGTAGAGACAATGAGTAAAGAAAAGCCTGACTGGAATGGTCAGAAGAGCAAGCGAGCGGAATCCCCCCGAAGGGGCCACCAAGGTGACGATCGTCACAGGCCGCGGGGAAGAGCTAATCGGGGACAACCTCGAAACTACAACGATCGGACGGAGGACCGAAGGTCTCCTCCGCTAGAGCAAGAAAGAGGCCAACACGGTCGTGAGAACCACGGTCAGGGCCGAAGAAGAAGATGGCGGGGCCGTGGCAGCAGAGCCCCGCAGAATGAGGGTGGGAGACAGGAGCAAGCTGCTCCCCCACCTGCGGAAACTGGTGCCCAACCTCCTCGAAATGAGGCGGCACCCAGAGAAGTGGCCGGAGATATTTATGTTATCTCCGGAGGATTGAGAATAAATGAATCGGTCCGGGACAGAAAGAGAACTGCGCACGGAGACTCTGCTGAGAGCTCCGAATCTGTGGCGCTGGTAAAATATGATCCCATGGAACGATCCTCCTTTTTCAGAGAGGACATTACTTTCACCTTGGCTGATCGGGAAGGGATCATGGATCCATGTGACGATCCCCTTACCATTACTGGGATCATCGGAAATCGACATGTCCACAGAATTCTAGTGGATACTGAGGCTTCGTGCAATCTGATGAAGCGCGAGGTCGCTGAAATGTTGGGAGCTGCTGCTAACGATCTCCCGATCGCGAACATAACTCTTTGGTCGTTCGACCAAAGGAGCGTTATTCCGTGCGGGAAGATGTTATTTCCCGTTACCCTTGGAGGGCCATCCAAGGACCGCTCTGAAGACCTGTAATTCATTATCGTTGAAGTCGACTTGGCTTACAACGCTATTATCAGAAGGACAGGCCTTTGTAAGTTTGAGGCGGTCCCTTCTACTTATCATATGATGCTCAAATTCCCCTCCATTCATGGAGTTATTTATGTTAAGGGGGATCAGAAAGTAGCTAGGCAATGCTACATGAGCTGGTGCCGAACTTTGGCACCGATTAAGAGGGCCCGGGTGGATCTGTTGGAAGAGTTGTCGCACCCGAGGCAAGCAATGGAACCCGTAGGGTTCAAATTGATCAACATGGTTGAGGATGACTCAACCAAGACAACTCGCATCGGGGCCCCTGATTTTGAAAAAGAACTGATCCACCTGCTGAGTAGCCACGTGGATATATTTGCATGGACCTCGGATGATGTTCCGGGGATTGACCGATCCGATAGTGAACATCGGATCAACACTGAGCCAGGAACGAAGCCTGTTAGGCAGAAAAGGAGACGCTATTCTCCTGAGAAGATTGAGATCATCCGGGTTGAAGTGAATAAGCTGCTACGGTCGGGATTTATCAGAGAAATCCACTATACTGAATGGGTTGCAAACCCAGTGGTGGTTTCCGAACCGAATGGGAAATGGCGAATGTGCATCGATTTTACCAATGTTAACAAAAACTGTGAGTCAGATCCTTTCCCATTGCCGCACATTGACCGACTGGTAGATGTTGTTTCTGGTAGCACCATGATGAGTACCATGGATGATTATTCTGGATATCACCAGATCTTCTTGGCTGAGGAAGATCAGAAGAAATCATCATTCATGACCGAAGATGGGGTTTTCTGTTATGTGGTTATGCCGTTCGGTCTCAAAAATGCCGGAGCAACATACCAAAGGTTGGTCAACAAAATCTTTAGAGAGTTGATTGGCCATATGATGGAAGTGTATGTTGACGATATGATTGTAAAATCTAGAAATGATGAAGACCACCTTTCTTATTTGTCTCGTTATTTCGAAGTATGCCGAAAATATAAGCTCAAACTAAATCCATACAAATGCTGCTTCGGGATCCGAAGTGGAAAATTCTTGGGATATTACGTTTCAGAGAAAGGCATAGATGTCAACCCTGAAAAGGTGCAAACTATCATTGATATGCAACCTCCGAGAAACAAAAGAGAGTTCCAAAGGCTTACTGGCCGACTTACCGCGCTGAGCAGGTTTATTTCGAAATCCACAGGTCGGGCCTTACCTTTTTTCAGAGTGCTAAGAAAAGCAAGCCATATGGATTGGACCGAAGAATGCGATCGGGCCTTCTCCGAGCTAAAGACTTATTTAAGCACTCCCCCGGTGATGGTAAGTCCAACTTGTGATGAACCTTTGGGGTTATATCTTGCGGTATCCGAAATTGCCGTCAGCGCAGCTCTGGTGACCATACGAGATGACATTCATAGACCTGCTATTATGTCAGTCATTCTATAGTATCTGCTGAAACCAGGTATTCCACCTTGGAGAAATTCATGCTAGCTTTGAAGAAAGCTGTATCCAAATTGAAGCATTATTTCGAAGACCGAACGGTCTATGTATATACGGATCAGCCTCTGAAAATACTCCTTAAACAGAAGGATTTGAATGAGAGATTGGCAAAATGGGCTATCAAACTCAGCGCTATGTATCTGGAATTCCTGCCCCGAACGGCGATCAAAGCTCAGGTTCTAGCCGATTTTGTGGTTGAAATGACCCGATCGGCCATTTATCTTAACCAAGAGGATGATCATGGACGATCCACGTAGATGGATCAACCTTCGGGGGAAGAGGAGCAGGCATTACCCTGACAACGGTCCAAGGTGATCTTATTCATTCCGCAGTCAAATTTTCCTTTACTGGAACAAATAATGTGGTAGAATATGATGCAGTATTATCAAGAATGACCTTGGCTCGAAAAATGGGAGTTAGCAGAGTGTGAATGTTCTCAAACTCGAAGTTAGTAGTGGAACAATTCGCAGGGAGATTTGAGACTCACGATCCGATGATGGGGTTGTATTGCGCTAAAGTTCTGGAGTTATCCAAGAAGTTCAATGAGTTCTCTCTTGACTATGTGTCACGATAACAAAACAAGGTTGTCAATGCACTCGCCAGATTGGCTTCAGGCATACCTGACATAGAGCTGAGCACTATTTCGGTCCACGTTCAGGACCGACCTTCGGTCGAGATTCCAGTGATCGAACAATTTATTGAAGAGATCGGTGCTCTATGCCATGAACTCCAGGGCTTGAATATTGATGCTACTGAATCCCCAGGAGAACAAAATTGGATGGACTCCTTTATTAAATACCTCTCAAACGAAATCTCCCTGAAGATAAGTCTCAAGCCAGGAAAATAGAGGTCCGGGCTTAGAGATTCACCTTAGTCGACGGACGCTTGTTTAAAAAGAGTTTTGAGGGCCCGCTTCTACGATGTTTATCTCCTATTGAAGCCGAAGCCGTCATGATTTGTGTTCATGAAGGGATATGCGGCATTCATTCAGGGGCTCGATCTTTATACCACCGCATTTTTAGAGCCGGGTATTTTTGGCCAACATTGCTCGCTGATGCCAAACAATACACTAAGCGTTGCGCCATATGTCAATACCACGCTCCACTCCCGCAATTGTCTGGGGCTCCCCTATCGATTACCCCATTACCTTGTCCGTTTGACATATGGGGGATTGACATCCTCGGACCTTTTCCCCGGTCCATAGGGCAAAGAAAATTTTGTATCGTAGCGGTGGAATATTATTCGAAGTGGATCGAAGCAGAAGCCGTAGCCATTATCTCAGAAAAAGTGGTCAAGCACTTTATATGGCGAAATATAATGAGCGCTCGTATCAGACAATGAGACTCAGTTCCGTTGAAAAAGCATACGGGATTTATGCACAAAGTTGGGCATCGTTCATCATTTCTCATCAGTAGCCCATCCTCAGACCAATGGACTTACGAAAGTATCTAACAAGGTTATCCTGAATGGATTGAAAACCAAGTTAGAAGACTTTTGGGGTAAATGGCCCAAACACATCTATGAGGTTCTGTGGGCATACCGAACCACACCTCGCTCAACAACCCAGGAATCACATTTCTCATTGGTGTATGAGACCGAAGCTGTTAGCCCGGTGGAGGTGGCCATCCGATCACCTCGGATATCTCAATACGATATGCATATGAACGGTGAAAGGAGGTTATTGGACCTCGAGATGATCGAAGAAAAGAGAGATGCAATCTATGCACGGATGCGTGTTTATCAACGAACTATGGAACGGGCCCATAACAAACGAGTCCTCCCAAGGGAATTATTTGATGGCGATCTCGTCCTCAGAAGCATTAAGGTGCAGAGGAAAGTTGGAAAGCTGGATAGAAATTGGGAAGGATCGTGTCGAGTATCAAAGAAATTGGAATAAGGTGCGTATAAACTTGAAACATTGGATGGTATAGAGGTCCCCCGAACTTGGAATGTCATGAATGCGATATTTCTTGTGAATCTTCGATTAATATGTTTGACTCAATGAAATACATTCTCTTAAACGCAAGTAGAAAACAAGTAAGTACAAATACAAACTATTTCTAATGCAATGATGGACCGATCTTGAATTTGGGTGGCTTAGGACGAATCTGGACTGGTGACCGAAGCTTCTTGTCCGCAAGGCTCCCAAGTTGTAGTGACCGCTCTGACGAGTCAGATGCTCCTGCACTTGCCCAGCCCCATGGATGAGTTGTGATTCTCTTAGAACTCATTACGAACTAAGACACTCCCTTCAATGGCATTCAGTCTTTAGGAATGGCCATTTGTACCTATGACTTCTGCTGCGATAAAAGGAATGGCAGTCAGCATATCGAAGCATAAGATCGGTCCTAACTTAAGACGTATCATGAGAAAAGCTTGGCCAACAAAACCTAAGGGACTTTACTAGAACCAAGGTTCGGCCGAAGCTCGTTAAGACTCATATTAAACGCAGACTACGCCTATCCAATCAAGTATTGACTCCAATGACGGAATAAGAGTGACTCATACACAATGTAAAACGACTGATCCAATCAGAATTGATATGAATAAACCAAACATAACGTCTGGGACCGATGGTTAACTACCTGTGAGTGTCCCCGATCTTATACTTAGTGATTAAAACAATTTCTTTAAAGTAAAACTTATTAGTTTATTTAGAAGTTAGTTATGTCACTTCGTCTGGTGATTAAAATAATCAGAGCTGGAAGGAAAAAGCTTTATATTGAATAAAGAGTAAGGCAGATACAAAGTAATGACTAGATCTAACTAATCTGCCCCTCCTCTTTATCTTCCACTTCGGGCTCCTGGGGTTCGGTCCGGGCCGCGAGCCGCTTCAATTCTTCTTCTTGATCGGCCACCTTCTGGTTGACCGCTCTCTCCATCTCTTCAAAGAGATAGAAGAAAGGGTCTTCTTCTAGAACAGGTTTTTCCAAGGTCGGAATAACCTGAAACTTGCCATCTCTTTCAAGTGGCTCGATCATCTTCCAGCCCGAACGTCTGAATAACTTGCTCTCGCATGTTATCCAGATACTTTGCAGTATAAACCCCGTGTATGTTATCCGCTAAAGCGAATAACAAAGGGGACTGAGCGAACCCCAGAACTGCTTCCCGGACCGAACCTTCGGTCGAAGTGCGGGCCCTTGTCAACTCTTCTTCCAAGGTCGTCTTCACTTCCTGGGCCCGAAGGAGAAGCTCATTCAGCTTATTCCTCTTCTCCTGGGCCCGACCTTGGACTTCGTTGATTTCTGTCTCTTTGGCCCGCAGCTTGGCCTCCAGGTCGGCAATACGTCCCTGAGCTGTTTGTCCCGTCTTCTCCAGCTCAGAGACCTTATCAGCTAAGAGTGAGATCTCCGTCCCGGCTCTTAGCAACTCATTGTCAAGTCGGTCACGGTCCTCCTGTACCGTGACCAACTCAGTATGCTTTATTTCAACTTGCATTTTTGCAAGGTCAAGTTGATCTTGGACTTGTTGGGAAACAACGCTATCACCCTGGTTCTTCTCCACGGTGATAGCAGTTGTGAAAGCTTTCCTCAACATCTGCATAAGACAAATATTCTTAAGTAAAAGTTCGGGCCTTCATGTCAAGTGAAAATTACCTTAGTGGTGAGGTCGAGGAAGCCTTCCATGATTTATTCCCCAGTCACGTCCGCCTGGACGTTCTCTGGGTTCTGCTCTCCATAAAGACGGAAGTCCTTTAGGAAAGCAGTCCTCCAGGAGGTTAGCTTCCTCCCCTTACTGAACATGTCCATCAGGAACAAAGCAACTCCACAGTCGGAGTTAGTCTTCGGGCCCGACACAGACTCCTTCAAAACGATCCCCTTAGTGGGGACCGGAGCGCCGCCCCCCTTTCTCAGCCGTTTCAGCTCCTGCGTGGCTTCCGCTTCGGTCGCCCTTTTCCCTTTTCCTAAGGGGACCGGCGGCAGGAAGACGTTCACCTTGAGCTGAGGACCGGGAATAACCTTCTCCACGGGAACGGCTCCCTGCAGCAACAAAGTAATAGTTTTAGCACTAATGAAGGATGCATTACCGATTTGATAGAGGCTGGATAAGCTCAAAGAACGAATCTGAGCCTTTATCACCTCATCTACCACTCCAAATACCCGAAACGCAGGCCCGTCCCCAGAAGAAGGCTGCCCTGTGCAGCGAAGGGTCAGCGTGCCCGCGTCGGTTGTTTGGATCGGGGGGTCCCCGGACCCCGAAGGGACCATCGTACCCCCCATTGCTGATTCACTTCCTTTAGCGCTGCCCGATGCTTCCCTTTGTCCTTCAGAAGGACGGACCGAAGCAGCTGCCATGCGTTTAAAGCGTGAGCTCGGCATTGTCTCAGTTGAATCTGCAAAACAAATAGATAAGGATCAATAACGATTAAAATATAAACACTAAATCATACCCGATCCTTCTGATGGATCTGAACTAGAAAAAACCCCCCTTCGGGGCTGGGGCTCCGGTCCTACCCGCAACACCTATTTCTATCAATTTTTTCTCCCGAAGCATATCTATTCGCCTAAGGCATGCTTCGGGAGGGGGGAACATCGCAAGCGTGTTTGCGGTGTCCGTGCAGGAGGGGTTGAACCTACTTCGGTCCAACTGACCTATGCGTGGGTGGGTTAAGCGCGGCCATACTTTCAACAAATCCTCTTGAGGGACTGTTATCCACACGTAGCAGGCCTCCCACGAATGGAGAGATTCTTCTTTATCTACAATTGCGCACTCTTTGGTGCGCACCGCTATATAGTATAACTTGCGGCAACCCAACAGACCCTTCCCCTTTCGGGATCCTACCAAGAACAGATTAAAGAAGTGTTTTATGGTCGGGGCCCGATTCTGTTGGTAACAATAAAAAATAAACGCTACTATATACACATAACTGCCGGGAACAACGAAAAAGTGGGGCAGTGAATCTCCTTAAGCACGGCTGCTACAAAGGGATGTAGCGGAAAACGAAGCCCGCACTTTAGCGAGGCGTAACTGACCGGAATGGCCGATGCCGGCACATTCATTTCCACCGGAAGGAAACATGGAATATCTTCCCGTCCCTTCCAGATTGAGTAATGTGCCGGAATTGAAAACCTAGACCTAAACTCCTCAATGTCCAACTCAGACATAGAAGGGTAGCGCATTTTGTGAGGAGCCATGAGCGTATACCTTAGGAAAAACGGATTGAAAGAGGGTTGGACTTAAAATCGATTGAGGGCACAGAGAGCTTGCTACAATTTCTCCTTCGCGATAATGACGGTGAGGAGAAACAGTGCCCAGAATCCCGATTTAAATATTAATCTCCCAGCCAATGGTGAGCCGCCACGTAATACTGCCCAAGACAGCGACTGTACGGGGCGCACTCATCACGCTTGTTGAACTGTCGAATGTGAAGAGGCGCGGGTCGAGATATTAATATTTAAATAATAACAAAGATAAAAATATAACTTAAGTATACGTTATTAAGTTTCAAATGTAATTGGCTCATACACTAAGGGAAAGATCGGTCCCCTGGACTCTCACTGTCTACATGTACGGTCCATTGTTCTCATGAATGTGCAAACATCATGTGATCGGCCTTGTATCACCTCTGCGATTGGCAATCAAGCCCGAGGGGCTAGTGATGAGAACTTTAGGATCGGGTACCTTATGATGGCTAAGGCCCAGCAACCGTTGGGCCGATTCAAATAGTGAAAACGATCCTACAGCCCGTTTACACACTTAAGAAAGAGCGGCTCGATGTTCAATGAGAGGACCGAAGATAACCTTAACGAAATAAAGCGTTCTCTGCCAGCTGGCTCCTGGGTTTGGTCCGAACGGTTACAAACTCACGTTTCCCACGCTTCGGGCCTTCCCACGTTTACCACGCTTCGGGCCCGATCACGCAGACCACGCCTCAGTCCCAACCTCGTTTTACATCCCACGATAACAACCTCTAACAAACCTATCAGAGGCGGTTACAGAGCGTGATTTACACACGCTATAAACTCTATAAAAACAGGGCAAGACGACGGAAATAGCAGGACCCTTTGGACGCGTAAAAACAGGTCGTTACCCTGCCGGAGTTCTTACTGCTTTCTTTTTCTTGTCATTTTCATTAAGCCTCCGTTGTATTGATTATGAATTATTCAATTAGTGAACAGGCTAGGAGCATAATCTGCTCTTAGTCAAGTGGTTTTCACCCCAATTTCTGGGGTTTCCACTATACATTGCTGTGTATTTATTTATTTCCAGCTTTTAATCGTCTTCCACATCTAAAACAAATCAGAACCGAGTTCGTTTGCTAAACAAATCGGACGACTGTTGGTATCCCCTAAAAAGGGACCATAACAGTACCAAATATATATATATATATAATTTAAAATAAATAATTTATTTTGTATTTATACACTTTTAATTTAATTTAAATTTGATTTTTAAATTCAATTTGACTACTTTTCAAGAAAGTTCATTAATTTTATATATTAATTATTATTTTTAATGATGGAGGGAGGTTTGTGTGAATGTGGCTCTGTGCATTACTTTTATGCATACCAATAGTGTAATAATAATTGCTTAAAGAGCATGTAAAATGTGGCTTTATGTAAAGTGGTTACGTATATGGAGACTCGGCCTAAATCCTCGGGCAATGTAGTTATACCGCTCATTATGGTGTCGACATACAAGCTACTTGCCAATATGGTCTATATACCATCGATATATCAATCTGTATAACTACATGATCAGATGATTTAGGTAGATTCTCCATACATGTAATCAATTTAGAGAGTAACATTTTATATGTTCTTCAAGCTATTATTATTACACCAATGACATTGATAAAAGAACCCAAAATACTTAATGGTTTAGTTTTATTTTATTTACTTGGATTCCCAATATATGTGTCCTCGCTGTTACAAATAAAATATTACTTGACTCAAACTTGAATCTAATATTGACTATGAGTGTCATGCGTCGTAATGGGTGAAATAGACGAAGAAGTAGGATAGAAAAGTGAGAGAAATAGATCGATGAAAGTGGAGGAAGCACAATATTGGAAGACAGAAGGGAGAGTAAATTCCGATAGAGAGATAAATGAAAATTTTATATATGATTCGATATTCATAATATAATATAACCCGATTTTTATATATGTATTAATTGGGTTATGATCATACAATTTTATATGTTTAATACCTAATTGGGACAAAAGCCCATGAAGTATTAATGGGATCACAAATCTTGACATTGACACACAAGTTAAATCAAATTGGAAAAACCCAACCCAAATGTAAATAACAACAAAGATGAATGTCCCTACCCACCCACACAATTGAATTTGTTTAGCTCTACGATAGAATAATGGTGAGGTACCTTCAAATCATATTTTTTTACCGTACAAGAAACAAAAACAAAATTGTTGTACATTTTTCATTATAATATTATGATGTTTATTATATATTATAATTTTATAATTTTATCAAATATATTTATAAATTAACTATCATTATAACTCACCACACCTCAATTTAAAAAAAGTGAACAAACACAATACCAAGTATTTTACATACACACAAAGAAATGAAAAAATATTCTCAATAAGCACACTTCTTATTGCTTCTTCCCCACCAAAAATCATTCGGATAATCACTTTACAAATCTGCCATTACAACTTGTAAGTTGTAAATAACTTACTTGATTTCCCATTGGTTGAAGAACCTCTTCTGACCTTTTTCTTTGATGTATCTTCTCCCTAGCAAGTACAAATGAGGCGTAAATCACTCAGAGTCACTTTTCAATAGTGTAATGATAATAATGATAAACCGTATTGGAAAATTGAAGTGTTTTATGTACATTTAATTGAAGTTAGAGGACTACAAATGCATATTTTTGCTAAAAAAATATATCATATTTGCAATTTCGTAATTTGAAGGACATGTTTTTTACACATCCCGTAAGTTGGGGGGCATGAGCAAACATCACATTATTTTAAATATATTCATAGTTTGTATTTAACCTCTTAACATTGAAAATATGTAACAATTATATATCTAAACTTTCAAAATTTAAGAATAACACATAAATTGTCAAAATTGTTCATACGAAAAAAGACAAAAATCGTTATTATTCACTCGATTGTCAACATTGAATGATTTTGAAATTTCAAGAACTTTGCATATAATTTACACCATTTTAAACATTATATCGAGGGTCACAATTTTCTCAAATATGTGATAAGAAAGTTGAGTTGAATGAGATGAGGAGTGAATGAATACCTTAGAGAAACCAGGGGGAATGTCATCATGGCCCCTCATATAAGTCACTGCATTACCCTGAAACTCAGTGGAGATAAGCAAATAGAGTTCTTAAGATAAATATCTTAACTATTTCACCAAACTTGCCTTGTATTTATGAATTATAGGCGATGTAGCCGTGTCGTCGAGGCATGAATTGAGGCGATTCGCCGTGTTCTTCCCTTTATGTTTTCTCTTATCTTCTAACGAATCATCGGGACGAAAGATAGGAGGCTTTGATGATGCATCAGAAACCATTGATAGATCTTCATCATTCTCTTCAACTGAGTGTGTTTCTTCGGAATTCGAGAACCGGTTCAAGTATACGGTCCATCCGGATTCAAATCCAGTGCTACATTTAGAAGGTGATAAGTCCATTAAACAACAAGTTAGGAAGACAACTAAGGGAGAACCTTCAATGGCTATACATTACACAATGGCTCTGCACTTTTTCCTTGTATTTATACATCTTGTTCTTGAGAGAATAACCTGCCAGTTGTCTTTCTTGATTTGATGGGTTCTGCGTTGGCAGAGAGAGAGAGGGAAAAAGTTCATTAAAACAGCATAGAGAAGAAGACACATTATGATGTGGTAAAAGAGAACCAATGCAAGAACGAACCTCAGTAAGAGAGAGCCAAGTTTGGTGGTTTCATGAAAAAAACCAAGAAAATCTACAGTGATTTGTGTGACAGATCCGTTTCCCACTTACACGATATTGTCCGCTTTGCACTACACTAATCCTAATGATTCCGAACGAGTCCTCACGATGTTACTTTTTCCCTAATGTGAACATACTTAACTTTCGGGATGATGTTTCATGCTAAAAACCACGAAAATCAGCCAGTGATTTGTGTAACGATATGCTTTCTACTCACACATATTGTGCGCTTTGAACTAGAACACTAATAACTCCCACCTAGTCGGTCGTTCCATCGATCGTGTACTGTCCCAAAGGGTCCTCCTTCAATCGATCGAAATCGACTTTACTTTTTTCCTAGGATGAGTTCTACCTAGTGTGAACTAGCTTAACTTTCTAGTCTCATGGGATGTTTGCCAATTTGCTAGTGAAAATGTTTAGTGCAATGATGAACGAATAATTATACTTAACATATGATCGTTCCCCGTCTATAATTGATGCTTAGATTCACTAAGCTGGAGGGATCTTACATAATTGACCCTGTAATAAGAAAGATAATGCAATCATTAATCATTCTTGTAATGAACATGAAAATTAGAATGGAATGCAATATTGCTGAAAGATATCTAAAGGGAAGAAAACGCCAAGAAGCCTGTTGAATACATTGCCCAAATAAGACAGCAAATAGTACATTTTCCAACAAAACCTTGCTGTAAAGAATCATGTATCTTTTGTGCAACATAAACATATGAGTTCATTTGCAAAAAAGCATCAGCGCATGCTCAATATGAATTCCATTCATATTCGAAAGAACTCGAACATTCAATGAGTAAATCAAAAGCAACATTTAGCCTTAACTGTAGTAAATCAACGACATTAACAAGGCAACGATCAAATTAGATTTCAAACTCATTGTTAAAGGTAAAATTTGGTGTCTTCATTGGCAGTCACTATTTGATATGCATTTCTAGTGCATGTGTCCAGCTTTTGCTGAGTCCAGCTCCTCTTTGGTCCATTCCATATTGTTTTCTACAATTTCGGGTCAATCCCGATCTGCCAAAACCCCTGAAAATTGATGTTTAAAGGATCATTAATAAATGCTTAAGGATCTCATATCACAAAGAAGCGAAATTCTACAATAAGGAACGATAAAATTTTGCAAGGTAAAATCAGTAATCTTAGTGCTGTAGAGGCAATCATTCTAACGAGGAAGCTAAGCTGGCTGTGGGGCACAAGTGAGCAAACATATATAAAAAGACAAAGAGATGGGATACCATGACCAGTTCCTAAAATTGTCTTTCAAGTTATAAGCCATATGAAAATATTCC
Source organism: Utricularia reniformis (assembly GCA_009725065.1). Taxonomy (NCBI): domain Eukaryota; kingdom Viridiplantae; phylum Streptophyta; class Magnoliopsida; order Lamiales; family Lentibulariaceae; genus Utricularia; species Utricularia reniformis. The sequence goes on along the minus strand of RWGZ01001269.1, from coordinate 218,771 downwards.
TCTTTGATTTCACATTACCTACTTATAATCTGCAGGAAGTTGTCCATGTGCATAAATACAAAGAATAAGTCAAATTTCTGCATCTAGTTCCTAAACATTTGTGCTAGTTGAATTTGAATGAAATCCGAGTACGCGGTTTTTTGAATCTAGCAAATACCCGACAATTTTAAGAATATAGCAAGTTAAAAACACAAATGAAAGCACTGTTTACCAGAGGTTCTTCCTCAGCATCATATGTACTCAAATTCTCCCCTTTTTCATCCACACCGAATGTCTATTTCCCTCTTTTCTGCTCCATCCACTTTCAAATCTTCTCAAGTTCGCATATCCCTCCTGACCAAATTCCACCCTTGATCGCATATTACCTCCATTCCGGTAGTTAAATGGTTTTGGATTATAGCCTCCCCTCGGACCCCAGTTTCTCGTATCTCCTTTCTCAACTATTACTCTCACATGATAGTCTTCAATCAGATTTTCAGCCATAAGAGCTGATTTTTCACTTCCAAAACTTTCCTTTTCGCAATGGCTTCTTCTACCCTTAATTTCAAAATTTTTATCCACATTTTCACCAATCAAACATTTCTCATCAACAGTGTTCGCTTCAGTCTCCTTTTTCTCATTCCAAATTGGCTCTGAGATACCCTTTTCATCGCATGTATTCAAAGAGTAAACTGCATTGCAGACCTTAAGAAATTCATCTTCTGTTACCTTCTCTGATTTGCTATCTACTTCTTTAACCTTCAAAGTATCATCAGCTCTACTCCCTTTTTGCCAATGGCGTCTCTGTACTCCTTCATTTTTATTCTCCACTTCAGCAGATGGTTTCCCTCCAGTTTTATTCAATTCATCCTGCTTTATTCGATATTCCTGTTGGCTGGATAATTTACTTCCGATTTTCCTTCTATTCACAACTCGCTCACTCTCTACGTTCATTGGCAAAACATCAACCACATTCAAACTCGCTGCAGGTTTCAAAAAGCCCTTTCTCTCCAGTCCCAATTCCATTATTCACATGCTCCAGGGACTTGATTTGGGGATTTTTCATCTTTGATTTACTCCGATGTTTCGCCGTCTTGTCTTCGCTTTCAGCTTTACCAAATTCACCACACAATTTCACTTCTTCCTTATCCTTCGTTACCAACAGTCCACCGCAAGGAGTATTTTCTCGCCGTTCATCAGCCGTTGCTCTAATCCCATCAATTCCAAAATAAAACTGATGCGGATCTCCGATCGAAGGCTGTGGATCATGTTTTTGTTCTCCGTTTCGTGCTTCTGCTTCAAATTCTTCTCTTCTTGCGCTTGTAGCCATAGCTTCTGAAGCTGTGCCAACGAAACATAATCCGGCGGTAGCAACGCTTCCTCCTTCCTCCATTCCGCATCCATTGCGCCCTAAATTCAAAACTCTCTCCCGCAAAAAAAAATCGATCAACAATCGTAAACCCTCCTTGAGAAATAACGGTCATAAACCCCGATCATAATCTACAACTTTCTATAAAAGGCCATCCGGGTTCCGCTTTGGAAAATTCATGCACAATCACAACGTCAACATTTATATAATTTATTTCACAAAATTCAAAATAATAATATTGTTAAAATAATATATTTTAAAGTAAATTCTTCCGGCCGCCTCCCTCCGTCACAAAACCGCCGCTTCGAGGGTTTCTAAACTCTCTTTAGTTCTTTTCTAGAAAAGAAAGAAGATTGAGTGAACTGTAAAAACAGTTGGTTTTTGTTTAACTTCGATTTTTTCCAATTAGGGAGGAAGAAGGTAAATGCTCGAAGGGAGTCTTTTTTCCCCTTTCACCATTGGCGCTTCATTTGCTGTCGACATTTTTTCTTCCATAACCTTTAACATTTTGATCGTCGTTTTGCAGGGGGGGGAATGGTGTTCGGTCAAGTTGTAATCGGGCCACCCGGCTCCGGAAAGACGACGTATTGCAATGGAATGTCTCAGTTTCTCGAGCTCATTGGAAGGTTCCTTTCTTGATTGCTTCTGCGCCCACTAACCTTTATACTGAAAATATTCATATGGAGATTTCTTGGTTACAGAAAAGTTGCGGTTATCAATTTGGATCCTGCTAATGATGCATTGCCGTATCCTTTGCTTGTTCTTTGCATTTTATCACTTGACTATGCCTTTTAAGTGTTATTTCCTATTAGAATGAAGATATGAATGTGCTATAAACATCGAGGATTTAGTGAAACTTAGTGATGTTATGATCGAGCACTCACTTGGTCCTAATGGAGGTTTACCATTTTGTTTGTTTTAAATTGCCACATTTTTCGTAATAAGTTATGGCTTGTATGTATAAGCCTTTGAGTACAAGCTTTTGAGATTTCTTGAATGTTATGTTACAGGACTTATCTATTGCATGGATTATTTGGAGAAAAATATTGATTGGCTGGAGTGCAGATTAAAACCTCTTATTGAAGGTTCTTTACTTTAATTCTAGCTTTCATGCATATATATACCTTTTTGATTTAGTCATTGGCATCTCTTAGATTACTTCGTTTCGAATTTGCGTAGTTAATGTTAGAGTTTGTATGTTCATAGTATGTTGAGACTTTATATGGACTAAGAAACAATGGCCTTGTTCTTGAACATTTTTAAATGAGAAAATGACGACTTTAGTCCTAAAACATTCATAGTTTTGACAAATTTGATCCATATAAAATGGTATATCTAGTCTCCAAACTTTAAGGTTTTGGTAAATTTGATCTTCCAAGTTTGCAACATTTGGAAAATTAGATCTTTAAGTGGCAAGATTGGACTCCGAAATTTGATATTGGATGAGGATCTCAATTGTCAAAATTGAAAACTTTGGGGATCGATTATGCCATATTGACTAAACTTTAGGATTGGTTTTGTCAAAACATACAAAGTTTGAGGATCGGTTTTGTCATCCTCATACTTTGGGATCACATTTGCCACATTCATAAAACTGTGTGGACCAAAGTTACCAAAACAATGAAACTATGGGGACCAAATTTGTATCTCGTCCATTTGCAAATTCTACTGCTCTATGAAATTTAACAGGATTATAGCTTTAAGGGGAAATTTTCCGATGCGAATTCAAGTAATAAGATTGATAGGAATATGGTTAATATTCATTTGGGTGCAATTTTTGACTTTTGATTAAGATATCATTTTGTTCATATCGTAAAATCTTGTTTCATGGAATTATTAAGTTTTTCATTTTTCAGATCATTACATTCTCTTTGATTTCCCTGGCCAAGCGGAGCTCTTTTTCCTTCATGAAAATGCGAAGCGAGTCATCATAAAGCTCATAAAGAAGTTAAATCTCAGGGTACTCCATTTCACCATCCAAATTCTTAAAATCTTGTAGCTTTCTAAGAATTGTTTCTCTTTGTCTATGCAGTTGACTGCAGTCCATTTAGTCGATGCCCATCTTTGCACTGATCCCGGAAAGTACGTTAGTGCTTTGTTGCTTACATTGTCTACCATGCTGCACATGGAGCTCCCGCATATAAATGTTCTATCGAAAATAGATTTGATTGAAGGCTACGGGAAAGCAGGTAAACACAACTCGGCTTTGATACGAGTGTTTCATTTAGCATGTCTTTTGTTTGTGATCTCATGTTGTATTTGCTTGGACATTATGTATGTAGCTTATAACCTTGATTTCTACACGGATGTACTCGATTTAACGTATTTGCAACGACATCTTGATCAGGACCCTCGATCCGCAAAGTACAGGTACTTATGCCAAAGAGATTTTGAGTCATTTGAAAAAGTGTATACACTAGTGATTCAAATGAAAGTTACATACTTTTAACTGTAGAAAGCTAACAAAGGAGTTGTGCCAAGTGATAGAGGATTTCTCTCTTGTCAACTTCTCCACTTTGGACATTCAGGCAAGTCGATTAACATTTCGATTCTCTCTATTCGTGCTTTTGATGTTCATCTTGTTGAAATATCAAATTGTCCCTCATTTGATTTGTAATGAAATTCAAATTGGTTTATAAGAGTGAAGGTGTGTCAAAGTAAATTGAATTATTCCAAGTCTTTTACGACGTGGTCTCCTCCCTTATATATTATATCTGTGCACACTCATGTCATAATTTCGGTCATATTCTATAATTTCAACATGGTATCGAAGTCGGAGTTGGTTCAATAAAAAATCTTGATTATCAATATCTGGAAGTCCGTATTTGGACTTGAGAGGTGTGTTGAAATATCAAATTGTCTCACCTTGGATTTGACATTAAATTTTGACTGATTTATAAGACGGAAAGAGTACCATAGTAAAGACTTGTTCAAGTTTTTTACAATGTAGTTTTCTCTACTTATACATCATAATATCATATCCGTGCACATTTCTGTCATAATTTCAGTCAGACTCTATAATGTCAACACATCTTCTTCGAACTTTACATTTCGGTGTTTTTAATCTTTAAGGACAAAGTGAGTGTTGGAAATCTTGTGAAACTGATCGACAAGAGCAACGGATACATATTCGCGGGGATAGACACGAGTCCAGTTGAATTCAGCAAGATCGCAGTTGGCCCCGTTGATTGGGATTACTACAGATATCCTTTTGTTGCATATATCTTTTTTAAACTACATCTTCAAGAATCAATGTTTCTTTAACACATATCTTTCACAGTTGCAGCTGTGCAGGAGAAGTACATGAAAGAAGATGAAGTTTTTGATGTTGACAAGGCTTAATACTTCTGTACCGAAATAACAAAATATCAATGTTATCAAAACCATATCGAATATCAAAGTTTTTTAGAGCTAACAAGTCAAGAATCAAGAGCATGCTGACAAATAGTTAAGAGAATTTTGATGTTGAGAACCTTTATTACTTCCATTATGAAATAACAAAATATCAATGTTATCAAAACTATATCGAATATCAAAGTTTTTTAGAGCTAACAAGTCAATAATCAAGAGCATGCTGACAAATACTTAAGAGAATTTTGATGTTGAGAACCTTTATTACTTCCATTCTGAAATAACAAAATATCAATGTTATCAAAACCATATCGAATATCAAAGTTTTTTAGAGCTAACAAGTCAAGAATCAAGAGCATGCTGACAAATAGTTAAGAGAATTTTGATGTTGAGAACCTTTATTACTTCCATTCCGAAATAACAAAATATCAATNACCAAAGTTACCAAAACAATGAAACTATGGGGACCAAATTTGTATCTCGTCCATTTGCAAATTCTACTGCTCTATGAAATTTAACAGGATTATAGCTTTAAGGGGAAATTTTCCGATGCGAGTTCAAGTAATAAGATTGATAGGAATATGGTTAATATTCATTTGGGTGCAATTTTTGACTTTTGATTAAGATATCATTTTGTTCATATCGTAAAATCTTGTTTCATGGAATTATTAAGTTTTTCATTTTTCAGATCATTACATTCTCTTTGATTTCCCTGGCCAAGCGGAGCTCTTTTTCCTTCATGAAAATGCGAAGCGAGTCATCATAAAGCTCATAAAGAAGTTAAATCTCAGGGTACTCCATTTCACCATCCAAATTCTTAAAATCTTGTAGCTTTCTAAGAATTGTTTCTCTTTGTCTATGCAGTTGACTGCAGTCCATTTAGTCGATGCCCATCTTTGCACTGATCCCGGAAAGTACGTTAGTGCTTTGTTGCTTACATTGTCTACCATGCTGCACATGGAGCTCCCGCATATAAATGTTCTATCGAAAATAGATTTGATTGAAGGCTACGGGAAAGCAGGTAAACACAACTCGGCTTTGATACGAGTGTTTCATTTAGCAAGTGTTTTGTTTGTGATCTCATGTTGTATTTGCTTGGACATTATGTATGTAGCATATAACCTTGATTTCTACACCGATGTACTCGATTTAACGTATTTGCAACGGCATCTTGATCAGGATCCTCGTTCTGCAAAGTACCGGTACTTATGCCAAAGAGATTTTGAGTCATCTGAAAAGTTTATATAGTGCTTCAAATGAAAATTACATACTATTTGATTGCAGAAAACTAACAAAGGAGTTGTGCCAGGTGATAGAGGATTTCTCTCTTGTCAACTTTTCCACTTTGGATATTCAGGCAAGTCGATTAACATTTCGATGCTCTCTATTCGTGCTTTTGATGTTCATCTTGTTGAAATATCAAATTGTCCCACGTTAGATTTGAGATGAAATTTGGATTGGTTTATAAGGACAAGGAGTATCATAGCAAATTGACATATTCAAATTTTTTACGATGTGATCTACTCCCCTTATACAATATATCCGTGCACACTCTTGTCATAATTTCAGTCAGACTCTACCATTTCAACATGGTATCGGAGTTTGTTTGATCAAAAATCATAATTATCAATACCAGGAAAATTTGTATTTGAACTTGAGGGAGTGTGTTGAAATATTAAATTACCCCACATTGGATTTGTGAGGAAATTTGGATTAATATATAAGATGTAAAGAGTACCATATATAGTAAATGAGTTGTTCATGTTTTTTACGGTATGGCATACTTCCCTTATACGTTATATCCGTGTATATTCGTTATAATTTCAACACATCTTCTTCGTACTTACATTTTGGTGTTTTTAATCTTCAAGGACAAAGTGAGTGTTGGAAACCTTGTGAAACTGATTGACAAGAGCAATGGATACATATTCGTGGGGATAGACTCGAGTCCAGTCGAATTCAGCAAGATCGCAGTTGGCCCCGTCGATTGGGATTACTACAGATATCCTTTTGTTTTGCATATCTTTTTTTTCAACATCTTCAAGAATCAATGTTTCTTTAACACATATATCTTTCACAGTTGCAGCAGTGCAGGAGAAGTACATGAAAGAAGATGAAGTTTCTGATGTTGACAAGCCTTAATACTTCTGTACCCAATTAACAAAATATCACAAAATATCAAAATTGTACCTAATAACAATGTTTTTTTAGTGCTAACAAGTCAAGAATCAAGAGCATATTGACAAATAGGAAGAGAATTTTGATATTGAGAACCCTTGATACTTCTATGCCAAAATAAAAAAATATCACAAAATATCAATGTTATCAACACTGTATCCAATATCAATGTTTTTTTGATGCTAATAAGTCAAGAATCAAGAGCATGCTGACAAATATGACGAGAATTTTGATGTTGAGAACTTTTGATACTTCTATACCGAAATAACAAAATATCACAAAATATCAATGTTATCAAAACGGTATCGAATATCAATGTTTTTATGGTGCTAATAAGTCAAGAATCAAGAGCATGCTGACAAATAGAAAGTGTTATGGTCCCTTTTTAGGTGCACCAACAGTCGTCCGGTTTGTTAAGAAACGAACTCGGTTAAGATTTATTTATTGTGGGAAGACGATTAAAAAATGTAAACATTGAATGAGGCGAGGCAATTTAGAGTGGAAAACCCCGGGAAATGGGGAAAAAACCACTTGACTAAGAGTAGGAAAATCTCTTAGTCGATTCAATAATCAGATCCAAGTTCATTACAAGAGTAGCTGAGGTTTATGAAAATAACGAGGGATAAGAAAGCGATAAGAATTCCGGTAGAATAACAACATGTTCTTACGTGTCCCAAAAGATCCTGCTAGTTCCGTCGTCATACTCTACATTTATAGGGTTGAAGGCGTGTGTAATCCACGCCCTGTAACCGCCTCTGACAAGTTTGTTAGAGGTTGTTGTCGCGCGATGTAAAACGTGGTCGGGACCGAAGCGTGGTCTGCGTGATCTGACCCGACGCGTGGTAAACGTGTGGAGGCCCGAAGCGTGGGTTTGTAACCGTTTGGACCGAACCGCTGGGCCATATGTCAGAAACCGTTTTATTTCGCCAAGTCTATCTTCGATCCCATCGCGGAACATCGGGTCAATTCATCTTAAATGTACTAAACTGGGCTGCGCAGGTTTGCTTCTATTATATGGGTCGACCCAATTGTTATTGGACATTACCCATTGTAGGGTACCTAGTCATAAGATTCTCATCAGGAAGAGAATTTTTATGTGGAGAACCCTTAATACTTCTGTACCTAAATAACAAAATATTACAAAATATCAATGTTATCAAAACCGTATCGCATATCAATGTTTTTTTGGTGCTAACAAGTCAAAAATCAAGAGCATGGTAACAAATAAGAAGAGATTTTTGATTTGGAGAACCCTTAATACTTCTATACCGAAATAACAAAATATCAATGTTATCAAAACCTTACGAATATCAAAGTTTTTTAGAGCTAACAAGTCAAGAATCAAGAGCATGCTGACAAATAGGAAGATAATTTTGATGTTGAGAACCCTTAATACTTCTATACCGAAATAACAAAATATCATAAAATATCAATGTTATCAAAATTGTACCAAATATCAATGTTTTTTATTGCTAAAAAGTCAAGAATCAAGAGCATGCTGACAAATAGGAAGTGTTGAAAAGCGATTCAATTGAAAAATGTATCTCTCTCTTGCGGCTAAAGCACAATGATTACATATATATAAGCCCTAAACCTAGTGTGAGACCCTATGCAATTAATCTATTACAATTCAAAATGTGAATGGGGATTATGACCGATCGACATGTTCTTGCTGATCGGCATCCTGCTCATCATGTTGGTGGTATCATGTTGATCAACATAATACCGTTCGACACCCACTAATCGACACAATATCGTTCGACACCCCCCATCAAGTCGGTAAGTGCAGATCATGTATGCCCGACTTGTTCAGCAGATAAAGGAGACGGTTAGCACTTAGAGCTTTAGTCATAATGTCCGACAACTGATTTGCGCTTTTCACATGGCGTGTTCGGATTTCTCCTGCTAGCACTTGATTCCGAACGAAATGACAATCTACTTCAATATGTTTGGTGCGCTCATGAAAAACTGGGTTGGCAGTAATTTGGATGGCTCATTGATTATCGCAGAATAGAGTAATAGCACTCATGTTCTGGACAACCCCCAAATCCGTCAACAAGCTACGTAGCCATTTAAATTCTTAACATGCATCTCGCATAGCACGGTACTCCGCCTCGGTCGATGATAGCGATAGGGTATCCTGTCGCTTTGTTTTCCATGCGATAGGGGACGACCCTAAAAATATAAGATAGCCCGTTAGAGACTTCCGTGTTTCTGGGCACATCGCCCAATCAGCATCACAAAACCCATATACTTGAAGATCGCATGCCGAACGCAATATTATCCCTCGTCCTAGACTCCTCTTCAAGTACTGCACCACTCTCAGGATTGCATCCCAGTGCTCAGGTCGAGGTTGTTGCATTAATTGAGATAGGACGTGCACATGATAGCACAACTCAGGGCGAGTGAATAGTAGGTAAATCAGTTTGCCAACTAGTCGACGATAGGGCATGGGGTCGACCAATAAGTTTTCTATTGCAGAGAGCAGTTTATGATGTTGCTCTATAGGTGCTTTAGCAGGCTTGCATCCCAAAAGTCATGCTTCAGAGATTATGTCCAAAATATATTTTCGTTGGCAGAGAGAGGTACATGCCTTCCGGTCCCCTCGCCACTTCTATCCCAAGGAAATATTTTAATTTTCTGAGATCTTTCATTTAGAACATTTTCCCAAGTCTGTCTTTGAAATCCTCAACAATAGCTTTGCTGCTACCTGCAAAAATAATATCGTCGACATAAATCAATACAAACAATTGAGATGTTGTAGTTGAATAAGTAAACATAGAATAATCTGCCACTGATTGTTGAAAACCGAAGCTTTTAAGAGCGGCAGTCAATTTAGCAAACCAGCATCGAGGGGCTTGCTTCAAACCATAAGGGGATGTTTTCAATCGACACACTTTGCCTTCGGGTGCCCCTTTATATCCCTGAGGAATCTTCATGTAAATTTCTTCATGTAGATCCCCATGCAAGAAGGTATTGTCGACATCCATCTGGTGAATCCACTAGTTTTTAGATACTGCAACACTTAGCAGGATGTGGATAATAGTGGCTTTTGCTACAGGAGCAAAAGTATCTTCATAGTCAATTCCTTCAATTTGAATATTACCCAAAATAACTAGTCGTGCTTTGTATCTCTCGATAGATCCCTCACTTCGGTGTTTAATTTTGTAAACCCACTTGTTGTCTTGGTCGTTTTCCCTCCGACAATTCAGCGAAGGTCCAGGTTTCATTAGATTCCAAAGCACAGATCTCTTTGCGCATTGCATCTCTCCATTCCTTACTTTTTAATGCCTCATTGAAGCATGTTGGTTCCTGCACAGTCTACATTAACACACTAGCAAAAGCGGTATGTGACTTAGAGAAACGGCGATATGTAATATAGTTACAAATAGGGTATATACATTTCTCTGAGACCCTACCTGAAGATGGGCAGCCAGCAGCAACGGAGTTCATGTTGTGCACACACGCTGTCGAACAAACGTATTCCCTAAGGACGACCGATGGATATTCTTGTCTATGGCCTTTGCCCAATGGTATATCTCCTGTGGTCTCAACTTTGGCAGGGACATTATCAGTGGTGTCGGTCGACAACAATGGCATGTTGTATATGAACACTGAGGGAATCGGCGATATATGTAAGACGGTTGGGGACGATATTGAGCTTGATGAAGGTCGGTCAGGTAACAGAGGTCGGTCAGGTGACAGCGGTACAATGGTCAGGGGGGAGGATGTATCTTCCGACAACGGAGTGGACTGATCGATCGACAAGGGATTGGTCGACCCTGATGGGTAGCGACCAAGTGGAAGAAGATCAATCGACAATAACGGTGAGTGACCGTTCGACACCGCTCTGGGAGAGATGCCAGCGCGGCGATCGCCTGTAGAGGACGACCCCTGGAAAGGAAAAACAGATTCACAAAAAGTGATATCGCGAGAAAAAAGAATTTATGAGATTCGAGATCGTATAACCGCCATCCCTTTTGATTGGCAAGGTATCCCATAAATACACATAGTCGGCTTTTAGGTGCAAATTTGTCTGTAGGTTTGGGCAACCGATAGGGAAAAGCTTGGCAACCAAGGACACAAAGATGTGACATTGGGGGCGATCGACCATGGAGAATTTCATATGGGATGCGATTGGTAAGAACTGGAGTGGGAACTCGATTGATCAAATACACAGCGGTTTGTACACACTCTCCCCAAAATTGAATTGGTAACGATGCGTAAAAACGGAGAGCACGAGCAACATTCAAGATATGTTGATACTTTCGCTCTACCCGACCATTTTGTTGAGGGGTATGGGGCACAGTGGATTGGTGAACGACACCCTTAGAGCTAAAGAACAATTTAAGAGGCAAAAATCCAGTGACGTTATCAGTTCGAAAACATTTAATAACTCGATCGAATTGAGTCTGAAGTAAGGAAAAAAATTCCTTAACAATGGAAGCAACCTGAGTTTTGTCAGATAATAAGTAGATCTAGATCCCTCTAGAATAATCATCGACAAATGTCAAAAAATAGGATCCACCACAAGCGGACGAAACGTGATAGGGACCCCAAAGATTATAGTGTACTAAATCAAAACATGAAACTGAATCACTCAAACTAGGAGGAAATGAGTTTCTTGTTTAGCTACATTTTCCTGATCCTCTAGTGAGTGCGGTCCATAAACCCCGTTACTCTGAAGACCCACCCCAATCGAGGTCTTCGTAGTTGGGTCTTGTATGAGACAAAATTGAGGAGTAAAGATCACCAACAAAGACTCATCTCTCACCAATTGACTAACAGACAACAAATTATGGCCAAATTTGGAAATATAGAGGACGTTGAAAGTATCAAATTGGATGAAATGCGGGCTTTCCCACACTTCAAAGCAATAGATTTCCTATTGTCCGGTAGCGTGATGTGTCGAGGAGAAATGTGACGAACGTCAGATAATAGGCTCAAGTCCCCTGTCATGTATCGATTGGCACCCGAATCTATAATCCAGTAGCCATGAGGAAACATACCACTGGAGATGTGTTGTTTAGCAGAGTTGGGTGCACATGCAAGAATGTTTCTCAGGAACACCCACTGATCCTCAGACAAAGTATGCAGTGTGTCTCCAGAGGTGGGAACTGTTGTAGAATTCGCGATAGGTATTTTAACACTGGTCGACTGTCGACCATGAGAATGTCGACCGCAACCTCGCCTTCTCCCTCTTTCACGACCTTCTCCTCTATCCTTGGATCCTAGATAAGTAAGGAATGTGGCGGAGTTTTTGATTCCCACTTTTGCTCAACCCATGAACTGCAAAGCATGAATCTATTGTGTGACCTTGCGTATCACAAGCTAAACACACACTTTTTGTGGGTCTCTCCACCCCATCAGTATGGGTAGCAAAACTAACAGTTTCTCGCCTTTCATCCTTGCCTTGGACCACCGCTCTATGACGTTCCTCTAGAATAATTTTGGAATATACTTTATTCAACAGTGGCAAGTTTTCACAACTCAGGATATTCGATCGTGCAGTATCGTAGATTCCATCATCTAATCCAAGGAGAAATTGGTGAACCCTCTCATTTTCTTGTCTTCGCAGAAAATGTTTCACGGACTCACAATATGTTTGTTTACAGCAACATACGAAACCGTCCTCATAAGTAGACAATTCGCACCACAGCCTTCGTAGTTTACCAAAGTAATCGACCACACTATCCCCACGATGTCTATATGCATATAATTCTCCTTACAATTCATGGATCCTTGGTCCGTTCCCCATTGAGTAACGTTGGTGCAACTCTTCCCAAAATAGTTTCGCAGAGTCGATAAATGAAACTGTGGATCTAATTTGAGAATCTATTGTATTCAGGATCCACTGGACGATGAGAGAGTTAATGGTTATCCATTCCTCACTGAGTCCAACCCTAGGATGTGGTTCGACTATACTCCTGTCAACAAATCTCAATTTTCTTTTAGTCCTCAATGCCATTTTCATGGCATGTGCCAATTCTCCATAATTTTCTCCTTTCAAAACTATCGAGTGGATGACCAATCCAAAGTGGTCGGATGGAGCTAGTGTCCATGCCAGCGTATCTCGGTAAGGCGCTCTATGGATGTCGAATGGGACAGGAACCATCCCCGCTCCAAACGTGCTTTGGGGTATATTGGGCATAAAACTCGGGGCATTTACTCCCCCAAAATGGGGATGCCAAAATCCCACATTCTGACCAGACGACGGTCCGCTTACATGTATGGAACTCGGATTGCCCGAAAGCGGTGGTGGTGGCAGTGTCCGAGGATTATAAGCTCGTGCACCCCTGGTATTACTCGGTGTCAAAAGACCCGAATTTCCTGATGTTAATGGGGGAAAATCCACCCCTGGCGGCGGCGGAAGCGCTCTACTCATAGTTCCGATACCATGTTGAAAAGAGATTCAATTGAAAAATATCTCTTGCGGGTAAAGCACAAGGATTACATATATATAAGTCATAAACCTAGTATGGGGCCCTATGCAATTAATCTATTACAATTCAAAATATGAATGGGGATTATGACCGATCGATATATTCTTGCTGATAGGTATCCTGCTCATCATGCTGATCGACATAATACCGTTCGACACCCGCTGATCGACACAATATCGTTCGATAGGAAGATAATTTTGATGTGGAGAACCCTTAATACTTATTTACCGAAATAACAAAATATCAATCTTATCAAAACTGTAACGCATATCAATGTTTTTTTTTGGTGCTAACAAGTCAAGAACAAGAGCATTGTGACAAATAGGAAAAGAGTTTTGATTTGGAGAACCCTTAATACTTCTGTACCGAAATAAGAAAATATCAATGTTATCAAAATCGTACTGAATATCAATGTCTTTTTAGTGCTAACAAAAAACTAAGTCAAGAATCAAGAGCATGTTGACAAATAGGAAGAGAATAAGTATCCAATTGCCAATACTTATGTTTCACATCTTCCCATATTTCTTCTCCCAAACAATCCTTAACAGGTAACTGAATAAATTGTGTAGAAAATCCCAAATTCTCAAGCTCCAAAGCAACTAACTGGCAATAAACAACATGAAAGAAAGGATTGTACCCACAGAGACCATTGAAGAATGAATATATTCCTTCAGGTTTCAATAACTGTGGAATATGCTGATGAAACTCCCTCATATCTTCGTAATATTCCCCGTACGTGTCGAAAAATATCCCTGAAATATAAAGTTTTACATTAAATAGCAATGTTTATAAGAAGGATTTTACTCTCATTTTCATCTACATTTATTATAGTTCATTTTTAAGAGTACCAACCGTCACTGGATTATGATCACAACTAATGATTAAGAACCGACTTTTGATTTTTTGTTGGTGGAGACAACTTTAAAGATAGAAAATAGGTAGAACACAGACGATTTAATGTTTTTACTCTCTTTTCATCATGGATTAGCCGAGGAAGTTCTCTTCCTCGCATAGTGGTTTTTCCCCGATTATTTTGGGGTTTTCCACATTAAATCGCATGTATTCATATCATATCATAATCCTAAGTTGTTCCACAAACAACTACAAATCTAAAAATTTAATCTTGATCGTTATCTCGATCATAATTTGTTGACTATTGGTACCCCTAAAAGAAACCATAACAATGCTATATCCTAACACACTTCCAAAACGAAATTGACTCGACTCTAAAAATTTAACAAAGTTCATGTAGAAAAGAAAAGAGCAATTGATATATTACCATCATATGAATCCAACTGGGAAATGCAATCCTGCCAACGGCCAAATAGTATCTTCACATTTTCCTTCTTACCCCAACCATTCAGAATCATTCGATTATATACTTCCGGATGAGCTTCGATGATTGTGTGCGAGAGAGGCGAGTATTGTTGTATTGCAGTATCGACAAGACCCATACCGAAACCAATGTTGAGAACATGACCACCTGTTGAGCAAATAGCTTTTGCATGAGCTTCCATTAATGGCCTCTCCCAAGCCATCATAACTGCCTTGTTTTCTGAATCCATTACCTTATCCTCACTAAAGGCAACTCTGTCTTCTAAATAACTTATATTGGAACTTACATTTGCCTTGTCTTTCCTGGCAATTGAACCAAGAACTAATTCTGCTTGTATGCCTGCGTATGGATTTAATCGGATATTAAACGAACTAGGAATAAGACCAAAAAAAAGAATCAATGCATTATTATGTGTCATCATAATTCAGAACAAAAAAAACTCAATTTGCACATTATGGTCTCTGATTGCAGAGCATAAAGAAATCGGGTATTGAACGAAATCAATGCATTATTATGTGTCATCAGAGTTCAGAACAAAAAAACTCAATTTGCACATTGTGGTCTCTGAATTCATGGCATAAAGAAATCGGATATTAAACGAACTAGGAATAAGACCAAAAAAAGAATCAATGCATTATTATGTGTCATCACAATTCAGAACAAAAAAAAACAATTTGCACCTTCTGGTCTCTGATCCAAGGGCATATAGAAATCGAATATTAAACGAACTAGGCATAAGACCGAACAAAAAGAATCAATGCATTATTATGTTTCATCAGAATTCAGAACCAAAAAACTCAATTTGCAGATTCTGGTCTCTGATTACAGGGCATAAAGAAATCGTATATTAAATGAACTAGGCATAAGACCGAAAAATAATCAATGCAATATTATGCGTCATCAGAATTCAGAAAAAAAAAAACTCAATTTGCACATTCTGTTCTCTGATCGCAGGGAATAAAGAAATCGGATATTAAACAAACTAGGCATAAGACCGAAAAAAATAATCAATACATTATTATGTGTCATCAGAACTCAGAACAAAAAAAACTCAATTTGCACATTCTGGTCTCTGATAGCAGGGCATAAAGAAATTGGATACTAAACGAACTACGCATAAGACAGAAAAAATCATCAATGCATTATTATGTGTCATCAGAATTCAGAACAAAAAAACTCAATTTGCACATTCTGGTCTCTAATCGCAGTTATAAAGAAAACTGCATGCTAATCTCATAAAATATATTTATGATCTCTTAGTAAATCAATAAAGTAGAAGAAACAATATTATGAAAAGGCAGGAAGCTCAATAAAGAGACAAACCAGCATTGAGGAGTACGTCAAAGGAAGATTGATGACCATTTTCCATTGCAAAATCCCCTGCCGAGATGCCGGTTCGAGAGAGTGCATTCCATGGGGCACCACTTTCAATTAGCTCCTTCACCACCTCAGCATTCCCAGCTCTAGCAGCATGCATTAGTGGCGTCAATCCCCCGGAATCAAAGTATGTGAAATCAGCTCCAGCAGCAATCAGAGACTTTACTCGACTAATGTCACCATCTCTGGATACCTTGCAGAGAGCTTCTTCTCTANACTTCCATTCCGAAATAACAAAATATCAATGTTATCAAAACCATATCGAATATCAAAGTTTTTTAGAGCTAACAAGTCAATAATCAAGAGCATGCTGACAAATACTTAAGAGAATTTTGATGTTGAGAACCTTTATTACTTCCATTCCAAAATAACAAAATATCAATGTTATCAAAACCATATCGAATATCAAAGTTTTTTAGAGTTAACAAGTCAAGAATTAAGAGCATGCTGACAAATACTTAAGAGAATTTTGATGTTGAGAACCTTTATTACTTCCATTCCGAAATAACAAAATATCAATGTTATCAAAACCATATCGAATATCAAAGTTTTTTAGAGCTAACAAGTCAATAATCAAGAGCATGCTGACAAATACTTAAGAGAATTTTGATGTTGAGAACCTT
This sequence comes from Utricularia reniformis, assembly GCA_009725065.1. Lineage (NCBI taxonomy): Eukaryota > Viridiplantae > Streptophyta > Magnoliopsida > Lamiales > Lentibulariaceae > Utricularia > Utricularia reniformis. The sequence continues at coordinate 202,115 of RWGZ01001269.1, read as the reverse complement.
TATTACTTCCATTCCGAAATAACAAAATATCAATGTTATCAAAATCGTATAGAATATCAATGTCTTTTTAGTGCTAACAAAAAACTAAGTCAATAATCAAGAGCATGTTGACAAATAGGAAGAGAATAAATATCCAATTGCCAATACTTATGTTTCACATCTTCCCATATTTCTTCTCCCAAACAATCCTTAACAGGTAACTGAATAAATTGTGTAGAAAATCCCAAATTCTCAAGCTCCAAAGCAACTAACTGGCAATAAACAACATGAAAGAAAGGATTGTACCCACAGAGACCATTGAAGAATGAATATATTCCTTCAGGTTTCAATAACTGTGGAATATGCTGATGAAACTCTCTCATATCTTCGTAGTATTCTCCGTACGTGTCGAAAAATATCCCTGAAATATAAAGTTTTACATTAAATAGCAATGTTTATAAGAATAATTGTGAACCATAATAATTGACTTATTCAAATCTTTTACTCTCATTTTCATCTACGCTTGTTATGGTTCTTTTTAGAGGTACCAAAAATCACCAGATTCTGATCACAATTAATGATTAAAAACCAACTTTTAATTTGTTGTTTGTTGAGACAACTTTAAAAATAGAAAATGGGAAGAACACATGCCATTTAAAGTTTTTACTCTCTTTCATATTGGATCAACCGAGGAAATTCTCTTCCCGACACCGTGGCTTTTCCCCCGATTATTTTGGGGTTTTCCACGTTAAATCGCATGTGTTCATATTATATCCTAATCCTAAGTAGTCCCACAAACAACTACAAATCTATAAATTGAAACTTGATCTCTATCTCAATCATAATTTGGTGCCCTAAAAAGGAACCATCACAACGCTATATACTAACACACTCCCCACATAAAATTGACTCTGGACTCTAAAAATTTAACAAAGTTAATGTAGAAAAGAAAAGAACACTTGATATATTACCATCATATGAATCCAACTGAGAAATGCAATCCTGCCAACGGCCAAATAATATCTTCACATTTTCCTTCTTACCCCAACCATTCTGAATCATTCGATTATATACTTCGGGATGCGCTTCGATGATCGTGTGCGAGAGAGGCGAGTATTGTTGTATTGCAGTATCGACAAGACCCATACCGAAACCAATGTTGAGAACATGACCACCTGTTGAGCAAATAGCTTTTGCATGAGCTTCCATTAATGGCTTCTCCCAAGCCATCATAACTGCCTTGTTTTCTGAATCCATTACCTTATCCTCACTAAAGGCAACTCTGTCTTCTAAATAACTTATATTGGAACTTACATTTGCCTTGTCTTTCCTGGCAATTGAACCAAGAACTAATTCTGCTTGTATGCCTGCGTATGGATTTAAATCGGATATTAAACAAACTTGGCATAAGACCGGAAAAAAGAATCAATGCATTATTATGTGTCATCGAATTCAGAACAAAAAAACTCAATTTGCACATTATGGTCTCTGATTGCAGAGCATAAAGAAATCGGATAATAAACGAACTAGGCATAAGACCGAAAAAAATCATCAATGCATTATTATGTATCATCAGAATTCAGAACAAAAAAACTGAGTTTGCACATTCTGGTCTCTTATAGCAGGGTATAAAGAAATTGGATATTAAATGAACTAGGCATAAGACTGAAAAAAAAAATCAATGCATTATTATGTGTCAACAGAATTTAGAACAAAAAACTCAATTTTCACATTATAGTCTCTGATTGAAAGGCATAAAGAAATCGGATATTAAACGAACTAGGCATAAGACCAAAAAAATCCTCAATGCATTATTATGTGTCATCGGAATTAAGTACAATAAAACTGAGTTTGCACATTCTGGTCTCTGATCGCAGGGTATAAAGAAATCGGATATTAAGCGAACTAGGCATAAGACCAAAAAAAATAATCAATGCATTATTATGTGTCATCAGAATTTAGAAAAAAAATCTCAAATTGCACATTCTGGTCTCTGATCGCAGGGCATAAAGAAATCGGATATTAAACGAACTAGACATAAGACCGAAAAAAACTCAATTTGCACATTCTGGTCTCTGATCGCATGGCATAAAGAAATCGGATATTAAACAAACTTGGCATAAGACCGAAAAAAATAATCAACGCATTATTATGTGTCATCAGAATTCAGAACAAAAAAAACTCAATTTGCACATTCTGGTCTATGATCGCAGGGTATAAAGAAACCGGTATAAGAAATCAGATATTAAACGAACTAGAAATAAGACCGAAAAAAATAATCAATACATTATTATGTGTCATCAGAATTCAGAACAAAAAAAACTCAATTTGCATATTCTGGTCTCTGATAGCATGGCATAAAGAAATCGGATATTAAACGAACTTGGCATAAGACCGAAAAAAATAATCAACGCATTATTATGTGTCATCAGAATTCAGAACAAAAAAAACTCAATTTGCACATTCTGGTCTATGGTCGCAGGGTATAAAGAAACCTGTATAAGAAATCAGATATTAAACGAACTAGAAATAAGACCGAAAAAAATAATCCATACATTATTATGTGTCATCAGAATTCAGAACATAAAAAACTCAATTTGCACATTCTGGTCTCTGATCGCAGGTTATAAAGAAAACTGCATGCTAATCTCATAAAATCTATTAACGAACTCTTAGTAAATCAATAAAGTAAAAAAACAATATTATGAAAAGGCAGGAAGCTCAATAAAGAGACAAACCAGCATTGAGGAGTATGTCAAAGGAAGATTGATGACCATTTTCCATTGCAAAATCCCCTGCCGAGATGCCGGTTCGAGAGAGTGCATTCCATGGCGCACCACTGTCAATTAGCTCCTTCACCACCTCAGCATTCCCAGCTCTAGCAGCATGCATTAGTGGCGTCAATCCCCCGGAATCAAAGTATGTGAAATCAGCTCCAGCAGCAATCAGAGACTTTACTCGACTAATGTCACCATCTCTGGATGCCTTGCAGAGAGCTTCTTCTCTATTCTCATCCATTCCTTACAGATGCCTTAGATTTAACCTTGTATACCAACTGTTTAGCTCAAAAGGTTTTTAAATTTGGCCATTGCAGAGAAGTATAATTTTAATACAATATGACTACTGAAAAAATACACTACAACTAGTTGCACGCATCATTATATTTACAGTACAATTACTGAACACCATATAGGAACGGTGGAATACCCAGATTTAAGCAAAGAAAACTTATAAATGATCATACGCTAAAAGCAAACAGATAATGAGTTCCTTTTCCAAATACACAAAGAATATCAGGTAGCTAAAAATAAATATTTCCGCTTAGCATCTGCAACGGCGATTAATAAGCGCATAAAACCAAAAGAGAGAAAAGTACTCCCAGTTAATGAGTAATCAGTTTAATACAAATGACAGTTAAATACTCTACCTTAGTCAATTAAAATTGAAATACGCGAAAAACACGAAATGGGTCCCGTCCGATTGACGGAACTCCCCTGAGATTTGAAATCAGCTACAGATTTGAGAGTACGGCCTACGAGCTCCGGTGGTGAACAAAACAGCGCAAAGCTTTGCAAAGTAATCAGTTTTTACAAGAATCAATTTTAGGGTTAGAATTTTTTATTCTTTTTCAGTTTTTATACAAAATTTAGTTCCCAAAGTTTTCTTATTGTTGGCAATTATAATTCCATAGTTTTGAGTTGGCAAAAACTGGCCATCAATGTTTAATGTATGTGTTAAATTTGATCCACAATATTTTCAATTTTGATAATTGAAGTCCCTCAACTGTAATAAAAGAGTATTCGGTTCCCGTAGTATACTAATTTTAGCAAATTAGGTCCCTAATGACTTTATTAGACATCAAAGTTTGAATTTACGATAATTATGATTCTAAACCTTAAATGATAATCAAACATAATCAATGATTTCATATCGATCGATACGTGAAACCGAGAGGCACCTGAATTTGTCTGTTACAGCTCGATATGTAGTTGTAGGGTCGGATTGCGATTTCCTGGTATGATACTTTAAAATATAAATCATTTTTCGGATCCATATAAATGAGAAAACATTCGGTTTTTCGATCATAACTAGTTCAATTAGTCAATTTTAATTAATATTTTCTTTATTAAAAATCATGAAAATGAAGTCTATTTGTCGATCATAACTCGGTTCGTTTGGTTAACTAATTCGACCGATTATTTTCTACCTATAAAATGCACCACCATTCAACCTTAAACAAGTCAAACGGAAGTCAAATTAAATGTCAAACAATAATATTGCAAATAATATTGCTTAAATTGGATGATTAAATTTGTCAAATTAATAAATTTTGGGAACCTACACTACCACTGCATGTAAATTATGGGGACTATTTTGTAATAATCAAACTTTGAGAACTTGTGTTGCCATTTTGGGGATCAAATTTGTCAAATTGTATACATTTTGGGGATTAATAGTGGAAAAATTTGAAAATTTGGAGAATACAAATACCACAAAAAACTTTGGTTATCAAATTTGTCAAAATCATCAAAGTTTATACAAGTCACATGATTAGTCCTTAAAATTTTAAATTGAATAAATAATAATGGTTCTCAAACATTACAACTTTACAACACTATTAATTTTGGTATCTAATATTTAGGAAACAAAAAATAACTTAAAATGCGATTCCCCAAAGTTATAAAATATATTTTATCTTTCAAAATTTCAAAATCATTTAAGAATGATAATCGAATAAATAATTATAATTTTTTCTATATTTTTCAATCAACTATTTTAACAATATTACTCTAGCTCAAAACTCAAAGATATAAGATCATTATTCCAAAAGAAAAACATAAAATGTATCATACAAAACTAGAGTCTAAACTAACCGAGACAAGTTTGTTTAATGCTCGATTTTAGTTTGAAACATATAAGATTCGGTTCAAGTTCGAAAACTAAAAAAATTATGATTCAAAGTTCGGTTAGCTAGGAATTCAAGCTTCGGCTCAATTCGTTGATATCCTATACAACACTAGTTTTTAGAAGTTAGAAAATATATGATTGTTATTCAAAAAGGAGCACATAAAACCAATCATACGACGCTACATATATTTAAATGTTAAGGAATATAAGATTATAACACACAAAAACATTCCTTCTCTTTAGATGTTAGAATATATATGACTATTATTCAAAACAAAACGCATAAGGTCCATCATATGATGCTACTCCTCTGCAAACGTTAAGAAATATAATATTGTAACACATAAAAACATTACTCCTCTTTAGAAGTTAGAATATAAATTACTATTATTCAAAAAAACACATAAGGTCCGTAACACAAGATGATACTCCTCTCTAAACGTTAAGAATATAAGATTATAATATATAAAAACATTACTCCTCTTTATAAGTTAGAATATATATGACTTTTATTCAAAACAAAACACATAAAGCTCATCATACGATGCAACTTCTCTTTAAACGTGAAGAAATACAAGAATATAACACAAAAACATTACACCACTTTAGAAGTTAGAAGATATATGACTTTTATTCAAAACAAAACACATAAAACTCATCATACGATGCTACTTCTCTTTAAACATTAAGGTGTATAAGATTATAACACATAAGAACGTTACTTCACTTTAGAACTTAGAAGATATATGACTATTATTCAAAACGAACACATAAAGCCCATCATACGATGCTGCTTCTCTTTAAACATTAAGAAATACAATATTATAACACATAAAAATGCACTCTTTAGAAATTCGATACTAAAAGTGAATACTACTAAGAACATCCATAATCTTAGAACGCACTCCTTCAAATATCTTCATGTCCTTGATAGCCTTAACTTTAGAATCATAAACACAAATTCTCCCATTACACCAAAACAACACAACTCCATTCAAATCAGTGCAAATTGGTAAGATTTTAATGAAAGTTTTCAGCTTAACATTACAACAAAATCTCAACATTCTTTCCCAATCTACATTCAGCTTCAATATCCAAAACTCGGACATATCATCTCCTTCTTTGTAAGATAAACCACATAAACATTCAAAAGTAACGCCAATACTTGACCATAAACAGCCCTGACTTGATTCAGGAAGCTCGATTACATCGAATCTCATCGTTAATAAATCTAAAGAAACAATGCTTAAAGGATACACTGATCCCACAAATGATATACTTTCTATATACCAATGAAGCTTTCCTTTCAAATACTTATCCACACCAGGATACACAGAACCTGTGTCAATTGACATTGAAACTTGTATCCAACAACTAGATTTAGAACAATAAACATGAGCAATTCTATCATTTAATAAACACATTGATCCTTTCATTAACACAACAGTGAAATCACAGCTTAATTCATGGAATTCGAACCCATGTTTTGAAGGGTAAAAGAAACCAATCTTTTCATTTTGAAGATAAGGTAATTCTTTAAAGTATCCAGTTGAAGGGTTTCATATTCAGAATTTAGAGTAACTGTAAAAGAAGGGAAGTTCTTGAGGATAGTTGAAGAGATACAAAATGAGACGGAGAGTAATTTTCTCAATCTGATTGAAAAACAAAAGTTCACTATACTTTGTGCACTTTGCATTACCTATGTATACATACAAAATCAATCTAAATATTTTACTATCACTTTCTTCTGTTAATGATTTGGGGTCAACTCTCTTCATCTCTGTCACTGTCGACAGAGCAGTGCATGAAGCACCAAAGTGGTGTCTGTCTGTTTCAGCTTTTACACTCCCTCCGTATGTTAGAGCTTCATCAAATGTGTAACAATCCAATTGCCTTAGACAATCTCTAAAAGGTCTCATACCCAAAGATTTTGTAAATAAGTATGCGGCTTGCTGTCTCATCCCAATGTGGCTCAATATGATAAAACCTTCCTTCAAGTAGTCCCGTACAATATGACAATCAACCTCCAGGTGTTTTGTGTGTTCATGGAAGACTGGGTTGGTCACTATGTGTATGGCCGCCTGATTGTCACAGTATATGTCGATCGATAATTGAACTGAAGTTTGAAACTCTCCCAAAAGATAAGATATCCATTTCACTTCACATAAAGTCATCCCTAGACTTCTTTATTTCGCATTTGCCATGGATAGGGATACAGTCGTTTGTTTCTTTGTTCTCCATGAAACCAAATTGGACCATATCATAATCTCATAACCTGTTAAAGATCGACGTGTGTCAATACAAGATCCTCAATCCGCATCACAGTATCCTCTCAATTTAAAATCTGAATTCTTGGAATAGAACAGTCCCATCCTTGACGTTTCTTTAATGTATCTGACCACATGCAAGGCGGCATCCCAATGACATTCACGAGGCTGCTGCATATACTGACTTACTTGCTGGCAAGCGTATGCAAGATCAGGCCTGGAGAATCCAATGTATAATGGTCGCCCTATCAATCTTCGGTATATATATGAATGATTCAACTCTCTTGAGCCATTATTATTCAAATGTATACATGGAGGCAGTGGTGTGTTCTTCGGCTTTCCTCCTTCCATTCCCACATCCTTAACGACATTCAGATCATATTTCCTCTGATTAATAAAATTCCATGGTCTGAATACCCGATCTCCAAGCCTAAGAAGAATTTGGTTGTCCCCATATACTTAATTGTGAGCAACTTATCAAGGTGGTTGTATCTCCTTCAGATCATCCCTTGTCAGAAGGATGTCATCAACATACACAATGAGAGTTGTATTGGATCCATTACAATTCTTCACAAATAGACAATGGTCATGCTCAGAATTCCTAAACTCGTGGGCGAGTAGTTTATTTGTCAATTCCTTGTTCCATTGCCACGAAACTTGCTTCAATCCATATAGAGATCGCTTGAGACTACAAAACGTTCCTAGTTTGTCATTTTTCAGTCCCTCTGGCGGATAAATGTAAATTTCTTCGTCTAAGTGCACGTGTAAGAACACATTGTTTATGTCTATCTGATGCACTATCCAATTATGCACGGCTGCAAGTGCAAAAACCATACGAACAGTTACATGTTTAGTCACATGCGCAAACACATTTACATCCGATCACATGCGCAAACACATGCGCAAACAGTTATATCCCTTGACCACAACCCTTTCCTTGTATTTTGAGTGGAGAAGTTCTGAGTTCTATAAGCTCTATAGTGTGTACTCTATTTTTTCTATTAGTGAAATTCTTTCTGGATTTGATACCCCGTGGGTTTTCCTCTCGGTTTTCGGATTTCCCACGTATAAATCTCTATTGATGAGAACTTCGGAATCCAGTATCCCGAACTGGTCAAGGCCCGAGCCATTCTAGGCTGGCTCAAATTATGGAAGTCGAACCTAAAGGCCTCAGATCCAACTCTTGAGAAAGAATCAACCCAATAATGATAGATGTATCTGAAACTCCACTTAGGCTGAGCCCATTAATCAATAGCTAGGACCGAAGATTAGCGTTGCATGTTATGCATCACTTCGAGGACCGATCCGTTGGATCGGTCCAGACGGTTACAACCCACATGTCTTGCGCTCCGGACTTGGTCATGTTTTCCACACTTCGGGTCCAACCACGCAATCTGCACTTCGGACTTATTCACGTTTTCCGCCATGGGAAAATGACCTTATCAGAGACAGTTACATGGCAACGCGTTCTCTTCTCTATAAATGTAGGGCTCGATGGCAAACTAAAGGATGACCTTTTAGACGCGCAAATCAGCTGATACTCTGCTGGTTTTTCCCTTTGCGCTTTCTTATTTCCCTTAGTCATCTTCATAAGCCCTCGTTGTTTGTAATGTAAACTGTTTTATTAATATATCGGCTAAGAGCGTTTTTAGCTATTAGTCATGTGATTTTTTCCTCTTTTCCGAGTGGTTTTTTCACTCTAAAATCGCTGTGACATTTGCCCCTTTATCTTTTAATCGTTTCCCTCATTCAAACAAATTAAAACCGAGTTCGTTTTATTACGAACCGGACGACTGTTGATACCGGTTTAAGATAAAGGGGTTACCAATGGTTTTCAATGGATAACATCTGTGTTTTCTATTATGACAGCCGGTTACCAATTGTTCTCCCACACAATTCTTCATAATATTAATGAGTATAGATTTTTACCTCTAATACGTATCATACCTCAAACTAGTAAATTGAAAAGTTCAAGGTTTAAATATTTAAATGAATATATATATAATATAAATTTATATTTTTAAAAATTTTAAAATAAAAAAACAAAAACAAATTTGATCAATTCAAATATGTTTAGCGGATTAAGTTTTAATATAGTTTTAGGGGTTAAACCAGGTGTCTTTTTTTAAGGTTTTTTGAAAAACCAACTAGACATTTGGCCGGTTCAAGGTTAAATAAATCGAACTGGCCAGTTTGATCCAATTTTAAAAACATTGGTTTAAATGATCCTGAAGATATTATCAGATTTATTATATTAGAGTGTTGGAAAATATCAATAATCGTGATTGCTTATTGCGATCACTTTCGGAAAATAAAATTGGAAAAAGTATACTTTTTGTTTAATCTACGAAAGTTAATCACGATTCGTGTATTGTATTATTATTTTAGTACATTCCATTTATGAAACACGAGCGAAAATGCTTCAGATAATTTAAAGCCCCTCACACTTGACTAACATGTGTGAACTTTGAAAGGGACATCCAGAACGGATACGTAGGAGTCAAGGTAAATCGATCTTTCCTCAAGATGCGGCCATGTCCAAGATGTGGTCTGGCCCGATAAAATCGGTCAAGTGAAACTCTCTAAGTATTGAAGCGTTCATGATGAGACAAGATCAAGTTTCCAATGGATAATATATCAATCGGGTCTACGTCAAGAGATCCAAATCGGATCTGACGCAAGTCAACGGAATGTACGAGTCTTAAGAGATTGAATGACCATTATAACTTTGAGAAAATTACATAATTAGTCCATCAACTTACGAACTGTGTAAATGACATACCATCCAACTTATGAAATTATAAGAAAAACATCTAAATTTATCAATATTGTTTGTTTTTGTCCCTTAACATTCTAGCACCGATTTTCCGTAAGTTAAAAACCATTTGAAAACCTCTCACAAAGTATACTAAAAAGATTCGTTTGAAAAATTATACAAAATTTACCCGTGATGTTCGAGAATTATGCATAGAAATATTAAAAATTTACGAGTTCATAAAAGTATCAATGATAAACGCTATTGAAAACTTGAGATGTCTTATATATATTTAATTGAAATTAGAATTCTACAAATACATATTTTTACTCAAAAAATGTATTTTATTTGAAATTTCGTAACTTATAGAACATATCATTTACACAGTCCATAATTTGTAGAGTCATGGACAAACATCACCCTTATAACTTTATGCCCAAATCATGGCAAATTTACTGATTTTCATGGCCTCAATGGAGGTTAGATGCGGGGAATCGAGATCAAGTAAAACACATTTCAACCCGTATAGAAATATATGGATCTTCTTTCTACATCTTAGAAATCAATCTTTTATTTGATTTTTCCTTACGTTAAATTCCTAAAAATAACTTAATATCTAACATTCATTTAGACTACTAAAACAAGCTACAACTCATTCATTATTGTGTATTTGCCCTATAACAATTTTTCTCTTCATTGTTGGCTTTCCCTATTTTCTAAGGTTTTCTACGTAAATTTGTGTGCGCCTCCATCTCACATTTTGGACAAGTTGTCTCCATAAGCAATATCATCTAAAATCCATCTTCACCAGGGGTGGGCACGGGTTGGCCCAGCGGGTTACGGGTCGAACCCGTTGAACCCATCAACCCGTATGGGCTGGTCCAACGGATTGAGAATTTTTCTTGATCTAATGGGTTAAAAGTACGGCACAATCCGTCAACGAGTTGAAAAACCTAAACCCTAAAATTAAAAAACATTCAATTTTAACCTTAAAATTTACAAAAAAATTCAAAATTGACCCACTTCAACCTGTCAACCCGTACGGGAATCGCGGCCCAACTCGTACAATGATATTCAACGAGTCAGCCCAAGGGTTGACCTGTTTGTACGGGTTGTGTGAGGTCCCCTTGGAGGTGCGAGAGAGAGGGCACCTTAGGCGAATCCCTACATCGACTATAGACGGGGAACGATCGTATGTTAAGTATAATGATTCGTCTTCCATTGTACGAGGCATTTTCCCTAGCAAAGTGGCAAGCGGAACGTTAGAACTGGAAAGTTAAGCGTGCTCACCCTGGAGCAATTCAGGGATGGGTGACCCACTGGGAAGTGTGGGAGCTAGGGAAAAAGTAAAGCCGTGAGGACTAGATGGGTGTCATTAGGGTCAGCCTAGTCCAAAGCAGACAATATCGTGCAAGCGGAAAGGCGGGTCGTTACATTTGGTATCAGAGCAGGACCCGGGTTATAGTCGGTGTGTTGGGGCAAACCCAGCGAGGACGCTGAGTCCATAAGGAGGGGTGAATGTGAGGTCCCCTTGGGGGTGCGAGAGAGAGGGCACCTTAGGCGAATCCCTACATCGACTATAGACGGAGAACGATCGTATGTTAAGTATAATAATTCGTCTTCCATTGCACGAGACCTTTTCCCTAGCAAAGTGACAAGCGAAACGTTAGAACTGGAAAGTTAAGCGTGCTCACCCTGGAGCAATTTAGGGATGAGTGACCCACTGGGAAGTGTGGGAGCTAGGGAAAAAGTAAGTCCGTGAGGACTAGGTGGGTGTCATTAGGGTCAGTCTAGTCCAAAGCGGACAATATCGTGCAAACGGAAAGGCGGGTCGTTACAGGTTGGGTCGGCCCATGCCCACCCCTAATCTTCACCAATCTCAATCACATGAGTTTCGAGTGATTGTTAATGCCACTTGAAAAAGACTATAACACACTTCTTCTTGAAAGAATTGTGATTGCCAAAAATGATTTTAAGTAGAACTTGGTTCATTTGTTAAACTTATGTCAATTAAGAAATGCGAGCAGTTCATGAACATTCATTGTTCGATTTGTTCATTCTCTTATATTTTAGTTTAAATATAAATAAAATTTGAACAAAAAAAATTAGCTCAAATAAAAATTCGAAAGAAGACGAATATGTTCGCATTTGAATTTGAGTAATTTTACATTATTTATGTGTATAAACACGAACAAATGAATCATTACATGAGTTCCAAAAACAAAGCGAATATATATTAGCACAAATGAACAATAATACAAACACAAACACAAACACAAACACAAACACAAATTTAATAGTATGAATAATGATCGAACAAGTTTTCATTCAAATAAAAATATATATGAATAAAAAGAAATCAAATTCAATTTTTATAGAACGATAAGTATATTGAAACTGATGTACACACTTAAAATGGATGTAAAGAAAGACTTTGAGTCAACGACGTGTGTTTGATGATCGTGGGTCTTGTCCCTAGCCCGACAAGAGTATTAATAAGTCAAATATGTCGATAATTCAAAGGACATTTCAATGTTTGTGGGAATACTCATATCCTTCATTTGACTATATTGAATAAATATAGTGCAAATCAAAGAAAATGAAAGATATCAGATTTAGCATCAAAACTTAAAATAGAAAAAAAATCATGTGATCAATAAACATCGATAGCAAAATCACTATTACAAGAAAAATAGTGACCAATATGTTTCTTCTTCAATTGTGTTAACAATACCCTTTATTTATAAGCTTAGACTATGCCTAAGTAGGAATGATCTACCAATTATTCTACAATATTTGTATCATATATTATAGATTAAGTTTAATACGATCTCTATCAAATACACTCATCACAATAACATGATAGGTATAATTGATCGATCGATAGTATTGATCAAGTCTATAAACATCACCTCTTCATATTAAATTTCTCCGATATATCTTCCACGTCGATTGACATTAGTCACTCGTTATCTCTCGTCAGTTATACCCACACACTAAAGCGAGTCTTTCATATTATGTGACATTAGTCACTCTTTAATCAATTAATCTAGAATTGATTAATCTACATTTCTTACACTCCTAATTCCTTCATACAAATGTAGAAGTTATCCCATTTTGCATATACTAGCTAGGAGACATGTTCTTCCTACGTGTTAAAATTTTTATTTGCAATAACTTTATGATAAGAAGGAACCACATTTTATAAACAGAAAAAATATTATTTAATTAATTTACACAACACTTCATTATATGCAATATATTTTGTTAAAGTAACTCTTTTCTTTTGATAATATTATATGTAATTGTTCATATATAAATGTATTTAAGAAAATATATTCATATTTGTAATATTATTTTTCTTCTATTTATGTATTATCGAATCCAAATTTAATTGAATTATTATTTATTATAGTAAATTATTTAAACTTCCAAACCATAAATCTATATATCAAATATCATATAACAAAGATATCATATGTTTTTAGTATACATGAAAATAAAGAAAAATTAAAAAATCTTAGAACATAGAATTTAATGAATTAAATTAATAAAATCATTAACATCATTCATTTATTTAAAAAACTATAACAATATACACTTTACAAATTAATAATTATTATAAATAACAAATAATTTAATTGTTCTATAAATAACATAGAGATTACAAAAAAATATTTGAAAATAAATCAAGTATAAGAAAAGAATATGACTTTAAGAAAACAGAATATAAAAAATGATAAAAGGAAAAAAAATTGAATTGATAAATTTCACGTAAATCAAATATATATATTTTTATTAGAGAGGTATTTGTCGGCACCCGAACTTTAAAATACTATAAAAACGGTGCACTAAAGTTTACAAATTACATGTAAAACACCAAAGTTGATACAATACGTATTGTTGACTCTTAACTTTTTAAAGTTTTAAATATAATTTTCTCAAAATTTATGAATTGCGTGGTTTAGCTCCGAAATCCAAAACCGTTTATCTTTGACACTACGCTAATGTTTAATATTTAAAAATGATCATTTTTTTAGTGTTACTTTAAACATTTTCAAAGTTTAAAAATCATTCTTGAATAATTTTGAAATTTTATGTGTTAATTACACAATTTGTAAATTTTAGAATATAATATTTACACTATTTTAGACATCGATAACCGATATCATAATTTTCTCATTTTCATTATGCATAATATTCTTATAGTTATATATTCTTAAGAGAGAATCATATTATTTGTTGATTATTAAGAAACATTGATATTTTTGTATTTTTTAATATAAAGAAAAAAAAATGTCATTTTTGTAATTTATGAAGAAATTGTTGATTTTTTTGTCTTTTCATCTTTATATCCCCTTAGTATATAATATTATATTAAATATTTAAGTAAATTTCATTTTTATTTCTTCTAAGTTCGGTAGTTGTTCATCTAAAAACACTACAATTTAAGTATATCAAGTTAGTCTTATTGTGAATTTTGGTTCCTATGAGCGAAATTATCACCAAAATTATTAATATATTTTATATAACACGCTCAAACATTACTTAATCTCATAATAAATATTTAATAATGTTTTAATACCATATATATACACATTAAATGGGGAATTTACACAAATACATTCATTTTCAAATTTATCTTTCAAAAATAAGATTATTTTTAAATTCTTTCGTAACTATATTTTTTTATTTTTCTTTATTATTTAAATTATAAATAATACATTTTATAACAAATATAAAGTTACATGTTTTTTTATAATTTTAAAAAATACCTAACTATTTATTTAAAAAATAAATACCATAAAATCAATGTTTTATTATCGATAAATACGATAAAAACTGGGCGATTACGATATTTTAATTGGTATCACCCGAGGTCAGGTTTTCGGGTAGAATATGGGGTTTCCCGAGTCCGACCTGAAAAAAATAAAAAAACTATATTTTTAATTTATTTGTTTTTAAAAAATAAATTTTGGTACAGGTCGATATATCGAACATACCATTTGGAACGGAATTGTATTTCGGATTGGAATAAAAACATTGCATGAAACATTGGTATAGGCCGGTATACCGTTCCGAATCGGTATGTTCGATATATCGGCATGCACCCAAATTTATTTTTTTAAAAACAAATAAATTTAAAAAAATATCGTTTTTTATTTTTTTCAGATCGGACCCGGGAAACCCGAGGTTCTACCCGAAAACCTGAACTCGGGTGGTACCAACGGTGTCGCTCAGTTTTTGTCGTATTTATAGATAATAAAACATTGATTTCATTGTATTTATTTTTAAATCAGTAGTCATGTAGTTTTTAAAATTATAAAAAGGATATGTAATTTTATATTTGGTATAAAAATATATTATTTATAATTTAAATAATAAAGAAAAATAAAAAAATATAGTTATGAAAGGATTTAAAAAATAAATATATTTTTGAAAATGAATATAGTTGTGTAAATTCCCCACATTAAATTCTTAAAATATCAATGTAATCTAATCTTTGAAAATTAAAATAATGTGGAATACTATTTAGATGAAATTAAAATAATGTGAAAATTAAAATTATAATTACTCAACCATTATACAATTACAACTTACACATTACTAAACAATCAATCTTATTATAATATAAATTAGAAGAAAACACCCTCATTATATATTCTTGACACTTTAAGGATTTTATATCAAATTTGCCAAAAGTTTAAGACTTAGATGTGATTTCTGTCAATGTATTATAATTAAACATTTATTTTTGAAATAAAAAAGGAAATAAATTTCTAAGAAAATTAGTGATCTCCATTATGAAATCACTCCCATTATTACTGAGTAGTGAGGATTAGGCAAAATTTGTTTGCCTCAAGACAAACTTGTCTGATTTTTGTTGATAAAACAAGCCTTTCACTGTACAAGGGTACTAAAAACTCCATTCTTCTCCGTTGGAATACTGAAAAAAAACCTTCAGAAAAAAGTGTTGCTGATTCGTTTTATTGCCTTCAATCGATCTTGCTTACACCCATTCTCTTGATTCCTACATTTTCTGTCTGAAAACAGAACCCATTTTGCGCCATACCTGCCATATAATTCCTCACCTCCTTCCTCACCATTTCCTGCATCACCGCTAAAAATTCTCGCCGGAAAAACTGATTCTCCGGCGGCGGCGTTGGAAGGAGATGGTGGTTGTTGAACGGAGCTTGAGTAGGTGGAGGAGATGGGACTATAACTGACAGAGGCTTAGGTATAAATGAAGCGGATATAATTGGATCGGGTTCCGGTGGTTTGGTTTCGGATCCTGGAAGTGATAGGGAAAGTGAAGTAACCGGATCAGGTACAGCGATGGGAATGTAAACCGGGTGACCCGACTGACTTGATTGACTGATTTCGGATCCAGACGGACTACCAGGGTTGAAACAGAGACCTGACGGAGAAACAGAGTAAATAGGACCAACACTTGCGGATCTCTTAAGCGGAGGCGATTGAGATTCCGGGTCAAAACTTCTGAATTCATCACCGGACATTGAAACACACTTACGTTTCAACGTTGAATTCCAGTGGTTTTTTATGGCGTTATCCGTACGACCGGAGAGGAGGCGTGCGATTGTAGCCCATTTGTTTCCAAATTTGGCGTGCGCACGTATAATTGTATCGTCTTCCTCCGATGTGAAAGCGCGGTGCTCCACCTGCGGGGAAAGCTGATTACACCAACGTAACCGGCATGACTTACCGGAGCGGCCGGAGATTGATTTGCTAATCACCGACCAGTTCCTAGGGCCGTGTTTCTCCACTAATTTCTGCAACAAATCATCTTCTTCCGGGCTCCATGGCCCCTTTATACGATCAATTTCGTTTCTCGCCGCCATAGAAAAAAGTGAAAACCCTAGAAATTCAAATTTGTAACAGATTTGGAAAGTAGGAGTGGGTTCATGATAACGGTTTGGGAGACTTTGAAGAGGCCAAACCTCGGCGTAGCAGTTGGTAAATTGTTATTACGGGGTATTTATAGAAAGAGAAGGCTGAAGAAGATAGAGATGACCGGTTTAGCCGGTTTATTCGACCGGCTGGACTGGACGTCAGTTAGTAAGCAGCTGGCATTGGACACGCGTCGTACATCCGTATAAATCAGGTTAATCGGACACCGTCTCTTTTTCCATAATTAATATATTTACAGGATATTTTTATTTTCGCTAAATAAGAAAAATCAACGGTGTTTTACTAACCGCTTCTTGAATTTTGCAACAATAATGCATTTATTATTATTTAAAATATGTCAAATCTACTCAATCTTTTTCTACGGACCCAGATTTTTTGTTGCAGAGATTTAAACTTGCTATTTTTTTAAAAAAAAATATAATTAATATAATTTAAATTCATATTTTGCGTTAAAATAAAATATAATAAAATGTTTAATAATTTAAGAAGTACAAGATCATGAATTGTTGAGGTTTAAAATGTTCGTTTACGTTTCATGACATGTATAATGTTAGAATTAAATAATATGAAGTAAAATACAATAATAAATATGTGGGATTTAAAAGATTGAAGTCACACCTCATTCGCTCTCATTTTAATAAGTAATATTGTATAAATTATAATTCTCAACATCTCATATTTTCAGACGTATGAATGGAAATAATTTACTTTTTAAATATAAATAATATGGATATTAATGAACCAATTTTCCTACTATGTTCAAATTATAGAATTTCATCGAAAATATGATGAAAATAACATAAATCAATGAGATTTTAAAATGAGAATAGTTTTGAATATCAAATATATAAGTATCATGAATTTAATATTGTATAAAAAGAATAATAACTATATTCATATTATATTTATTATAAGTAATCATAAATTGGTTATTTTTTAAATCGTGATGATAAATCAACTATTAACAACGATGATTAAGCCATACATTTTAGCGAAACACCCAATTTTTTTTATGTTATAAAAAATATATCTTAAATATTATTTTAATTAAAAGCCAAATAAATATAATTAGAAAGGTTATAATTGGAAATGAATAAATTAGATAGACGGTTACCGGTGGGGGGTTAATGAAGTAAGTGTAAAAGCAGTTGGGGTTGTTTTGACTAATCCAGGCTGTAAGGCATTAAGACAAATATTGCAGAAAGGCCCACCTATCAACGGACGCCAGGCTGTGTTTCTGACACCTATTCAACCGCCGTCCGATCAAATTACACGTGTCACTCATGCTGATTTTTGAAATTTATATATTATTTTATTTACGTACGGGTGGACTTGTAGTTCTTCACTCGTTTACAGCTGTTGTGACAAGGAAAGAGAAGGATACATAGGATACGATAAGATACGCGGTGATTTTATTTATAATATTAAATATTAAATATAGACGTTGGAATTTGAGAATTGTTATGGGTTACAGTTGTCACGTGCCCGTTGTGTGTCATTTTCTACCTACCCCGCACGCGCGGCCTCGTGTGACTTTCTGGTCCCTTCAACGGATCCTATTTTTCGTTTTTTCTAATTTATCAAATTCGATTTTATTGATGGTATTAAATAAATAATATAGTGTTTGTTTATATATTATCATGAATAATATATACATATCTTGTTATTTTGTATAATTTTATTATATAAAATTATTTTACTCGAGACAATCTTTTAAAATCAATATCATCGAATGAGTTAATGTCTCTATCTATATACCATATATGCACCGAATTTGTGTACGAAGATAGAAAATATACTATTTTTTAACTTATTTTCAATTTATGATTTTTTTGTTTTCGAAAAAGTAATAATACAAAAAAATTACAAATTTCATATCAATCTATTTCCTAAATATTAAGAAATAATATGCTTAAATAGAGGATAAATAGTAATTATAATCGAGAAAATTGTATAATTAACTTATAACTTATGAGTTGAATAATTATTATGTCATAAATTACGAAATTGCAAGAATGACATATAAAATTATCAATATTAGTTTGTTTTTACCACTAACAATTTAGTACATGATTTTGTATTAAGTTAACAATTATTTTTCATTAGTGTGATGATAATTTAAGTTCACAAACTACACGATGGATTCTTCCGACTAACAATCGTATTCATAAATCATTATTTTTTAACATATTCCAAGCAAATATATATTGCAATATTTTCATTTCTAAAAATAAAGATTTAATTGCAACTACTAAAACTAACTATGGTTATAGATAAATTAATAATTCAAATTTACTTGGAATAACTAAAATATATGTATTTATTTATGTATAATAGTATATTATTATTTTTACCCACATCAAAATATTACATAATTTTATAAATCCAACAAAATATAGAAAAATAATAATAATTTTTATATATTAATTATTTGAAATAAAAGTAAATTAGTACCAAAATGTAGTTATTTTGTTTTTAAAAAGATAAAATTGAAAATTTCACTATGGCCTCTCTACTTTGATTTAATTATAAAACAAACCCTTAATTATATCGAATGGTTACGTGTTTGTGTAACAGAAGAGGAATAACTTTCAAGCGTCTTTTGAAAGGCGACGCTTTTCAACTTCTTCAATCAATCAAAGACATTTGATGCGGGGACCACCCCACCTTGTTATATAAATAATATAATCAAAATATTTAATTATAAATAAACATATATCTAAACGATATGTTATTTAAATTTCAAAGTTTATATCATATGATAAATTTAGTTATAAGGTTTCATAATTTTGCAAATTTAATTCTCAAAATTTTAAAGTAAAACTAAACTTCAATTTTTTTTTAAAAAAGTAGTTATCATAATTCGTAAATTTTGATAAATATAAATATATATTTGTCTTCAAATTTTATTTAGAATAAAATTAACTATTGAATTAAATAAATAGTGAAATTTGGACATAAATGTAAAGAAAGAATAGAGCAGGAGGGGCTGGGCGAGAGAGTCCGTGCAGATTAGGAGTTAGTTAAGTGGGTCCCAAATAAATATAAAGATAAAATTGTTTTCCTTACAATTTTTGTCAGGATGCCAGCTGTACCGCACTAGTCTAAAATTCTATCATGATTTCCTTTCACAGATCTCCGTAAATCCACACCGCTCATTTCGTTTCCCTCTAACCGCACACGTGGCTTTAATTTTAAATAATAAACCATTTATTTATTATATATTTGTTAGGCTTTTATCTACATCACTTTTTCTAATTTTCCGTATTTGATTAAATACTTTATTTTGGAATAAAATTAAATTAAGTAATGAAAATGACAATGACAATGACAATACTATATAAAGCAAATTATTTATCAGTACCTAAATATTAGGTATTTCTATTATACTAAAACATTGAATTAATTCATTACTTTCAATGTTAAATTTGGACATATTGTCTGTCTACGTCTATTTTGAAAAAAATTGGCTTGGTTTTCAATGGGCAAAAATGTAAAATTGGTTATAATTTTATGGTTTTGATTTTTAAAATTTTATAATTGTGGTAATTGTTATTCCAAAAGTATAAAGATGAAAGAATCGGTTCTCATACTTTATAATTTTTGGATAAAATTATTAATTAAATTTAGTATGTACAACATAATTGATCCTGAATATTTTCAATTTTGATAAATGAAATTATTGTTCAAAAAGAATTTGAGAGACCAAAGTTATTTTGAAAATCTAATTTGTCTAGTAGTGCAAATTTGAATGACAAAATTTGTCAAAATCGTAATGTTTTAAGAAACCGATTAAAATTTGAAGATTAAATTCGTCATTTTTAGTTTACTCAACTAAATTAACTATTTTAAAAAATAATATAAATTATTCTATTAGTTAAATAATTTACTTCTATATCAAACTCTTTTTTTATAATAATTTAATAGAGATTTGAAGTTTATTTTAATGAGAAAATACTGATTGTAGCCTACAAAATTTGGCCCAACCTTTATAATACAAAATTTGTATTATATTTTGTAAAATTAATTATAAGACCTGCAAAATTTGATAAATTTGAAAATATTTTGATTTTGTCAATTATTAATGTTGTGGTATGAAAACCGAAGTGTCAACATTCGTCCGATTCGTTGCAAGACGAACTCGGTTTTAATTTGTTTTGTAGGGGGAAAACGATTATGAATCAAATAGAAAAGGACAAGACAATTTTAGAGTGGAAAACCCCTGAAAGAAGAGGAAAAAACCACTTGACTAAGAGCTATAAATGCTCTTAGTCGATTCAATAATCAAGCTGTTCATTACAAATGTCATGTTAGTTTTAGAGATAACAAGGGAATGTAAAGCTTAAGGAAAACCAAGAGAAAGTCGAATAAGATAGTTTTTTTTCCGTTTCCCAAGTGTCTTTTTTATACGTATTTCCTGCTGTGTGAATAGTAGGGTGTCGTTTTATGCTTGTCTCATGCGGCTAGGTTGGCTCGTGTCGGGCAGGATAGCCGCTGAGCCTGGCTTTATACGATTGCGTGGCGCCAGGTGTTTCGGCGCTACTAAATAGTTGTCTCCATACCAAAGGAGGCTCGTACGACTCTATCAGGCACCCTTCTGACAGGATTATCAGATGTTATTGTTACATGTTGAGATATACGGATGGTTCGAAGCATAGTCTGTGCGTCCTAGACCGATCGGTTCCGATGAGGAGGAGAACGCCTGTCTGTATCGATCGGTCCCGGTTAGTAAGAACGGGCCTTCGGGTCCGACTGTTCTCGTCGGGCCGTCCATTCACGTGAGCTGGATCTGGGCCTCCAAGTTCGAATTTTGTCACTTGGGCTGGTCAGGCTAACCTTGGACCTAACCAGGTTAAGGTCTCAACAATTAAGAATATGAAAATCTAATTTGTTCACAATATATTTTCGGGCTCATATTTTCGGATTACATTTGTTAAAATTTGAAATATACGAAATTATGAAAATAAATTTTACTTCTCGCTCATATTTTTATTTTATTTATTTATAAATAATTTTCAACATTATTTTCAAAGTGATTTAAGTCAACCCAACTGGAGATAAGTGATAACTGATAACCACCTGGTGGGAATCTATACAATCTTATAATATATTTTTAAAAAGTAATTAAAATTAAATATATTTTATATTTAAATACTGGGAAGAGAGAATGGATGTCCGTGTACAATAATTGAAGTTAGCTTTAAAAGAAATTGGTTGGGTCAAACTAGGTTTTAATCGCCAATTTATTTGATTTAATTTAGTTAAGATTTTAACTCGTTTTTTTAATATTTCAAAATCTTTAATCACCGATTTTTTCAATTAGAATTCTAACTCAACATGACATAGAAGCGTAATAAAAGTAAATGAGTTTAATCAAATACTTCGATTAATCTAATAATAGTAGTTTTTAAATAAAATTAAGTTAGTCCAACACATACAATTTTACATAAGTTGTATGAGTCTGACCAACGATGTGGATAGGATGCCCATGAACGTTAAACAATGAATTAAAATTTACAAAGTAATAAAACTATCAATATAGACTCAGAACGACTTGAAATGTCAAAGAAGCACGTGAGTCTTAAGGAAATTGAAGACAATTAAGACTTGTAAATAGTCATGTCGAGCATTACTGGTTTTATGGATTTAACGGTTATTAGTAACGATAAATAGGGAAGGAGTAAAATACGTTCTAACCTTGGGAGGATTTATAAATACTAAATTGGGACAAAGTAAAATAATTATAGTTTCAATTTAATTTTTGATTGTTTGAATTTGACCCTATATTTTGATTATCTTTGCTAAAAAACAATCACACTTCACAAACTATTGCTATTGCTATTGCTAAATACGATCAATTAACTTTGTTTTATCTTTTATTTCGTGTTCATATAATCATATCCGTTAGTTTGTATACGTGTATAGAACGATAACACGATAATATGCTTCTCATTGAAAGAAAACCAATCAGCTGTACGAAACGATAACACAATAGATAATATGCATCTCAATAAAAGGAAACTAAGATTGTCAATACTATCAAACGCACTAGTCTTCAAATATACAAACGGTACGAAACGATAACAATAACGATTAGTGGGGGATTAACACAGTTTCAAATGCAAATTGTTCCTGTTTTCAACAAACAGCCATAATTATCAAGAAGTGCTTACCAATTTACCAGAACTTCCAATTGCCTTAGCCAGAGTACGTTTCATAACCTTAACTCCAAAGGGATTCCCTTTACTCTGCATCATCCAAATCATTACAACAAACCATAACATAAACTAAGAACAAATTTGCTTGTTTAACTTACCATTGAGCAAGTTCCCGCATAGATATTGCACACCGGATAATCGTGAGGGCAGCAACTATAGTGATCATCGCAACACGATGCGGATTCGAGAGGACAGCATCCCCATTCGAAGCATTCACCGTGATAATCGTAAATGCAGCAGCAAGTAGTGCTTGCTGGGCATGAATAGTACTCATCACAAATGGAAGGGGGACTGATCGGAGACGGTGGTGAAGGACTGGGCTTCGGAGGATTTACACCGTTTTTTACAGGGTATGATGGTTCAACAGCTATACCACAAAGACCTGTTTTGGCTTTAACGTTTCTTTGCATTCTTAGGTATCCATTTTCACCCCATGAAGCACCCCATGAGTTTCTTACAATCCAGTAATCGATACCGTTTTCGGATCCGTAGCCAATAACATTGACACCATGATCTAAACTTAATCCACATTTACCTGTAAATATACCCTACAAAGATTTGAAACATATTATACCTGTAAATATACCCTACAAAATCCAATTTTAAGAATCGTTTCGATTATCAAACCAACTTAAATTTCTTGAGTCGGGTCAATTTATGTGGAGAGTGTGCTTGGATATAACGTATTAGAGGGAGGAGACTACACCATAAAAACTTGAACAAGTCATTTACTATGGTCCACATTCCCTATTATAAATCAATCCACACCACTTTCAATTTTCGACGTGGGACGAATGTTATGTTTCAACACACTCACCTCAAGTCCAACCACATGGTATATTGAAGTTGACAATTCAAATCGGTGGATTACCAATCTATCATTTTCATTAAGCCGGACTAACCCCGACAAGGTCACTCAGGATTTTTCAAAACCCACTATGATACCATGTTAAATTTCTAGAGTAGAGTCAATTTACGTGGGGAGTGCTCGGATACAACGTATAAGAAGGAGGAAACCACACCGTAAAAGACTTGCACAAGTCATTTACTATGGTCCAAATTCCCTATTATAAACCAATCCAATTACGTGGGACGAATGTTATGTTTCAACAGTATGTAAATGCACTAAAGAGAAACTTACAGACTCATATAACTGGAAGTCTCTTCCAGATGCTTCAATGGCAACGCTCACAGGTTGATTTGCTTTCTTCAAAGCGTTCTCATTATTAGCAGGAACATCTTCGTAACTATCAATAGAAACAACTTTGGCGTTTTTCTGAACAAAAAAAATACAAAAAATACAAAAAATCTTGTAAGCACTATTGAAATTATAGAGTCTGGTTGAAATTATGTGCATGGATATAACGTATAAGGCGATGAGACCACACTGTAAAACACTTGAACAAATCATTTACTATGGTCCACAATGCCTATTATAAATCATTCCAGACAAATTTTAACTTTTGATGAGGGATAATTTTCATTTTCATTGAGAAAATGGCTAGTTTGATCCCCACAGTTTGGTGATTTTGACAAATTTAGTCCCCAAACTTTTATTTGACATTTATAGTCCCCATACTTTGATATTTTTGACAAATTTGGTCCCCATGTGGCAAAATTAGTCCCCAAAATTTTTGGACCAATTTCGCCACATACATGAAACTTTTAGGACTAGATTTGCCAAAAGTTACAAAATATGAGGACTAATTATGCAAAAAATACAAAGTTGGGGACTTGTTTTGCTTCCACAAAACTTTGAGGACTAAATTTGCCAAAATGAAAAAAGTTTAAGGACTAAATTTGCTAAATCATACAAACTTTGGGGACCTTAAATACCATTCACCCCATTTTCATTATTTCAACAAATTTCTCCAACCACCTCATAAATTGGACTTGACAATTCAAATCAGTGGATTACCAACTGATCAATTTCATTATGTTGGACTAAGGTCACTAAGGATTTTTCAAACCCGCTCTGATACTATGGTAAATTTCTAGAATCTAGTCAATTTCATGTGAGAGTGTCCACAGATATAACGTATAATAAGGAAAAGATCACACCATAAAAGATTTGAACAAGTCATTTACTATAGTACCCCTTCCCTTTTATGTGTTCTACTTGAAACTTCAAAAGAAGCCAAAAACCATGAAAATAAGATCATGAGAAAGAAATAAGTGTATATTACCCTGTATTGATCACATCTTCCATCCCTGCCAGCGTAAGGATAATCCTCTTCAGAATCAATACCGCCATTGTTGATAATAAACTCGAAAGCATAGTCCATAAGGCCGCCATTGCAGCCTTCATCTTGAACAGTATCACAATCTACCAGTTCTTGCTCAGAAAGTGAGATTAAATCTCCTGTAGCAATTTTATTTATGCCTTCTACTGAAGCGATAGTAGAAAATGCCCAGCAGCTCCCTGCCAAAATACACAAATTGAATCAGAAATTCAGAACTATGTTGAAGCAATAAGAGGGAGTCAAAGTATTTGATTCCTAATTCTTGTTCTGGATTTCATCGGTTTATGCACAAATTCTAAATAATGTAAGATAAAACCCTAATCTTGTCAAAATGCAGTCGACCAATACAAATTCGCCATATTCTTCGCTTGCCCAATGCAAATATCACAATTGTCTGAAATCCATTTGCCAAAATTGCGGAAAATTTGTATTTTGACCTAATAAAGACGCCCAATTTTACAGTAAAGCAGACTCTTTGTTTTTGGGGAAAATTGTGGAATTACGTCAACAACAGTATAAGGAGAAAGTCTCACCGCAGCTTCCTTGATCTTTAATCGGAGCAACAGCTCCTTTTTCTCTCCAGTCAATGCTATCGGGCAAGGTATCCCCCAATTTGGGGACATATCGATCGCTCCCGACATTAGAAAGCCGGCGTTTTGCGTCAGTTTTCGTGCCGAGATACACTTTCCGGTACTCTTCGTTAGTCAGATCGGCGAATCGGTTCAAGCCAAGCTTGTAAGTCCGTTCACCAGCGGCGTTCTGCTCATCGATATACCTCAAATTGTCCTTAAAAATCTCAAATCTCTTCTCTTTCTCTCCCAAGGCGTTATACGATTTCCCATGCTTGACGATCCACGATTCGTAGATGGACATAACCTCCTCATCGGAACGCGGAGCCTTGTCGTCGTATAAAAGGATGGACATGTCCAAGCACTGTGACTTGCAGAAGAAGAAGAAAAGGATGACAAGGAGAGAAAGAAGGCGGAAAGCCATGGCCGGAAAAATAGGGTAGAAGCTTCAGCCGTCGGAGATCGTTTTTGGGCTGATTCGAAATTTGGCGAAATGTAAAAGATCGTGATTCGTGATACTACTGAATACTCTTGCCTTCATATTTATTTTTATTTTAGATTTTAAAGTAATTAATAAATATCATATTTAATATTCGAATTTCAAAAAGTAAAATACAATTTATATATTTTATTAAATGAGTTATTGATCGATTTATTATAATTGGATAAATGAAGATTTGATTCAACTTTTTATTACCTAAATACATATTCTTCTTTTCTGTAATTTATTTATTCTTTTAAAAAATGTTAATAATAATTTAATTAAAAAAATGAATAGAAAAAATAAATGGTTTATATTTCCCATTATAATTTTGGATAAATTCTATAATTTCAATATATATTAGAATTATTTGATTTATTTTAATTCATAAGTTAATGGATCCATTGAACTTAAAAAAAGCGTTGAATTTATATCATATTTATTAAAAAATGAGATAAATGATTTATAATAAAGTATTAATTTTTTAAATGTATTTCAAGAAGGCATCATAAGCCATCTTTCACCTAATATTTCGTCATTGTCGCCTACTACGTTACTTTTGACTCTTGTGTGAAAGTTTCCTCGTTGGTTCTTGGAGAAAATCTAGTGGGTTTCTAGGGTTTGTTGTGGGGCTTCTTTTTGTTATTAGAGATGGTCTTATTTGTTAGTTTAAAATCGAACTTCTCAAAATTATATCGGTAAAGATAAAGAATTTTACGTAGAATCCGCATATCGGGAGAAAACCATGGAGTAACACCGATCAATCTACTATTAACGAATAACCACAGTTTAAGTCGTAATAATTATCGAATTCTTATGCAACTTAAACAAAACAACAAAACATGAAGTTGTAGTAATTGTGTCTCACACCATATATATATAATGTCAATAGTGGGCTGTAAGGTTAAAGTACACTTACTTCTTTTGTCGACTCCCTCCATTGTATTCCATTCGTATGATCGATCGTTACTGAAGCTCTCTTGCTCTAAGATTGGGTTTTGGTACTGAACGTCCTCTTATCAATCACACACCACATTGTTGTGATTATCGACACTAGATTTTCCCTCTACTGCCTATCGCCACTCCTATGTATCGACCGTCACTTCAATGTATCTATCAAACTCATGAGGTCGATCGTCGTTCGATCCTAACATTTTTGTCGAACTCCTGGGTTTTGAGTGGACTGATGATTTATATGAATTGTATCACGAGCCAAATGATTATGATAGTGAGACGTTGAAATATAGAAGGGCACGGTTATGGTCCAACGAGTTACGAGTCGAACATATCAACTCATCAACCCTTACGAGTTGGCCAAATGGATTACTAAATTATTCCCATCAACAGGTTGACCCAACTGGTTACATGTACGGTCCAATACGTCAACGGGTTACATGTACGGCACAATCCGTCAACGGCTTGATACTTCTAAAACATTTCATAACAATATTATATTATAGTAGAATTTACCAAGATCATTACAACAAAACAATCTTCAATCAAAAAGATAATTTCAATCTAAATACAATTGTTCCATCCCAAAAATGTTAAACATGAATCCAAAAGTTAGAAAAAACTTAATCATAGTAAGATGACAAATAGCATAAAAGTCTAGCATTGCTATGCTAATACAAACGATTATAAAAGATAGCATTTGATTATTTCCCTTCTCGAATGTTGTAAAGATGTGAATAAAATATTGTGTTAAAACATAGAATAAACTTATAATTACAAGAGAAATACTTAGAAAGATTAAAATTCAACTTCCTCCTCGTATTCCTCTTGCAAACTCGATGAATCATAATATTTATTCTTTGTTTTCTGTTTCTTCATTGCATTAATCCAATTATTCACACACACACAAACCTTTAATGTATTAGGAGCCAAATTTAATGGATATTTGGTTAATGTCCTTCAACTTACATTAAATGTACTTTGGAACGGTACATTATAAGTTGAAGTAGTAAAAATATCTTTAACTATCTTGAACATGATGAAATAATTAATGAAATTATTATTCCATCAAATTTAGATATCAAAAGAGTTACCATTATGACCTTCACCAATTGTTGTATTATTGTACAAAATATATTCCCCATAAGATGAAGATAAATATATGGAAGAGCTATTATTGCTTCTAACTAGATAGAGATGAGTTAATAAAGTAATGTATATTTTTGGAACATCGTTGGAGAAATAGTGATGAAGTGAGATCATTATACTGTTATGTGATATGATCGTGATATAAATAATTATGATTTTTAAAAATATTTTTGAACAACGGTAAAATGATCATGATTATATGAAATGATTTTTTATCCAAACTTTTAATTAATTTTGAACTAAAAAATAATTTAATAAAAATATAAAATGAATTTTACAAAGTGTGTTTTATGGAAAACCTTATTATCATAAGAGTGATGTTTTTTGTGTTCAAATAAACATGATTTATATTAATATTTGATTGATACTAAATATAATAATGATATAATTACCGTACTGCAGAACTTACCATGGTTCTAAAGATTAAGGTTGTGTTCTGCACAAATTATGAAAATGAATTATGCATTATAGAATGCATAATCTGTTTTTTGAAACAGAACACTATCCATTTTAAATTCTAATTATAAATTATGATCATAATGCATTCTGGTTTTTTAACTATAATGCATAATCAAGTTCAGATTTGATTCTGAAAATGCATTATGCATTCAACTTATTATTTTTTACGATAAAATTACGACATTGACCCCCATTGTTTAAGATAGTGTAAATGGGATGTCCCCAAAGTTTGTAAATTGCATGAGAACCCTTTGAAGTTTCAAAACCGTTTAAAAATGACTTTCGAGTAAATAGTAGCGGTTTTTCGTATAAGTAATTTTGATAATTTATGCATTATTTTTAAAATTTTGAAAGTTTAGAAACATTGTCATTTAATTTTTTAAGGTTAATTGATCAATACAAACTATTGAGACGTTTAAAATATTAACGAATATTATGAATCAATATAAACGGTTTTGGAAGTTCGTGGGTCAACCACACAATTTTTAAACATGAAGCCAAAATCACACATTTTATCAACTTCGAGACTTTTATACAATTTACAAATTTTGATGCATTGTCTTACATTGTTAACTATATTTTTCACATATATACATTTTTTTCCGAATCAAATTTTCATCGTTGTTATCATAATGAATTTTTTTTTCTAAAATTTAGTATTTATATTATCACTTGTTGAATTTCTTATTCGATGATATCGTCTTCAACATTTTCGTTTTCTTTTTATTATATGATTTTTAAATAAAAAAATATTATTAATTTATTTTGTATTTAAAAATATTATTTTAATATAGAATTATAAATTCGTATTTATAAAAAAGAGATATAATTATTTTGTACAATGTAACTCAATTCAAATTCAACATTTATCCATAACACTTTTACATTTTATAATTCATTATATGTTTACACAGAACACTACGTAGATTCCAATTATACATTCTGATTCTGCATTCTAATTATAAATTCTGATTATACATTATATAATTTGTGCAGAACACAACCTAATATGGTGAATATATTTTTCATTTACCTAGTTTTTAAATAATTTGATATTTTAATTTTACAAGGTAATATCAATATTTCATAGATTTCTTATTGGGCCTAAGAAGCCCATCTAGAAAGAAGCGCGTCAATAAAGCAATCTATTCCATTTTATGTTCCAACTTCTAATCCTCCGCTGGAGGCGAAATCCAACAACGAAAAAACCGCCGTTTCCGTTTTTCTGTATTGATGATTTGAAGAATCGGGTAAAAGGCGCCATCGTTTATCCGTTTAGAATATGATTACAGGAACCCAAGTAAAGATTTTGCGTAGTGTTTCTTTCCAATGAGGAATCTTGATCACCGATGAAGATTTTGATTATTTGATTATATTTCCGTGCTGCAAAAATGGAGTAGTATTAGCCCTTTTTTGTGTTGATTCTAAACGCCCTTTTGATTTCTTAAGAAGAATGACGAAGGAAGGGGGTGAAGGTGTCTTAAGAAATCAATTTGTGAAGTCTAATTATATGTCAAGTTTCCATAGGGATCTCGTGGCAGGGGCAGTTATGGGGGGATTTGTGCACACGATTGTGGCTCCAATTGAGAGGGCGAAGCTTCTGCTTCAGACACAGGAGAGTAATATGGCAATTTTGTCTGGTGGGCCGCAAAAGAAGTTTAAAGGGATGATCGATTGTATTGTTCGTATGGTTAAAGAGGAAGGAGTTTTGTCTTTATGGAGAGGAAATGGTAGCAGTGTGATCAGATATTACCCTTCTGTTGCTTTGAACTTTTCTCTCAAGGTATGTTTTTGGTAAGAATTTTCAAAATTGCTATTTCATTCTTGTAATCTAAGCTTGTTTCGATCCTATAGATGCAAATTTGGTTCCCATGGTTTCATAATTTTGGTCCTAAAGTTTTATTATTGTGATAATTTTAATTCCCAAAGTATGAAGATGCAAAATTGGTTCCCATATTTTCTATGTTTTGGTAAAATCAATCTTCAAAGTTTAGTATGTATAGTATATTTGATCCCCAATGTTTTCAGTTTTTGCAAATGAAGTCCTCGTCCAAAATCAAATTGCAATGACTGATTTTGCTACTTTGGGGATTTGATTTGACAAATGTTGCAAACTTGGAAGATCATTTACCAAAACTTTAAAGTTTTGGGACTAAATATGCCATTACAAATTATGGGGTGACACAAATTTGGTTCCCATGGTTTCATGTTTTTGATAATTTTGGTCTTCAAAGTTTTATGATTGTAACACTTTTGATCCCCATAGTATGAAGTTGGCAAAATCGGTCACCATATTTTCTATGTTTTGGCAAAATCAGTTTTTAAAGTTTAGTATGTATGACATATTTGGTTTCCAAAGTTTTTTAGTTTTGGCAAATGATGTATTTGTCCAAAATCAAATTTCGGAGACTTATTTTGTCATTCTGGGGATTTGATTTGCCAAATATCGCAAATTTGGAGGACCATATCTTCCAAAACTTTAAAGTATGGTGACTAAATATGTCATTTCAATTTATGGAGACAAATTTTGTCAAAATTGTAAAGTTTGGGGACGGAATGCACCATTTTCTCTTCCTAAGCTTGCGTTTCCATAATTATATTGTGAGGGGATGAATTGGTTTGACTTATTTTTTGATTTTTATTAAATTTCTTTATGTACATTGAATGGAGATGAATACTATTATTCCATTCGTAAAGTCGAGTTATGTCTGAAATTAACTACATGATCACTGTGATGCGAAAAAAACTATTCTTTTTGTCTGCATACTTTGAATGAACCAAGTGTATTCAAACTAAATAAACGCTAACATCACGAATACATGCTGTATTTATAAAAAAAGTAAGTAGCAAGTTTATTTTAATTCTTAGTTCGTACCGCACTCGAAAATGTCTCATTCGGCTTAGAATTATCCTTTTGTGTTTGGTTTTCCAAAAGCTCTGTGAGTTAAATTCTCTTGACATGAAGCTAGTTTATGTTTAGTTTCGATTTTTCTTATGTTTGTGAATTTTAATACATGGAGCTCATAGCAGGATCTTTACAGAAACATCCTTCGTGGTAACTCACGTGAAGGCGATCTTTTATCCGGGCCACTTTCAAACTTCATTGCGGGATCAGGAGCTGGTTGCACAACTCTCGTCATCATCTACCCTCTCGACATTGCTCACACACGTCTCGCTGCTGATCTCGGAAGAACCGAAACTCGTCAGTTCCGAGGGATTCACCACTTCTTAAGAACAATTTATCAGAAGAATGGAATTCGAGGGATCTACAAAGGACTTCCGGCTTCTCTTCAAGGTATGGTAGTTCATCGAGGGCTTTACTTTGGTGGATTCGATACTTTCAAAGAAATGTTATCCCGAGAATCCGAATCATTAGCGCTTTGGAAAAGATGGGTTGCAGCTCAAGCAATCACTACTGCAGCTGGCTTAGTTTCGTATCCACTTGATACGGTGAGAAGACGAATGATGATGCAGTCGGGGCTCGAAAAACCGATGTATCGGAATACATTGGATTGTTGGAGAAAGATATATCGAAACGAGGGTCCGGGTTCGTTTTATCGTGGTGCAATGTCTAATATTTTTCGGAGTACGGGAGCTGCAGCTGTTTTGGTTCTTTATGATGAGATCAAGAAGTTCATGAATTGGACAGGCTTGTAGTAATTTAGGTTGATGTAGTAACAGATTTTATGTGTACAAATGATACAGAGCTCCTCTTTTGTAAGAACTAATGAAACATACAATCAAAATTTTTCGGAAAACTGTTGCTTCTCCAATTTGAACAATTATGAATGGTAACGAGGTGGTTATACAATTAATTGCTACTCGTTCCGCCAAGCTTATCTTATTGTCGCTCCACTCCAACCCGCCTAATCTTTTTTATCCGTGGTTCAGTATTTGCTCTACTCTCTTCATTGGTTAACCGTTTGGTTACTGATTGACAAATTTGTTTTATATTTAAAATAAAATAAATATAATGTGATGTTTAATGTATTTATAACATAATATTAATTTAATTTAAAAATATATTAATATAAAAATATAATATTTTTCGGGTCGATGTAGTTGAAATATTAACATTTGTATATTATCTTAAAATTTTATATGAGAAATAAAAAAAGACTACTAATGAAAAATATTATTAACGAGAAAATTAAAATAATATTGTTATGGTCCCTTTTTAGGGATACCAACAGTCACTGGATTCTGAAAATCGATAATATTTGTTGTTTGTGGAGACAATTTGAAATATAGAAAATGGAAAGAATACATGCAATTTTACCGTGGAAAAACCTCTTAAGAAAGGGGAAAAAACCACGTTGCCGAGAGGAGAATCTCTACGGCAAATTCATTAATAAATCAGGGGAAAATGTACAAAGAGAAGAAGAGCAAGGAAAATGAAATTACAGCATGTTAGGGTTACAGAAATTGGCCTCTAAAATGTCCTCATGAACTTATCTTTTAGCTCTGTATTTATAGACGGGGAAACGCGTATAATCCACGTCTTGTAACCACCTCTGACAATGTTGTTGGATGTTGTTTTCATATGCTGGAAAACGTGGTTGATCCCGAAGCGTGGAACGCATGTTGATGAGTCGACATCCAGTTTGTTGGGACCTAAGCAGCCTGCCGGGATAGATCGGTTTGCTGGGACCTAAGCAGTCTGCCAGACCGATCAGTCTTCTTGGACCTAAGCAGTCTTCTTGGCCCTAAGTAGGCTGCGGACCGATCGGTCTGTCGGGATCGATCGATCTGTTGGGACCTAAGCAGTCTCCCTGGACCGATCCTGTCTTCTCGGACATAAGTTGTCTGTTTGATCCTAAGCTGTCCGTCGGGACCGAAGCTGCCTGCTTGGCCTTAAGTTGTCCGTCCGACCGAAGTTGCCTACTTGGCCCTAAGGTGTCTTCCGGGACCGAAGCAGTCTGTCGGGCTCTAAATTGCCTGTCGGGTCCGATCTTATACTTGGTATTTCAGATGTCGAATCCTCGTTTGAACCTGACCACATTCATCTTGGTTTAGAACTCATCATTGATCCCGGTTTAATGGTTCTCAACAAAAACATATTCTTGGTACCCGGTTTAAGGGTTCTCAACAAATATATTTAAAATAAAATAGACAGCATGATTGATACTATTAAAACTAGTACCTACCCCATTTTAAACATATAGATAATTTTAAAACCACGACTCATTTCGTGACCTGTTTAACTATCCAAATCTATAAAAACGGAGCGATTATCCATCGGGTAGCGGAACAGATAGACCAGATTGCCAACCCTTGTACAAATGATATACATAGCTGCTCTTTTGTAAGAACTAATCAAAAAAATTCTGCAAAACTATTGCATCTCTAATTTGAACAACGATTTAATCTGAATTCAAGTCGAAAAAATAGAAGTAGATTATATTTCCTATTTCATAACTCATGAAACAAACGCAACAAATTAAAACAAGTATATTCAACAATGATCACCAAATCAAGATCTCATCAATAATCAAAGTTTAAACATAATAAGGAAGTAGAATTAGAATCCACCAACCGAAGCTTGCGACGAAGATTGTTCGTACTTAGATTTCTTATACTCTATCCAAGCTAAACGAGCATTATCGTTCGGGTGAGAAAGAAATAACTCTCGTAGCACCGGCTTTTCCAATAACTCCGCCGCAAAGCAATATAATTCGCTCCCAATCTCAATGCATGACATTGATGCAAGAACTTGCATAGCAATTTTTACATTGTGTTCAGGATTGTAACCGTAACTTACCCTTCGACGAACTACATCATTGTACTCATCCATTTTCTCCAATGATCTTGTTATTTTTTCGCTATTACTTCCACGGCCGTTACTTACTCGTTTTTTCACTTTTGTACCCTTTGGTTCTTGCTCGCTATAGCATCTTAACATCGGTATAGTCTCCAAAGGACTATGAGATGGTTCTCGTGAGTTCCCGCGTAATGCCGGAGTAGTCTCCAAATGGCTATCGAATGGATTGGGTGATGGATCATGCATAAGGTTCTCGTTTGCACTATTATATCCATTGCTCGGGGGGCTCTCTTCGTCTAATATTGGTGGCAATAGTCCACAGCTAGGCGTGTCACAACTTTCTCCATGAGAGACGATGCAATCGAATAATCGTCTCTGATAATCTGCAAACAAGGGGCCGCTGTGCCTAAACTTTGCCACTTCCGGATTTTCCTAACACCAAGAACAAGATTTTATTCAGAAAATGACGACTTTAGTCCCCAAACTTTTACAGTTTTGGTAAATTTGGTCCCCTAATTTATAATAACATATTTAGTCCCCGAACTTTAAAGTTTTGGTAGATTTGGTCCTACAAGTTTAATCTTTCGGCAAATCAGATCCCCAAAGTCGCAAAATCGATCCCCGAAATTTGATTTTGACCGAGGACCATATTTGCCAAAAGTGAAAACTTTGAGTACCATATATGCCATATAGACTAAAATCCGTGGGCTGGTTTCCCCAAAACTTAGAACCGATTTTGACATCTTCATACTTTGAGGATCAAAATTACCACAATTACAAAACTCTGGGATCAAAATCACCAATACCATGAAACTATAAAGACCAAATTTACGTGAAAACCCGATTTTATTACAATTCCATAGAGAATACATAAGAAAAGCAGTAAAAATTACCTGAATTTTAACAGCCCACCATTCAGGTTCAGCCTTAAGGGTGCTTCCAATCTTATCGAATTCTACACCTGTGTAAGTTTTTAGCTTTTGCCACAAACTCCAATCTCGTCGCATTGAGTTCCATTTGTTCTTGATCTGTAACAAAGAGTAATTGCATCCTGTATTCTTGTTGAACTTATTAACAATGCTCTTCCACCCGACCTTATTGAAAGATGTATTTGTTTTATTTCCTTTCTCCACTTCATTCAGACATAATTTCAATAACAACTTTGTACGAGAATCATCCCAATTAGCCTTTTGTAATGAATGCCTTCCTTTAACTTTTCGGTATGGAGGACTTTCTACCATTGTTCCTAATAAAAAGTTGCTTAAACCAGTTAAACAAAACAAGCTATTAAAATAATAGAGCATAATTGAAATTACAATGGTAGAGCGTGAACGAACGAGATTAAGGGGAAGAGACCACATTTAGATCAAGTCATTATGTGATGATATTCCTCACTCTTTTAAACCTACTTAATCACACTTCTCTAACCAATGTGGGACAAATTCAACACACCCCTCAAGTCCAACCATAAGATTTGGACTTGCGAAATGAAATGAAATCGAACCATCTCCGATACCATATTAAAATTATAGCTTATACCCCATATATGGCATATCCGTGCACACTCCCGTTATAATTTCGGCTAGACTCTATAATATCAACATGGTTTCGGAGCTGGTTGGGTAAAAAATCCTTATTATCCATATTTGGAAAGTACGGTTCATTTCAATTCGCAAGTTCAACTTTGTTAGGTATTTGGACTTGAGGAATGTGTTGATATACCAACTTGTCTCACATTGGATTTGTGATGAAATTTGGATTGAAGAAGTACTATAGTAAATGATCTTCTCCCCTTATATGTCATATCTATGCACACTACCATTATAATTTCGACTATACTCTATAATTTCAACAATGAAGAATTTCTGCAGATACTCTCACCAAACAATCAATGAACAATATATAAATATGCGAAACAAGCTATGAACAGTGACGAAGAACAGTATATAAAGTCAATTTTGTTTATAAATGAACACAGTTACATTTCTACCAATTACTATTGTCTATTTCCACTAATAAGGCTTCGAGAATGAATATGCAGAACATGAAGATAAAAAGTAGAAAATTGAAAGCAAAGAAGTTAATCCCTTAACTGAAGCAACAATTCTATAGTTAACTGAAAATTACAAATCCTTTTTCTACCCTAATTACCCATCCGATACTTTTTACCCAGTAGTTCAAGGAAGACAAATTGAGTGAATTCAGCGACGAATAGCAGGTAACAATCAACAAAGGGGAAATTTAAAGCGTACAATAACGAACAAAAACAAATTCCGCTAACCTTAAGCAATGGAAACTGATCAACTTCCAGAAGAACAAAGGAATTCGCAAAATCGCAACTCTGAGTATGCGAATTAATGGAGAATCTTGCAGAAAAAAAGAAGGGAAGACTACGCTTACTTGGGCAATATTATTTTATTAAGATGAATGCTTTTATATAATCTTTTTCCGATTCGGATGGGTCGGGTCATGGATAGGATGTATGCTCAGTCGGGTTTGGCTCGGGTCCAACTAGACCCATACCGAAATTGATTTACATTGCCCAAAAACATCACATGTAGACCCATGAGTCTATCCAAAGATCTATTGTAGGTCTCTATATGAATTTGAATAATTTGTATAAATCGTATAAAAAAGAATAAGAAATATAATTTGTTAATGGATATATAATATCAAAAACAACTAGCAATTATATGAAACAAATTATAAGTAATTATGATTATCTCAAAAATCATAAAAATAATATCTTAAATACAAAAAGACAGTTTTTTATTAAAAAATATTAAATATATAAAATAATTATTTAATTAGTACTAATCCAGTTGGGGTATGAGTTTCATTATACCTAACTCGAGTTTTAGTTAGTTTATCCTACCCGAATAAGACTCATTTAACTATACACATACCCTTGTATTCTCGTTTTTTTATCATTCCTAAATAGAATATGCAAATATTATGTACAATATAATTTAACATTATTTCGAACAACGTTGTGTACTTAACATCTTCTCAAAACGATCAAAACATTCTCTAATTTCTGTAGAAAATACATATAAAAAACCCTTTTTTATCTTCAAGCATATCTTATTCCATTTGTCCCACTTATATCATATTTTGGCTTGAATCATTATCTCCAAATAGCCACTCAATCATTTGTTCAATATCATCATCAAATCCTTTATAGTTGCAAACTTCTGAAGTTTCTTCCATCATCATAACATCCAAAAATGACGATTCGAAACCGTACGTCAATCTTTGTTGAGCTTGAGTATTACTATTACCATTACTATTATTGCTCTTTGTGTTGTTTTCTAGGCTTGTTTGGTGCGTTACTTGATTCCGCACCGCATAGCATTTGTTTCGCTTATCGGCATACTTGACGATCTCCATGTTTGTCACTGCATTATCATGTTCAGACAAGTTAAAAACCTGGTTTCTATCAAGGATCTATTGGAATTATAGAATCTGACCGAAATTAAATAGGAGTGTGAACAAATATGACGTATAAGAGAAAAAGATCACACGGTCAAAGACTTAAACAAATCATTTACTATGGTATTCCTTCCCTCTTATAAACCAATCCGAATTTCATCGCAAATCAAATGTGAGACAATTTCATATTTCAACACACCACACAAGTCCAAATCCCTGACAAATTTGAACTTGCGAATTGAAATAAACCAAATCTTTTCGGTATTAATAGTCAGGATTTTGACTGAATCAGCTCCCGTACCATATTGGAATTATAGAGTATGATTGAAATTAAACAGGAATGTGCACGAATATGACGTATAAGAGGATGAGACCATACCGTAAAAGACTTGAACAATCTATTTACTATGGTACCCCATTCTCTCTTATAAATCAATCCAAATTTCATAATAAATTCAATGGAAAAGTTTCATATTTCAACAAGATCAAAGCCAGGAATTTTACCTTCATTTTCATATGACCAATCAAATATATGTTCAATGTCGTCGTTAATAAAACTTGAATGATCATATCGATTCTCCTCGACTACACCTTTAGAGATGATGAAATCTTCATCTACTGAGTTTAACTCACTTGTATGTGTTTCTTGAACATTATTGCTTGCTAATTCTTCATGCATATTTGCAAGATTAGGGGAATTTTGGTTTGTTTTAGTGAATTCGGTGTAAGTGTTGATGTCGAAATTCGTTAATGCGTTTCGACCTTTGATTTTGATTGCTGCAATGTCATATGCTGTTGCTGCTTCTTCTTCAGTGTCTGCTTAACAAAAACGATGCTTCAATAAATGAATAGATTTTGTATTGAAATCTATGCGGATTTGTAAGTTCATACCGTTGGAAATGATATATGGATTGTAAAAATAGAAATGTTCTAATTTATAAAAAGAGTATATTATAAATAATTAGTTTGACATAACATTTTTAATTTTTTTTTTTTATGAATTCAACTACAAGGACATTCTTTCGATCAATTGAATCATAAATTTATATGAGGAGTGATATCTAATTGGTTTGATTTAGTTTTTTCAATGTGATTCAATTTTTGTATGAATTTGGCTACATGGATACTCTCACCGCCATTGAATCCTGAATTTCTACACATATATTAATGAAATGAAAGCAAAATGATCTTACTGTAAATTCCCAAGTAAAGGTATTTTTTTCCACAAGCAAGTCCGGTTCGAGCTTCCCATCTACCATTATGATGATGCCTATTATCAATAAGAACAAGTAATGAAGACACAATAAATTTATAGAGTCGGTTCAATTTACGTAATAAAACTATACAATGATATAGTATATAAAAGAAGAATATCGCAACACAACGTAAAAAATTTGAACAAATAAATTAATATGTATAACTTCATATATCTTAATAAAATCTTCATTAGGTAACAAACCTCGAGACACCACGATATTTCGAAGCCCCTCGTGAGAATCCATTGCTACGCCGTCTTATAGATGCTACATACCCTTCCTTGTTGGATTTCCGCATTTCCTCTATCTCTTCGACATAACTATGTACCTGCAATTTAGCCAAATATTAAAATTTAATACGCGAACACATAAATTTGGTTCCCATCATTTCATGGTTTTGATAATTTTTGTTTCTAATGTTTTTATAATTATGACAAATATGATAAAATCGATTAACATATTTGGTATATTTTGGAAAAATTTGTCACAAAGTTTAGTTTTTATGACATAATTGATCTATAAAGTTTTCAATTTTGGAAAATCGGTTTCTCAACCAAAAATCTAATTTCGGGAATTGATTGGCCAATTTGAGAGCATAATTTATCAAATGTTGCAAAGTTAGATATGTTATTACAAATTTGATAAACCTTAAAGTTTGCAAATTAAATATGTTATTACAAATTATGAGAACCAAATTTGACAAATTTTGAAAACTAAATAAGTATTTTTCTCAAAACCGAACATATAATCACATTAAAAATCTCGACAAATTAACTTGCTTTATATATAATATTTTCTTATACATTTTTTAAATTTAAATATTTATCCATTTATTTCAAAACACTCACCGGAAAGTTAAGGACGGCGTCACTACCCCAATACTTTAGGGCGGCGAGGTCGTAAGTCCGGGCTGCATCTACTTCAGTATCATATGCTCCTGAGTATTAATTACCATATGATAAATCTCATTAATTCTTTATTTATAAATAATCTGCAAAATAATTATTTTTTTAAAAATAAAATATTACCTAAATAAACTTTAGTTGCCGATTGGACCGCACCATAGCCAAGAAACAAAAAATAAAAATCAGTATTTTTAACAGTAAATATAACTTTAAATCATCGGACCAAACTTCTTGACATATTTTAATAAATTAAATTAAATTTAAATACATTAAAGTTAGAGTTTAACTTTTGTACTTTTAAATTTTAAAATACTAATAAATCGTACTATAGAAATATATAAATTCGACAAACCTAACATATGTACAGTGGAGCTACTATTGTACTATATCTAATTATTTGAACAATTATTATGTACTTAGTTCATATCATTTTCTAAAATATTATAAATTAAGTATAAAAATATTATAGTCTATTATTTTCTTATTGATTTAAATATAAAATATTTATAATATAATTTTAAATTAGAATTAATTATTTAAAATATAAATCTAAAAATAACTATTTAATTCCAGTTCAATATTCAAAATAACATAGTTCAAACTCTTGAAATATAAAAAAGTTGTGTATCTAACATTGGATTTTAAAATAATAAAATAAAAAATAAAAAAATCACAAAACTAAGATTGAGTTTCGGGTGAAATGAATTTTGGCGATATTTAAAACATTCGTCTAAAAGATGAATGTTTAATTTTTAAATAAAAATATAATACTAACTAATTAAGATTGCACACCCAAAAAACCATTGTCTGATTCTCATGCGAATTGAGAAGTTAATATATAATTAAAATTACGAACAAAAATAATAGAAATTGTGATCTCAAAATAAGAACAAAACCAATCTCTATATTTTGAGTTTTGGTAATCCCAAAAATTTAGTTTGTATGGAATAATTTATTCCAAAAGTTTTCAATTTTGACAATTAAGATCATTGATCAAAATCAAATTTTGATAATAGGGGTGGGAACGGATCCGGTCGAACCAGTTGAACCCGCCAACCCTTTAATTATTATTTTGTTGGCATGTCAACGGGTTGACCCGACGTGTTGAAAGTACGGCCAAACCCGTCAACGGGTTAAAAAACATAAACCCTAAAACTATAAAACATTCAATTTTAACCTTAAAATTTAAAAAAAAATTCAAAATTGGCCCACATCAACCCGTAGGGATTAATGGGTTGAAAATCGCGGCTCAACCCGTACAATGATATTTAGCGAACCAGCCTATGGGTTGACATGTTTGTACGGGTTGGGCTGGCCCATGCCCACCCCTATTCGAGAACATATTTTATCACTTTGATATCTTATTTGTATGTTGTGAAATTGAAGTGCTAAATTTGACAAATCTTACTAAATATTCACTATCAAATTTGTAAAAACTATGAAAAATTGAGGATTAAATGTGTCATGTTCTAGTTTTTTTATATTTATACTATGTTGTATTAACAATTTGGACCTATAACTAAGTGTAATTACATAATAACCAAAACAAAATTAGGGTTTATATCAACGTAGTTTATAAGAGAAACCAGTTAAAGAGATCGTACTTTGTTTTCCTCGTTTTTTGTGAGAAGAATTCCAAATTGTTTTGTCCCATAGATGAGCCTCGTACTTTCCGGTGGGATGTCTGCATCGCAGTGCACCAAATTTGATTCAGGAATAAAAGCAAACACCTTACGTGCATCTCAGAATTTACCTGGTAACGCCTTTGTATATCGAGGTTTTTCTTCGTGTATTAGGGCGATTCCTTTTGGGTAACATTGCGAGACTTTAAGGAACAAGTTAAGAAAAGAATGAGAGGCGCCTGTCTCATAATCCCGATCCGCCATTTTTGTCTGTGTAATTATAGACGAGGGAAGAAGCCTCAAAGGGAATATTTTACAACATTTTAAATTAGCTGTCAATTCATAAAACTCCCAATTGACGAGTTGGGAGATTTGACTTTTAATTGCATAATAATCTTTGACTATTTTTTTGTTTTTATATCATAAAAAACAACTTTTATTATAAATTTTTAAAAAAATATTGAAAAATGGATCATTAATATATGTAAATATGGTAATAAAACTATTATTTTTAAATTTTATATACCCAAAATTAAGCAAAATAAAAGGGAAAATAATTATCAAACAAAGTTGTCAAACGTTGCCTATTTACAATTTGGTGCATTTCTAGCTATTATTATTTGCCCTCATTTAGATAATTTTTAAAATTAAATGGAGATTGGTCCCCCTAACACCTACAAATTTGTCATCAATGATCGAATATTAAAAATGATAATAAAATGTATTGTGATAGTTGAATAGGGTACTGAAGATATTTAACGAGTCTCCGAATATTTCGAACCGAAGACTGGTTTGATGTGTATTTAGAGAAACGAGATGAGCTTACTCGAAGAAAATGTGTGAAAAAAGAGTAATCTATCTTAATTTTGAGTGTAGAGATCAGATATACTGATTGACAATGAAGCATAATATATGTGCATTTCGGATATCTGGTGATGTTAGTTAATAGAATGACTTGTGAACATAATTGACATTATAAGAATGCGAAGAACTATTTCACATGTGTTGATTGCATGCATATTTATCTTAGTTGAAAATATTT
This sequence comes from Utricularia reniformis, assembly GCA_009725065.1. Taxonomy (NCBI): domain Eukaryota; kingdom Viridiplantae; phylum Streptophyta; class Magnoliopsida; order Lamiales; family Lentibulariaceae; genus Utricularia; species Utricularia reniformis. Next base: position 159,185 of record RWGZ01001269.1, on the reverse strand, counting down.
TGTCGTGAATTTTAGCAATAATTTCATTAAATTATCTAATTTAACTCGTTATTTGAGTTTTTTTAATTAAAGACACAAAGATTAAAGAATTACTAGGTTAAACCCATGATATATGACTTTACGTTCTCGAGAGAACAAAACTTTACATGAGTTAACTATAGACATAAAAAAGGTTATAGGATGCCCGAACAACTAGGAAAGACCGAGTACTGAAATTTGGGTTGAAATCTTGTAAGTGCGGGGGTAAGGGGCCAAATTTACGAGTAATTTGGACTTACTTGCGATGAATTGTGCAATTTTTTGTGAGTCCAGTGTAATTCGTCGTGGTTGAGTATAACTTCGTCTCAAACTAACTTGGTCTCTGTGATACTGTGAAATTTATCGTGATTGGCTTGCAATTTCTCGCGACCAAGTGCAAGTTCTGACGACTATGTAGCAATTTGTGGCGAGTCATACTATCAAGGTGGTTTTCTAGAAAGTGTTAATTTGTCATGATTATAATTTAATTCGTCATGAATCTCAATTCAAGGAGCATTTTCTCGAGATTTGTGAAAAGAACAAACCGTTTTTATATCGAAAGAGCCTTTATTTATATACAATGAAACACAAATTCTATTTAGGGGTGTTCATTCGGTAAATACCAGATCGTATCGAATTTTAAATACCGAATACTGAACAAATAAAAATAAAAATATTAGCTACCGAATATCGAACAAAATGTTGTCGGTTCCGTTTCGGTATATGCCAATATACCGAATTTCCATAATTAAATTAAATAAAATAATAAATTAACCATATAAATATATTTAATTATATAATTAAATACAAAAATATTATTTTTAAATTAAATAAAATGTTAAATTCGATATTCGTTAAATTACTTAATATCGAATTCTTTTACCGAACTTAAACCGAAAAGTCCATAATTTAAAGGACAAATACCGAATCGATTTTCAAAATTTGATATCGATTCAGTAAAAAAAATTCGATATTCGGTTTTTACCGAATAGTAAACACTTGAACTCTATTCCATGCCCAAAGCCATTTAAAACTGTCTCAAAAACTCTTTTGTACCTGGATAACCTCCACATGGCCTCGAACATCTCACGAAGTACCCCAAATGACCCAAGGTCATGCAAATCACAAAATCCTTATAGACATACTGGAAAGCGTACCGAACAATCACGGGTATTTAATTTACAAAAATATCCTCTCAATATCACATATAGGATTTGTTTGATATATCTTTTAAAAATTGCGGTGTGTGAGGTGCGGTAAGGTGTGGTAAGATATGATAATCGTGAATTTTTAAATGAATTTGTGTATTAAACAGTGTACGTGAAATTTTTGTTTTTCTGGTACTATTTAGAAATCCGAAATTTATCTGAAATTAATACCGTGTGAACAAATTAATGGTTCAATTCTATATGTTTTTAACAATAAGCTAGTTGTTAGATATTGTAATTATTTCCTATATTAGGTTTATTAATACACTATTTATAAATTATTTGATGTATTTTCACGTATTTTTTAGGACATAATTCAGAGGATTGTTGTGTCACGATCTAATATCGTCTACATAGTGTTATTAGACTTGATTCGGTGGTAGGTCGTAGTAATCCCGGAGTGTCCCCCCACAGGTGAAGAGTGTAAAGACAAGAAGAGACGTCCCTTGATGTCAGGATCGTTTGCAATACAAAGTCGATTTCGATAAGAGAGAAGACCCCCATGTAATGAATATTCTGGGAATGCCGAAGAGTGCAGGAGCTTACCCTTGAGGATGGCACTGAGAGCCGAGTCTCGAGCTTGTGAATCCTAAATTTCCTTAAGCCATTCGGGTTGTGACGTTCCTAAGTCGCAAATGACAAGGATGAAGAGGGGGTTGAGTAGAAGATCAGAAAGAGAGGATAATCAGAGATGTATTCAAAAACATAGATGTTCGTCATCGTACAAAAGACTCTGTATTTATCCTATTATTGACAGATAATTCCTAACGGCTAGATCCTAACGGATATATTTGGATTGGGCTAACTAAATGGATCTACATAACAAAAGGGTCATATAGACAGACCTAAATAACAAAAGGCATTGATCCATTAATTAGGATAAGTCCGTCAATTCATTCCTTCCCTGGTCTTCATCTTCCTCCAGATTCTGCTGCTCATCATCTTCATGTCCTGCAACAAGATTAGAGGTCAGTGAAATAGGGCAAATTGTGTCCGTGACATTACCTCCGGCTAAGGAAGATCCTTGTCCCCAAGGATCAAACTGAGGGAATCGTCGTCGAAACCAGGAAAGGTCTTCCCAAGTGGCATCAGAAGGATGAGATCCAAGCCAGTGCACAAGTAATTGGGTAATTGGTTTATTTCTGCGGGAAATTAGGCGACGCCCCAGGACTTGCAAGGGTTGGGGAACTAATGTGCCTGCTGGTGAGAATTCTGGGATGTGTGGTAAGGGAGTGCAAGTTGGGCTGAGATGTTTTTTAAGGAGTGAAACATGGAATATCGGGTGGAGTTTAGACGAAGGAGGTAGGGCTAATTTGTAAGCTGTTCTCCCAATGCGAGATAAGATAGTGTAAGGGCCATAGTAGCGGGCTGCTAACTTTAAGTTCTTGCGGAGTGAGACGGAGTTCTGTCTGTAGGGTTGGAGCTTCAAAAATACGATGTCTCCAACTTCAAAAGAGCGTTCACTCCGATGTCGATCGGCATAATGTTTGGTCCTCTGTTGCGCCTGCAGTAAGTTTTGTCGAAGTGTATTGATGAACCCTTGTCTTTCATGGTAGAAATTATTGGCCAATGTTTGCGGCACGAAATGAGCTGATCCCCAAGGCAAATACGTAGGAGAATAACCATATAGGGCTTGAAATGGGGACATTTTGATGCTCGTATGATAGCAGCTATTATACCAGAACTCCACAAGGGGGAGAAACTTCGCCCACTGGTGGGGATGATCTAGACACATGCCGTGCAGATATGTTTCCAAACATTGGTTTACTCGTTCGGTTTGCCCGTCAGTCTGAGGATGGTGGTTATGGGACTGTGGATGGTCCTGTTGGGGAGAAGCCGCAGGCAGCAGTGGAGAAGGGCAGACTCAAGGAATGGGAGGAGCAAGAGAGGGAGAGAATCCGGTAGAGAGATAAACTAGAATATGATTAATGATTCGATGATAATAAGATCCTAATACAACCCGGATTATATATCCGTATTAATTAGATTAAGCTCATACAATAATAGAACCTAATTAAAGTCCAATAACACTATGTAGACAATATTAGATCGTGACATGTTGGCCGCCCAATCCAACGTTGAGAAAAACCTTATGCATTTAGGTTTTATATGCAAAAATAAATAATTTAATTTTACGGATAAATTTCCTTTTTAATGCTTCCCAATTTTCTATATTTATAATTTATATTTTTTTCATCAAAAAATATTATAAATTAAATAATCCAATTTAATGTTTTTATCAATTTTGATACTTATTGACAAAATCATCCCTAAAATTGTATTTATATTTTATTTCATATGTTCGATCTCATTAATATTAGTTATTCTTATACCAAAAAGAAAATATTTTAAAATATATCATACAAATGATAAACCGTTCATACGAGATTTTTGCGGAAAACCGATATCTTTGTACTACATAGGATTATTGAGTCCAAATATAAGGTTTGTCGAGTTCCTCCACCAAAAATAATCAAAATAATAATAAAATTTTAATTTTTTAAATTTTTAAATTTAAAAATTTAATATATATTTATCTGTAATAGATGTATGGTATATTAGACGTAAAGACCTGAACATCTACATTATTCTAGGTTGATATGAAAAACGATATTTAACCCTTTCATATTTTGAAAATTTGCAATTTATATATTTTTATATAAAAACAGTACAAACCATATATTTTAATATTAATACTATTAATTTTAGTATGAAATTATGGATTAGTTATCAAACTTACAAATTGAAAATCTCGAAATTAAAGTATTTAATGTGTAATATTTTTAGATGAAGATGTAAATTAGAAAACTTCAAAGACAAAAAATGAAATTTATCCTAATTTTATAGAGTGTTCGGTATAAATTTTCGAAATATATTATATATTATATAATGCATAATGTATTTTATAAATACACACAACAAAAGTATTAACCAAATTAAGTTCTCATTATCAATTAAAAGGCATAATGTATTATTACATTTCAAATCATAGTTTTTGAAATCGGTTCAGACCGTTCGGTCCAACCGGTGTTAACATCTATCCGATCTGTTCTCAATAATGATCCCATCTCAAAACCTGGTTACGTCAGCAATAAACCGACTCAATCCCGGTCTATATGTTAAAAAGTAATCAAAACCGATTCCACTAACTAGAATTAAGTCTATTGGGTCACAATTTTGATGCAATAGACATATATTTTGTACAATATTTAATCAAATAGGGAAAAATAATATTTTTAAGTCATTTACAATTAAATTAATGGAAAAAATTCTTGTTTTAAATTTATTTTGTTATTAAATAATATATTAATATTGTAAATATACATATTTTTAAAAATTGTTTTGAACCGATCCGACCATCTGATTCGACCAATAAAATACATTTATGGTTCATCCATTGAATGGGTTTAAAAACTATGTTTCCCAGTATTATCTAATATCATACGTTCTTCATTTTCAAAACTCATTGTGTATTCCATTAGATCATTTACATATATATATATCGGTATCTTAATAAATAAATTATTATATTTAATAATAAATGTGAATTTCTAATGACGTAATTAATCGTAATTTTGGATGCATAATCTCCGGTTTCACGGGTGACGAGTGATCCCGACATTGGGACCATATCTTTATTTTCTCCATTTAATGATTCGAAGAATATAGTTGTAAAAACGGGGATTCCTTCTTCTTGTCTCTGTTTTATTCTGTAATAATTCTCGCTGTTCACAACGTGGGGTTTCCCTTGTTACTTTTACACTGTTACAAAAACCATTTTTTTCATATACCCGACAAATTTTTGTGGTTGATTTTCATGGGAAACAACGATGAAGTTCTTATCCATCGTTTAAAACAATACCCTACCCTGTTGCCTTTTTTTGATGTTGTATTCTTGTTGTTTGGATGCGTGGATTTAGAATATTAAGGGCTTGTTATTTTCGTTCTCAAATTGCGGGTTTATACTTAGAATTGATCTAAATGGAAAAAGATGCAAACGGCGATATCAAATTCAAGAGAATCTGCGTTTTCTGTGGAAGTAATCCTGGCCGTAGAGATGTCTTCAGAGATGCTGCAATTGACTTGGGAAATGAACTTGTTAGTTTTTTCTCATCATCTCGATTGAATTCTGAACCGTCGATTAATGAGTAACAGATAACATATGGCTGAGATTTTTAGAGTTCATTATATTAATGAAACTTCTTCCATTTTTGTTACTGATGAAGGTTAACAGAAAGATAAGCTTGGTTTATGGCGGTGGCAGTGTTGGGCTAATGGGATTAATTTCCCAAAGAGTATATGATGGAGGCTGCAGTGTTCTTGGGTATTAATTACATTTTTTTTTATGCTGATTCATAAAAATATAGATCTTATGGTTTTTATTCAAATGCAGAGTAATCCCAAGAGCTCTAGTTCCTATTGAGGTATTTATTTTTAATGCATTTTGACAATATTTGTTCTCTAGTTTGCTTCTAGTAAATCTGCCATTTTTGAAGTTATTAAGGAGATGATGAATTGGCTTATGTTGAGATTTACTCTTAATGCATTTTGGCTAGATTTGTTCTTTAGACTGCTGCTAGTAATTCTGCCATTTTTAAAGTTGCCAAGGAGATGATGAATTGGCTTATGTTGAGATTTACTCTTAATGCATTTTGACTAGATTACTGTTGAAATAGTGACAATTATCGATATCTGAAGGGAGAAATTATTTGGGTTGGTTTACAAGAGGGAATGTAGATTATAGTAAATGACTTATTCAACTTTTTTACAGTGTGGTCTTCTTCTCTTATACGTCATATCCGTGCATACTCTCCACATAAACAAACCATACTTTAGAAATTTAACATGGAGAGGGTTTGGAAAATATTGAGTGACATTGCCTGGGGTTAGTCTGATTTAATAAAATTGATCAGTTGGTAATCAATCGAATTTGAATTGTCAAATCTAACTTGTCAGGTGGTTGTACTTGAGGGGTGTGTTGAAATAGTGATAATTATCCCATATCGGAAGTGAGAAGTTGTTTGTTTTGGTTTATAAAACTTGTTCAAGTTTTATACGGTGTGGTCTCTTGCTCTTATACGTCATATCCATGCACACTCACCACGTAAATTAACTCAACTCTAGAAATTTAACATTTTCATTTTTTTGCTACGAGTAAATCCGCCATTTTTTAAGTTACTGAGGAGATGCTGAATTAGTTTAAGTTACTTTTCAAGTCGATACGATCCATTAGTTCGTAAAGTTATGTCATTTTTCTAGCTTATAAGTTATGCAATGTTTGTTTCCTTAAACAGATATCAGGGGAAGCTGTTGGAGATGTGAAGATTGTTTCGGATATGCATGAGCGTAAAGCCGTAATGGCTCGAGAGGCCGAAGCATTCATCGCACTTCCCGGTAAAATGATACAAAATATTCTCATATGAAGTAGTTAACATTTGCTCGATTTTTAGGCGGGTATGGAACAATGGAAGAGCTACTAGAGATGATAACTTGGTCACAACTCGGAATCCACACAAAACCGGTAACACATTCATTGATCCATACGAAACATGTTAAATTTCTAGAGTCGAGTCAATTTACATGAGGAGTATGCTCAAATATAACATATAAGAAAGAGGAGACCACACTGCAAAAGACTTGAACAATCTATCTTAAACCAAGTCCAGCTTAAATCACACTTTCGGTGTGGGACAATTGTTTATATTTCAATAAAACAAATATGTAACGAAATCGTATGATTTACTTGTTACAGGTTGGTTTATTGAATGTCGATGGATACTACGACTCGTTGCTTGCGTTATTCGACAATGGAGTTAAAGAAGGATTCATAAAACCAGGTGCAAGGAACATAATTGTCTCTGCCCCGACAGCTAAAGATCTTATTACAAAGATGGAGGTATTAATCTAATCTACATTCTACAAAACAAACAAAAAAATGAATATATTTTCTTTTTGTTATTTGATTCGCAGCAATACGTGCCGTATGACGGGCATGTCGCTCCACACGAAAGCTGGGAAATGGATCATTATACGAGAGAAGGAACATTAACGTGACTGTAACTATGAAGTATTTGGACTGAGATGATGAGTGACGTTATTTTTGCTTCAAATTATGTAGTAATATTGATTGTTATTTGTTGATAAATTTGGTTTTGCATTTTAGCCTCTAAAATAAAGTTATGTTTTTCTTTGGTCTTATTGGAGATTTTGTTGGGTTTTAACCTTTTGAAATTGAGGTTGGTGAGGTAATGATCGTTTTCTTAATATGTTTGATAAAATTGTTTTATTATAATTGTGATTTATGTAAAATAATGAGTTTGTTTGGTTCCACATCAATGAGATGTTCACATCGTGATTCTTTAACGTATACAAAATAAAAGTAAATTTATGTTGCTTTCATTACAAAAGATGACACTTTTATCACAGTTATTAAAACCAACAGTATCCTTATATTGATTTAAGAATTGATTAATTTACTTATAATTCTAATAATTATAAAATAATTGTATTCATTTTTTATATATACAAATATATTAATATTTTTATATAAATCATTATAATAATATTACAATTTTATTAAATTATTTAAAAATTCACAATCATCGTATCAATATACCTCAATTTTAAAATTTGACTCAAACAAACCCAATATTATACCCTTATAAAAAAAAATCTCAACTATCATCATTGATTTATATGAATCATGATTTTTTGGAAATAATAATAATAATTAAGTAAATTTAACTTAAATCACATTCCCCATCGTTTTCACTGTTCAAAACAGCTTTTGGATGCTCTCCAAACTTTTATTTGACATTTATAATTCATATACTTTGATATTTTTGACAAATTTGATCTACAAATTAGTTTTTAAAATTTGAGGAACAATTTCACCACATATATGATAGAGAACTAGATTTACCAAAAATTACAAAATATAAGAACTAATTATACCAAAAATATAAAATTTGGGGGTTTATTTTGCTTCCACGAAACTTTGAGAAATAAATTTATCAAAATGAAGAAAATTTGAAGACTAAATTTGCTAAATCATAAAAATTAAATGCCATTCTCCCTCTCATAAAACTTATCTAAAAGCATACCAATAAATACCAACAGAACAAACAAAAATAATTGAAAAGGGCTGAGAAGTTCAAAAGAAAAACAAGTATCATCACAAAAACAATGATTTCACTTAAAAAAAAAGAGCATAAAATTATCAAAGGACATCTGCAACTTTTTCTGGAAGCTCTTCAATCACAACATTATAGAACTTTTGAATATCATGAAGCATACGTTCATCTTCCTTAATAACGAAATTTATCGCAACACCTTTTCTACCGAACCTTCCACTTCGTCCAATACGATGAAGATAATTCTCGGGTTGAGTCGGGAGATCATAATTAATAACAAGTGATACCTGTTGAACATCGATTCCACGAGCTAAAAGATCAGTCGTAATAAGAACTCGAGAAGAACCTGATCGAAATTCTCTCATTATTATATCTCTCGTGTTTTGATCCATATCACCATGAGTTGCCGAGACGGTGTGATCACGTTTACGCATGTTATCGGTGAGCCAGTCGACTTTGCGCCTCGTGTTAACAAATATGACGCTTTGAGTGATCGCTAAAGTCTCATAAAGATCACATAGTGTCTCGAGTTTCCATTGATCCTGCTCAACATACACATAAAATTGCTTGATACCTTCGAGAGTGAGCTCGTCTCGTTTCACGAGAATACGAACTGGCTTATTCATAAACTTCCTTGTGATTTCAAGTGCCTCGGGTGGCATGGTTGCAGAGAATACACCAACTTGAATCTTCGGAGGAAGTAACTGAAAGATATCGTATATCTGAGCACAAAAAAAGAATTTATTAAGAATTAACGATACCCGAAATTGAAATTCAGCTCAAGATAGTGTTAACAACTACCTGATCTTTGAAGCCCCTAGAGAGCATTTCATCAGCTTCATCCAATACGAAAATTTTAATGTAATCTGAGCGAAGGGACTGTCGTCTTAACATATCGAAAACACGGCCAGGAGTGCCAACAACAACATGAACGCCATTAGAAAGAATACGCTGATCTTCACGAACGCTAGTACCTCCAACACAAGCGTGAACCTTGACACCAAGATAGTCGCCAAGTGCACGCATAACCTTCTCGATTTGCTGTGCGAGTTCACGGGTAGGAGCCAAAACTAAAGCTTGGCATTCAACGAGGTTGTAGTCAAGCTGCTGCAAGACTCCGGAACAGAAAGTTGCAGTTTTCCCGGTTCCAGATTGAGCTTGCTGAATCACATCGAGACCCTTGCAGAAGGGCACAATACCTCTCTGTTGAATTGCAGAGGGCTTTTCGAAACCTTAAAGCGAATAATCAAGAGATTATAAAGATCAAACGAATAACCAAACATGGGATCTGAACAGTAAAATGATTGAAAACTGATAGATAATATACCATAGGCATAAATTCCTCTGAGAAGATTTTCACTCAATCCCATTGCATCAAAATTGTCGCAAACTTCATCATATGTTGTGAAGAATTCATCATTCTCGCTGCCAATTCTGCAGCAGAAATTCATAAAAATACGAATGAAATTCAACAACCAATAACCTTAACAAAATCTAACTGTTTGATAGCACAAGAGAAACATATTTACATCTCATTCATTTTCGCATCAAATTGGCGAGTGTCAAATTGAGAGCCTTCGGGTGCTAGTTCAGCCATGTCTGTAAAAATAAAAATCCAAATTAAGTGAAATAAACAAAAAAAACCTAAAAAATACGCCAATCTCAAGATACGATAACAAGCACACATATTTCTATAATCAAAGAAATATTCTTACGAAAAGTAACAGAATATCAACATTAACAAAAAGATCTTCAACAACGATGCACTACAAAAAGAAAACCGATCAAAAATACCTCAACATCAATAAATACATGATAAAATACCCCTAAAACAAGTAGATGCAGCGGAAAATGAAGAAAATAAATGTGTCATTGAAAAACCAGATAGAAACGGAAATCGAAAAATCATCTTCTGAAGAAAGATAGAAATGGCTAACCAATCCAAGCGAGTTCTTCAAATTTAGTTTCTGGCACGAATCCTCGGATCTACGCCGCGGAGTTAAGAGGAAGAGTAATGGATATTTGACACGGCTCTACAGCGGCTAGGGTTAAGACCCATATTATTCCATGCACTCTTTGTATCCCAGCAGCAATACGACGCCGTATTGCCACAAGGCCAAAACTGGGCTACAATGGGCTCTTATGTGGCCCAAACCTCCCTTTCTAGCCCAACTAATTTTTCAAATGAAACGAATAGAACCTAAGTAATTTATACATAAAATAAACGAAATTTAATGTTTGTTAGGAATATATATAGATAAATGCTTATTAGTAATCAACATAAAAATCACACAAAATATAGAAAAGTTGAAAATAATGTAATATACATTAATATATTTATATAAATTAGATGCACCTAATTTTTACATGTATCTAATGAGTACATAAAAATAATGATAATAGTTGAATAATTAATTAAATAATATTATTTCAAATCTCATTGTCTCTAAACTTTTTCCAGGAAGTAGACTTGATTTATGGATTTTGAAACCCACAAAAGAATATTTAAGTTATGAATATTATGTTAATTATCCTAAATTAATTTCTATCTTTATAAATTCATATTATTTGTAACAAATCAAAGTAATTTGAATTTTTGCCAAATAATTTCATAAAAAATAAATAAGTCATGTGAAACCAAATTTCATATCCAATACTCCATCAACTAATAATCTTAAATTTATTAAATTTGTTTGCACTCACATTTTACGTGGAGTCTTACATGATAGGTAGGTTCATCCACATGCAAGTGGGACCACACATAAAAGAAAAAAAAAGAATCGCATAGTTATGTTTTTACTACCAATCGTGTTTGCCTATCGCAAATTTGAATTTTTATGTCATTCTACTTAGCCTATCTTGACATTTAAAATCAATTTTGATAAATTGCCAAAAATTTGGGCTCACGTTAGGGAAAGTTGACCATCCTTTTTTCGTCTATAAATACAACACAAGACCACACACCACATCTCAGATTTTGTTATTTATTGGAGGTAACTTTATTAATATTGTAATTTTATATATTTTTATTATATTGTATTGTTTTTATATTTTAAATTTATTTTTTGTTTGATTTAAATGGTAATAATGTAAATGTTCGCATTAATATATTGGTTTATATTACATATTTTATTTTCAATTTATTGCTATAATGTGTTGTTTTTTATTTTAAATATTATTTTTTTGTTTTTTTAAATGTTAATAATGTAGGTGTATTGATTATTTTTATAGGTGATGTTTGTCCACGGTCCCTCAACTTAGTAGCTATGTAAAAGACATTTTCTCCAAATTATAAAATTGTCAATATGATACACTTTTTGAGAAAAAAATATACATTTGTAGCCCTCTAACTTCAATTAAATTCACATGAGATACCTGAATATTCCAAGACAGTTTATCATTAACACTTTAATGAAATCGTAAATTTTTAATATTTTATGCACAATTCTCGAACAACAAGAGTAAACTTTTTATACTTTGTGAATGGTTTTCAACAGATTTCAACTTACGGAAAATCGGGTGCTAGAATGTCAGCGGTAAAAAACAAACAGTATTGATAACTTTATGTGTTATTCTTGCAATTTCGTAAGTTGTTGGGCATGTCATTTACATCGCTCGTAAGTTGGAGGGCTAATTATGTAATTTTCTCTTATTTTTATGTTTATATCATGTAAATGTTCGTATTGATATATTTGTTTTTACTTGAAGGTTATAGATTCGTTTGTGCATTATAATATATATCAGAATATTGATCCGTCACAAATTGTAGAATCGTATTCTTTTATGGTGTTATTGTTGAGTCAAAGAGAATCCAAGTTTGTTATATTAAATTGTTACATTTTTATATAATATTTATTTATTTTAGGTATGCAACCAGAATACAACACATATGTTGAAAATCATAACCACTAATTGATTCAGATATAGAGGAATTTGAAACTGTACTTCTCCAACCTCGAACTGACAATAGAATAGAGAATGATTCATCGCTCCACACTGTTGTCGATGCTTCTAGGCTAGCACACCTATTGTAGGGAGTTTCTCCGGACATTACGTTCAAGTACTTATTGCATAGGAGACGATGTTGTAGCTAATGACTTTGCATATGCGAAACCTCGTTGAGTTATTTTTCATACAACCTATCTAATTTGAATAAGCCGTCATTTGACCTGCTGCAGAACGTGGATCACATTCTATAGTTTGAGATAATACTTATTATATCTATTATTCTTCATACAATACTTCGAACTGAGATGCCTATTATCCAAATAAGAAAATTAAATTAGAAGTATTTAAGTAAACACATATACTAGACAATAATATCTCGTACAATGATTCATAAAAATACTCAAATCGGAATGTCCAATGATTCACACTATCTTTGTGAATTACCTCCCACCATTGTCTGATTTCTACCTAATGCTTATGAGTCTTATCATAACGACAGTCAACTAGTCTTAGAATGTAGAACGAATATCTCAGTTGCTTGCGAACTCGGTTGATGTTGTGAGGCTCCACAATTCAAGAAAATAACATTGGTGAGGTGTAGGATCACAACGCCTGGATATCACGACTAAAATATGTCATTGGGAATGCAATGTTCGGATTCCAAGTAAACTGCGAAGATCGCAATTGATGTTACTAACGGTATAAAGTATTACCCCAATCTGATGTATTAAATCTAGCAAATCACGACATATTAGCAATTGATGGCTTGGAACTTTAGTCTGCACCATCGTCGTAACGTAATTGCAAAATCAACATAAAATACGGTAATTACCCTATGATGTTTGCTATATAAACTGATACAACTAAAGGATATTTAGTACTTATAGCCAAACATCATCCCACACGTCTTTATCGAATCTATGTCCTTCATCAGGGCATATGTTAGATATTATACTATAAGCTCAAATCTAGAACAAAACAAATAAGTTATATTCAGTGAAAAAATGTAATCTACACCGGCATATAAGAAGTAAGTTAAAAAATAAATGAATTTATATACCATAAGTAGACGCATGAGCCTCCAAGCGATCGGCGTCTCATTGCACCTTCACATAGACATCAGTATAATCATACCAATACATCTGATCCCCAATTTAATTAGGAGATCTCATCTTTATCCGCTAAGAGGTCTAATAGCATTCCTTGATCGGCGTGCGTATCTGGGAACAACACACCGCATACTAGTAATGCGGTAATCGGACGAACACAACTGTGTCAAATAAATTATTATTAAAAAACAATTAATCATATCGGTAAATATAACATTATAAACTTTCTTATCTCAACACTTTATCGTCGGTAGAATCCATATGTCGTATTAGCAGCTGCTAATACAGTGAACATAATTTATTTGTTGAGATATCCATAATCCATATGTTGTTGAGATATGGTGATTATGTCGATATCCATAATCACGACATATCTCAACACTTAATCAACAAATTAATCATGTTATTCTACCGACGATATGTATAACATTATAACATTAAAAAACAATTAATCATATTAGCAGCTGCTAATACAGTGAACATAATTTATTTGTTGAGATATGGATTCTCAACACTTTATCGTCGGTAGATCTCAAAACTGTCGTTGGGGAAATATGTCGTTCACTGTATTAGCAGCTTGAACGACATATTTCCCCAACGAACATAAAACAATGCATTTCCCCTTTATGTCTCTCGATGAAGATGTCCAACCAAATCAAAGGCTCATGAACCGCAACCATTGATAATCCGTTCTGACCTGTCTACGCCTTACAATGGGAGTACCATCAATGGACATCCTCAAATGACAGATACATCTTGTAGACTAACAGTCACCTTCAAAATAGCAAGAGTAGTATTAATGATTTATTAATTGTCAACGGTATAAAAAACAAGTATGAAACTTACTTCACTATAAGGTAGAAAAAAAATATGTGTTTATGGCCGCCATTGCTCAATCAACACACTCAATAAGTGTTGGTATAATTGTAGCATAGATGTCTTAAATACACTGTAAAATCCCCACCGATCCAGAACTTCAGCGACATTACGTATAATATACAAATCTCTTATGACTACATCCTAATCTTTAAATATCATGTGATGGACAGTTTTATCACAACATAAAATGTGATGACTTAAAGGATCAATACACTCGGATAGACGGGTTGTTATGTTCGATTCATTATTAAAAAATTCTATAAAATTGATAAAAATACAACATCTAAGTGTATGACCTAAATGATAAATGAAATGTTAAGTAACATAATTTGGACACATAAAAAATAATATACATTTATAATATACCATTAAACATTAGAGTATTCTATACATTTGACGATTAAAAGAATGTTAGAACGATGATGAAAAAAATGTTAGAGAAAGAATGTTAGAAAATGATGATTAAAAAAAGAAATAAGAAAAAGTCCTCAACTTATTTAGGATATCAAAACAAAAACACACATATGATAAAACATAACTAATCAAATCGTATCAACTAATATCGTAATTAATCAAATCTTAAGTAAAAAAATGATTACAACTAATATAGTAACTAATCAAATCGTCACAACTAATATCGTAACTAATCAAATCGTAATAACTAATAAAATGGTTACAACTAATGTTCTAAAACTTTACAAAAAATTACCAACATCTAGACATGGGCATGTGGTGCGACAATAGCGGAGGAACGCAGCGACAACATAGCATCAACTGGAGCTGGAGAGGAAGAGGCTGTAAAAATTAGGGCAAAATCGCGATAGGAAGAAGGAAGTTGCGGGTGTTTAAATATTAAACAATTCGTAATAGGCTAAATCGACCACCCTAACGCGGTCGATTTACGTTATATCGAGCGCCTTAAATTGAATTTTTATACGTTTAATTAGTATTCTTTAGTGTAAATCGCGAGTAACGATGGACTAAAGAGAATAGTCGAACACTTCAAATTCGCGTTAGGTAAACGTGATTGATAGTATAAATCATAGCACGTCCAGAATCAGTGGTATTTTGTGCGATTCTCCAAAAAAGAAGGTAAGAATAGATTTGTCAAAGATGGAGGGTTGGGAGTGTTGGTCAACCCCAACATTTTCGGGGAAGTGCTTCCTGCTTTATCTCCTATAAAATGATGGTATTGTTAGAGTTTTTTTGTTAAACTTAACGATGTCAGATTTGTTACTTTTTTAAATAACATTATTTTTAATATTAACGTAACAACAACCCTGACAGATTTTTATTGTAAATATAATAGTGCATCACATTATATGATATCATTTTTTTTTATTTTAAAATTCATGATTTAAATTATATTGACACGGATCTTAGCTTTTTCACTATTTGTTTAAAGCTACTTTACTTGTTAAATACAGATGCGTAAAATAAAAGAAGAAAAATTTAGAAAAAAATGTTTGGTTATGTGGGAAGTTTGAGAAATACTAAAATTTATAACAAAGTTCTTTTCTTTGCCGTATTCGTTTTTTGACTTGAAGATTTGTTGGTTTTTTAATTCAGAAAAATGGAAAATGGTTTTGATTCTTGAATTCTTATTGAAAAAAATAAGCATCCTTTTTGGGAATCTAAAATAGACATAATCTTCATTCAACAAATAATAGTGAGTCTTTACTCATGAATCTATTTGTCTAGTCTTTCGATCATTGAACACTACTTTAATATGGGAGTTTGTTTTGTAGATTTGGAGTTAACCCATATGAGTTTAAAGAATGATCTTTGTTTTTGGTTGAGAAATAAAGAAGTCAAAGAGATAACATTATAACACACAAACCGAGCTAAGGCAAAAAGTCGGTCCCATACACTGTCAATCAGTATTAGATTGATGAAGTAAAGTGATTAAGTGATATAGACAAAAACAGTAAAAAAGTAACGTTATTTTTTGAATTAAAAGTGTCTGATAGTGTCATTCAAACAATTTTCCATGTATTGTTGCTTCCTTTCAATCATCCCAAATATTCTTAAACATCCAACATGAAGTAGAGAGAAAAATGATAAAGAAGAAACATTTATCTTGTTTCCGGAAGGTTTTCGGAAAAATGTAATATTTAGGAATATTTTATAAATATTTGGAGAGTCTCAAAATACTTGAGGGGTTGTCGAAGTGTTGGGTAACACTATTTTACCGTCTATTTCTGGTAATTTCGAATCTAGATATTTATGTAGGGTACATTCTCTTTGTATATCTACTATTGGTGATAGTTAAAGTTTTTCTGGTAGGACTGTTGACTAGCCCTATTTTGGGTAAACCACATTAAATTTTAGTGTTTATTTATTTATCATATTTTCATAGTTAATACCTTGATTTTCATACTTTCACTTTGCACCCAATATTACATTCTATAATGAGGTTATATCATATATGTGTCTCCAACAATTGCATTTGTTAACACATGTAAGGCTCTGAGTTCCTTACGTGTTCGGTTGACTTCAACTACATCAATTGATGTTTTTTTTCGATTTATAAAGTGTAAGTTTATGCTCCAGTTTCGGGGTTTTCTAGGAAAACTTCCCACATCTCTTGAGTTTGTAGGCATATTTGCATTTTTTGTCCATATGTGGTACTCTTTGCCATCAAATGTTGAGGATGTAGTGAAGTATAGGACATGTTTCCTAGATAGATAAACATAAACAAGTATCTCACATTTTAAACTCTCTAACTTAGAGTCTTGCTTAGATTTTGGCTTGAATACAAAAGAACATATTTTTGTTCTCAAAGATTGTATTTTTACTATTATGTTTGCATGTACTTATCAATATTTTCATACCGGATGGTATATCGGCGGTATATTATCCGGTACGTCAAATTTTACTTGGAACCCGTACTTTTTTTCGTAATAGTCGAGATCGGGTATTATGGTCGATTTCCGTGTTTTTTCTGGTTCCGATCCTAAAAAACTAATTAAATATTAATTTTTTTAAAATAAAATAAAATTTGGTAGCTATCGATATATCGGTCGTACCGCTCATACCGGTAACCAAAAGGTATGAAAACATTTGTACTTATACATAGATTTCTTCCCGTTGAAACATATATGTATTTAATACATAATATGAGTATTGGTTCTAGAATTGTGATTGGACTATTTACATTCAATATTGGTAAGTCATTTTGTTTGTTAATATCTATACCCCAATTTCTCTTTCTTTTTCCTTTATTTTTTTGAATTACAAACAATATAAATTTGAATAATCAAAATTATAAAATTTCTCTAGGTTAATAATATATTCTCTCGGTACATATTCGATATATCAATATCATGAGTTTGCCCGATATATCGGTCGGTACGGATTTTTAAGACATTGTGTTGAAGAGTAGGGGTGGGCATGGACCAGCCCAACCCGCTGGGTCGACCCAACCCGTAGAAATGGGTTGACTTGTGGGCCAACCCGTTGAGATTAGAATTACGGGTTGGGCCAATATAATTAACCCGTTGACCCGTACCATGAGCCAATTTTTTTACTTAAGAAAAATTTAGAGATACACTTTTGGATTTTTAGACTTTTGGGCTTTTTGAATTAATTTAGCCCACATTCATGTTTAGTTCATTATATATATTTAGGTTTAATTGGTATTAGGTTATATTATTTTTAGATTTGCAATTAGCCGCAGGGATAAATTAACAGTAGCGATGCAATTTTAAGTTTGAAGAATCTCTTTTGCTAGCCAATATTGGGGATCTTATCTACATACAAATCGGGTGATATTCGGTACACTTAATCTTAGTTTAGTGATTTCTTTGTTTTAAATCGAATTTCGTTGTTTGAAACTAAGAGTTTTTGTTCATTTTTTATATGTTTCGTGGTATGTTATATGGTTTATAGATGTTATGGTCCCTTTTTAGGGGGTACCAACAGTCGTCCGGTTCGTTCAACAAACGAACTCGGTTCTGATTTCTTTTAAGTGTGGAAGACGATCAAAAGCTAAAAACAAAGTAGTGCACGGCGATATATAGTGGAAACCCCAAGAACAGGGGTGAAAACCACTCGACTAAGAGCTGATTGTGCTCTTAGCCTGCTCACTAATGAAATAACTCAAAGTTTATACAAGAAAGGCTAATGAAAATGACGAGGTAAAGAAAGCGATAAGAATCCGGCAGAGTAACAACCTATTCTTCCTCGTCCAAAGGGTCCTCCTCTCTCCGTCGTCTGGCCCTGTATTTATAGAGTTCTTAGTGAGTATAAATCACGCTCCGTAACTGCTTCTGACAGGTTTGTTAGAGGTTGTTATCGCGGGATGTAAAACGAGGCTGGGACCGAAGCGTGGTAAACGTGATCGGGCCCGAAGCGTGGTAAACGTGGGAAGGCCCGAAGCGTGTAAACGTGAGTTGTAACTGCTCGGACCGAACCCAGGTGCCAGCTGGCAGAAAACATTTTATTTCGCTAAGGTCATCTTCGGTCCTTCAGTTGAACATCGGGCCGCTCTTTATTGGAGGTGTGGAATGAGCTATAAGGATTCATTTTCGTTATTTAAATTGGTCCGATCGTTGCTGGGCCTAACCCATCACAAGGTACCCGGTCCTAGAGTTCTCATCACTAGCCCCTCGGGCTTGATTGCCAATCGCAGAGGTGATACAAGGTCGATCANTTATTTATTATATATTATATTTATAATTTGAAAATGATTAAAATATATTTTATCAATAATTATGATTATTTTTACTTATAAAAAATTATAAATTATATAACTAAAATAATTATTATCAATATAAAATTAACGAATTCTTAACAAATCTTCCCAGATTCTCTAAAAAATTGTGCACTACGAATCGCAAATCGTGTCGTGTCACGTATCGTGGTAACATTGATATAAAGGGGTCTTATGGTTCATTATTACTTACTTCAATACTCTTGTATTCCAAGTTTTCCTCTTCGTGTGTGTGTTGTAATCTTCTCAAATGATAGTGAATTTGGCCGTTTCCGCCGGTCACGTGGTTTTTTCCCTTTCCGGGTTTCCACGTTAATTTCTTGTGTAGTTGTTTTCTCTTTGCTTTAATTCTCGGGTTCTACTTAATCTATCGAGATTATTCTCACACGTGTTCAATCCCCAACAATCATGAGATAAAGCATAATGAAAATTGAAAAACCGGAGAAAGGATTTGAGGAAAGTGCAAGAAAGCACCTTTATGAATTCATGAATTGGGGGTCAATGTAGAAAACTAATTAGTTTTTGTCCACACATTTAACTTCAAAGAATATGGGGATGAAAAGGCAAAAAAGCTCAAAGTATAGGCAAAAATAATTACAATTACTATTAATTACACATATTTAAATTTGAGTGGTATTCGACATTATGGCTATTATGCGATACGAACCGTTCGTGTTCGAAATGTGTTCGACTCGTATATGATCATATTCGTTCGTTCCAATATAAATATGAACTTTGTTCGAACATTTTTTCATATTCGTTTATAATTTGAACGAACATGAACATTTTCGTAAACAAATATAAACGTTCGTGAAAAATATATTATTTTATTTATATTTAATATAAATATATTATTAAATATTAGAATTAAAAAAACTCTAATGTATCTGTTATGGTCCCTTTTTAGGGGGTACCAACAGTTGTCCGGTTTGTTCAACAAACGAACTCGGTTATGATTTCTTTTAAGAGTGGAAGACGATCAAAAGCTAAAAACAAAGTAAATGCA
Source organism: Utricularia reniformis (assembly GCA_009725065.1). NCBI lineage: Eukaryota > Viridiplantae > Streptophyta > Magnoliopsida > Lamiales > Lentibulariaceae > Utricularia > Utricularia reniformis. Next base: position 139,170 of record RWGZ01001269.1, on the reverse strand, counting down.
CGGCGATATATAGTGGAAATCCCAATAACTGGGGTGAAAACCACTCGACTAAGAGCTGATTATGTTCTTAGTCTGCTCACTAATGAAATAACTCAAAGTTTATACAAGAGAGACTAATGAAAATGACGAGGTAAAGAAAGCGATAAGAATTCGGCAGAGTAACAGCCTGTTCTTCCGCGTCCAAAGGGATCCTGTTATCTCCGTCATCTGGCCCTGTATTTATAGAGTTCTTAGTGAGTGTAAACCACGCTCCGTAACCGCCTCTAACAGGTTTGTTAGAGGTTGTTATCGCGGGATGTAAAACGAGGCTAGGACCGAAGCGTGGTAAATTTGATCGGGCCCGAAGCGTGGTAAACGTGAGTTGTAACTGCTCGGACCGAACCCAGGTGCCAGCTGGCAGAAAACATTTTATTTCGCTAAGGTCATCTTCGGTCCTTCAGTTGAACATCGGGCCGCTCTTTATTGGAGGTGTGGAATGAGCTATAAGGATTCATTTTCGTTATTTAAATTGGTCCGATCGTTGCTGGGCCTAACCCATCACAAGGTACCCAGTCCTAGAGTTCTCATCAGTATCATATTTCACAAATATATATTTTCGTATTATAATATTTTTCTCTTATTTCTTTTCAATATTAAATTATATTCTTTTAATTTTTAATTTAAAAAAATCAATTTTAATATATTGAATTTCAATATTAAATTCAAAATATATTAAATAGATTGTAGGGGTATTTTGGTTAAATAATGCGATTCGAAAAATCAAATATTGTTTTAGNTCTTCCGCGTCCAAAGGGTCCTGCTATTTCCGTCGTCTGGCCCTGTATTTATAGAGTTCTTAGTGTGTGTAAATCACGCTCCGTAACCGCCTCTGACAGGTTTGTTAGAGGTTGTTGTCGCGGGATGTAAAACGAGGCTGGGACCGAGGTGTGGCCTGCGTGATCGGGCCCGAAGCGTGGTAAACGTGGGAAGGCCCGAAGCGTGGTAAACGTGAGTCGTAACCGCTCGGACCGAACCCAGGTGCCAGCTGGCAGAAAACGCTTTATTTTGCTAAGGTCAGCTTCGGTCATCCAGTTAAACATCGGGCCGCTCTTCATTGGAGGTATTAAATGGGCTATAATGATTCATTTTCGCCATTTGAATTAGTCCAATCGCTGCTGGGCCTTACCCATCACAAAGTACCCGATCCTAGAGTTCTCATCACTAGCCCCTCGGGCTTGATTGCCAATCGCAGAGGTGATACAAGGCCGATCACATGATGTTTGCACATTCATGAGAACAAGGGACCGTACCTGTAAGTAGTGAGAGTCCAGGGGACCAAAGTTTGCCTTAGCGTATGGATCGATCATGCTTAATAGCTAATAACGTATATTTAAATTATACTTTTATTTTCGTTATTCTTTAAATACTAATATCCCAACCCGCGCCTCTTCGCCTTCGGTAGTTCAAGAGGCGTGATGAGTGCGCTCCGTACCGTCACAGTCTGGGGCAGTATTACGTGGTGGCACGTCATTGGCTGGGAGATTAATATTTAAATCGGGATTTAAGACATTGTTTTTCCTCATCGTCATTTTCGCGAAGAGAAAATCGTAGCAAGTTCTTGTGCCCAAAATCGCTCTCTCGTCCAACCCTCTTCCAATTCGTTTTTGCTAAGGTATATTTTTATGGCTCCCCACAAAATGCGTTATCCTTCTATGTCTGAGTTGGACATTGAGGAGTTTAGGTCTAAGTTTTCAATCCCGGCACATTACTCTATTTGGAAGGGACGGGAAGACATTCCCTGTTTCCTTCCGGCGGAGATGAATGTGCCGGCGTCTGCTATTCCGGTTAGCTACGCCTTTTTAAAGTGCGGGCTTCGTTTTCCGATACATCCTTTTGTAGCGGTCGTGCTTAAAGAAATCCACTGCCCCACTTTTGCGTTATTCCCGGGCAGTTATGTATATATTGTAGCGTTCATTTTTTATTGTTACCAACAGAATCGGGCCCCAACCTTAGAACACTTCTTTAACCTGTTCTTGGTTGGGTCCCGAAAGAGAAAAGGTCTGTTGGGGTGTCGTAAGTTGTATTACATAGCGGTGCGCACCAAAGAGTGCACAATTGTAGATAAAGAGGAGTCTCTTCATGCGTGGGAGGCTTGTTATGTGTGGATGACAGTTCCGAAAGAGGATCTGTTGAAAGTATGGCCACGCATAACTCACCAACGCATAGGGCAATTGGACCGAAGCAGGTTCAACCCCTCCCGCACGGACACCGCAAACACTCTTTCGTTGTTCCCCCCTCCTGAAGCACGCCTTAAGCGAATAGATCTGCTTCGGGAGAGAACATTAATAGAGATGGGTGTTGCGGGTAGGACCGGAGCCCCAGCCCCGAAGGGGGTTTTATCTTCTACTTCAGATTCAGATCCATGAGAATGATCGGGTATGAAATATTATTTATGTTTTAATCTTTCCTGATCCTTATGTATTTGTTTTGCAGATTCAACTGAGACGATGCCGAGCGCTCGTTTTAAACGTATGGCAGCTACTTCGGTCCGTCCTTCTGAGGAACAAAGGGAAGCATCGGGCAGCGCCGAAGCAAGTGAATCGGCAACGGGGGGCACGGTGGTCCCTTCGGGGTCAGGGAACCCCCCGATCCAAACAACCAGCGCGGGCACGTTGACCCTTCGCTACACCGGGCAGTCCTCAAGCCGAGAGGGGCCTGCGTTTCGGGTATTTGGAGTTGTAGAGGAGGTGATAAAGGCTCGGATTCGTTCTTTGAGCTTATCCAGCCTCTATCAAATCGGCAATATCTCTTTTATTAACACTAAGACTATTACTTTGTTGCTGCAGGGAGCCGTTCCCGTGGAGAAGGTTCTCCCCGGCCATCAGCTTAAGCCGAACGTCTCCCTGCCGCCGGTCCCCTTGGGAAAAGGGAAGAGGGTGACCGAAGTAGAAGCCCCGCAGGAGCCGAAGAGGCTGAAGAAGGGAGGCCGCGCTCCGGTCCCCAATAAGGGGATTGTTTTGAAGGAACCTGGGCAGGGCCCGAAGACCAACTCCGATTGGGGAGTTGCCTTGGACCTGTTGGACATGTTCAATAAGGCGAGGAAGTTATCCTCCTGGCGGATTGCCTTTGTGAAGGACTTCCGCCTTTTTGGGGAGCAGAACCCAGATAACGTCCAAGCGGACGTATCTGGGGAAGATATCATGGAAAGCTTCCTCGACCTCACATTTAAGGTAACTTTAGCTTAACCTGGAGGCCCGAAGCTTTATTCTTAACCATGTGTGGTCTTTTGCAGATGTTGAGGAAATCTTTTACAACTGCTATCACCATGGAGAAATACCAAAGTGATAGCGTTGTATCCCAGAAAGTTCAAGACCAACTTGACCTTGCGAAAAGGCAAGTTGAGATCAAGCATGGGGAATTGGTCATGGTACGGGAGGACCGTGACCGATTGGATAATGAGCTGCTAAGAGCAGGNTAGATGGTGGGCTTTTCACCAAACTGGCCGAAAGGCCGCACGGTCCTAAGACCTGCTGTAGAATGTCGATTTTATCCCGGAGCTCGAGTTTGATGCCCCGGGCGGTCCTGTTGAATTTCTCCAAAAAGGATCGAAGACTTATTGTCGCCGGGATATATTTTAGCTGGTATAGTTCCTGCATGCTTCGAGGCGGTCCTACATTTGGAGCGAATTGCTCTGAGAAAGCCAAAATAAAACCGCCATACGACTGTATGGATCGGGCCGGCAGATTTTTGAACCATGTTCGAGCATCGCCTTGTAATCCTGCCGCGAAGATGCGGCACTTTAATGAATCAGAGGCCCGAACCGTTCCCTTCAGTAACTCGAAATCAGCGACATGATCGATCGGATCACCATCGCCACGAAATGTTGGCAACCCCTCGGGGTTGCGATAATGTCGATCTAGGACTGCTGCCCAGATTTCCTCAGAAAAGGGGAGCATCAAATCTCTCAAGGCGGCTGATACGCCTTCAGATTGCTGGGATGACGCTTGGACAGCATGTAAATTATGCCACCAATCGTCATCCTTACTCCGCCTGATAGGGGCCTCCATGGCCCTATTAAATAAACCAGGATTGCGTCCCAGATTCGGTTTGCAATCCTTCAATGCACGCATATTCTCTAACTCCCTGGTGAGCTCATCTATTCGTCGTTGCATCTTCTCCTGGTCATTTTCAGGAGTGGGAGTTAGAGCTCTGGCTGGAGGGGGAGGAGTAGATTGATATCTAGGCCTCCTCATTGTGACGCCACGCCTGATTATTTCTTCATCATCAGTACTGCGCTCGTCAAGATCACTCTCGTATCTTCGACTTCTGGGAACAGGGCTGGATACAGCCGGTGGTTCTGTTCCACTTTTCTCCATCGTAATTTTCAGTACCACCTTCCTTACGACAGCTTCCAAATCCTGTAAGGTGAATGTTGGTGCTGGAAGACTGTCGGGAAGCACGTCACTATCATTCGTCGGAGTTCTAGTCGCCATGCCTTTGATTATCCTATCCCTGGTAGAAAACTCAAATGGGATTAGAGAATCGTCCCCACGGACGGCGCCAAACTGTTATGGTCCCTTTTTAGGGGTTACCAACAGTCGTCCGGTTCGTTCAACAAACGAACTCGGTTTTGATTTGTTTTGAATGTGGAAGACGATCAAAAGTTGGAAATAAATAAATGCACAACGATGTATAGTGGAAACCCCAGGAATTGGGGTGAAAACCACTCGACTAAGAGCAGATTATGCTCTTAGCCTGTTCACTAATGAAATAACTCATATTCAATACAAGAGAGGCTAATGAAAATGACGAGGTAAAGAAAGCGATAAGAATCCGGTAGAATAACAGCCTGTTCTTCCGCGTCCAAAGGGTCCTGCTATTTCCGTCGTCTTGCCCTATATTCATAGAGTTTTTAGTGTGTGTAAATCACGCTCCGTAACCGCCTCTGACAGGTTTGTTAGAGGTTGTTATAGCGGGATGTAAAACGAGGCTGGGACCGAGGTGTGGCCTGCGTGATCGAGCCCGAAGCGTGGTAAACGTGAGTTGTAACTGCTCGGACCGAACCCAGGTGCCAGCTGGCAGAAAACGCTTTATTTCGCTAAGGTCAGCTTCGGTCCTCCAGTTAAACATCAGGCCGCTCTTCATTGGAGGTATGAAATGGGCTATAAGGATTCATTTTCGCCATTTGAATTGGTCCAATCGTTGCTGGGCCTTACCCATCACAAGAAACCCGGTCCTAGAGTTCTCATCATAGATGTTTATAAATTATGTTGAAATAGTGTAGTGAATCGTTTTGCGATGAGAAACTATATCATTGACTACAACACTATTTTTGAGACAAAGAATGTTGAATTATTTGAATATAAATTTCCACTATCCGGAATAACTCCTCGTAACATTTCGAGAGATATTAAAATTACGATATCTATTGAGAGTTTGGAATAGAGTAATGTCAAATGAGAGAAACATCATATGTTGATGTTTATTTTGTGTTATCATATTGATAAATATCAAAATGATAAAAATCTTTGACTTACTCTTATATAGTTTCTTCTTCAAATTCATCGTGTTGGAAAGAAGCTATTAAGATAGAATTTGATTTTATCTTAAAAATTCAGATATGATATATAGTTGATTGATATGCCTCCATGAGCAAAGTTTATTGACTACATTTAGAATTTCGATAGAAATTCTTTCGTGATTGGTACATTGATATGTATCAGTTGGTAGTCAAAGACTTAATTGAGAATCCAAATATTGATTACTTTGATATTTTGCTCATGTGACTAGAATCACTTCTATCTGTATTCTAATTGTGTTAGTTTCTATCCATAGGTTTGTCATTCATGTGATGGATGTTAAGACCGTTTTTGTGAATTATGATATTGATGAAAAAATCTATGTAACTCGGTTTGAAGGGTGTGTTGTTACTGACTAAGAGAACAAAATGTGCATACTATTAAATTCTATTATTGGTCTCAAGAATCACCTAAATAAAGTGATACGAAAAGTTATATAATATATAATTGATGAAATGTTATTTATCAATTAGTGTGGATAAATGTGAATATATTCAAATAACTGTAATGAAATATTTGAGAGATACCATATACTTTGTATATGATATGGTAGNCCCTGTATTTATAGAGTTCTTAGTGTGTGTAAATCACGCTCCGTAACCGCCTCTGACAGGTTTGTTAGAGGTTGTTGTCGCGGGATGTAAAACAAGGCTGGGACCGAGGCGTGGCCTGCGTGATCGGGCCCGAAGCGTGGTAAACGTGAGTCGTAACCGCTCTGACCGAACCCAGGTGCCAGCTGGCAGAAAACGCTTTATTTTGCTAAGGTCAGCTTCGGTCCTCCAGTTAAACATCATACCGATCTTCATTGGAGGTATGAAATGGGTTATAAGGATTCATTTTCGCCATTTGAATTGGTCCAATCACTGCTGGGCCTTACCCATCACAAGGTACCTGGTTCTAGAGTTATCATCAATATTGATCTTAAACAATATCATAATAATATAATCCACGAAGCCAATCTTTAGTGCATATAAATACCTCCATACTTTCCAAACTCATAAAATTCTATAAGGATCAAGGACTCGTCCACCTATTAGATGTCAAAATATCAAATAAATATAATATTCTACCACCAAAATAATCATTAAATGAAAATACTTAAAATATCTTTCGATGATAATTGCAAATTCTAAAGAAACTATTTAGATTGACATGACGATAATATCACGAGTCATTTGGGCAAGTATGAGAAACTCATACTAATGACTTTTAAATATGTCAAGATATCAAAATTCGATATAAAAAATTGAAGAATCTATGACTCAATTAAAAATTAAAAAATATATAAATATTTTATAAACTAATTTGGTAATTCGGTACTACTCGGATAACCGTAGTAATTCTAGAGCTAATATGTGCAACAACCCCGACTCTTGGAATGGGTGCATTTATTAGACAAAATGTTGATACATACCGAATTTTTATTCTTTTTAACGAATACCAAACCAAATTTCATAATTTCATAAAAATAAATACTAAATCGAATATCAAATACCGAAATAACAAGATTTCAGTATATTATTCAACATTCCAAAGTTTTTGTTCACCCCTATTTTTCTATTAGTTTTTTACTTTAATTTAAATTTATTATAAATTTGGGATAAATTGAGAAATATTAGATGAGTGGCCGCACAGACATTGGCGTTTCAGCCCAATAGTGAATTAGTTTGGGCCCATTGGTGGAGCCCATTATTATCTAAATTAAAAGGAGATGAATTCACAGAAACAAAACAAGAATCCGACGGGGCTAACTCGTGTAAATGGCTGGTTTAAAAAGAAAAAAGAGGGATCGGATACCGCCGCCGTCGCCGACGGTGATTGAAGCTTCTCCTCGCCAAGAAAATGAGGACAGCGAAAAGGTTTCCTCTCTCGTTTATTATTTATTATTTATTTGTGAATTTGGTTGACAGTTTTTGTCAATGTTTGGTTGGTTACAGTTGTATTTATAAACTTAATTTTTCGTGGTTTTATGTAATGTTCGTTTTAGGACATCAGTGAGGTAGGTGAGGGTGATTATATTGAGGATGGATTTGAGAGTGAGGAAGGAGGTTCGAAGGAGGATATGGAAGAGAGTGACGGTGGTCATACAGAGGCCCAGAAAGAAGACGAGATGAAAGAGTTGGAGGAAGAGTATAGAAAAATTAAAGACGAGGAGCAGTAAGTTGTTTAACTTTCTCCTTTAATTCCTGTATGCATTTATTTAAGTAAAGCATGTTGTTTTCTGCGAATCTGGATCAAGCTAAAACAACCAGGCAAAGTTTAGAATTTGGAAACTTGCTAAATTACCAAAAATCCGTTTCGGTTGGCAAAACACATTATAATATTTTCTAATGCTTGAGTTGTTCACATGATGTCTGGTTACCTTCATTATGAGATTCTTCTTTAAACCAATATGCTGAAACGTAGTATCTTCAATGAAGAATAGAAATTTATGAGTTCTTTATTTGGCTACCCACCTATGTGGTTTGATTTGCTCCTTTATATTGAGTCCTTATCTTGCCTCAAGTACATTGTATCTTGACGTACAATGATTTCAAGATTATCTTTTTCTTGCTTTTTCCATCTGATATTGTTATATATGAGGTTGTCCTATTTGTGCTTTTCATAATTTTTTCTAACCATTGCGAATCCAGAAATATTTTGAGAAATCTTAAGAGCCATAAGGATGATGATGTTCGAAAAGGTCAAGCTGTTAAAAATCAAAGGGTATGATGTAACGATCATTTTGAAAATACTTCATCCTTCCACTTGAATTAACTTTATGATATTCGTGATTTCGCAATTTTTAATCAGGCTCTTTGGGATAAGACACTTGAAATCAGATTCCTGCTTCAAAAACCTTTCTCAAGTTCCAACAGGCTTCCACAGGTTTTTTATGTCAATATATATTGTTCCTTCATCCAATATAATGCAAAATACCATTTTCCTAAAGAATATTTTCTAATGTGCAGGAAGCAACTAAGTCTTTATTTTGCAATGCCGATAGCGAGGTAACTAAAGCATATTCGGATATGATTGCATCATCAAAAAACACACTGGACGCTATACTGGAATTGCAACAGGTGCATTGATTTGAATATTTAGCTCGGTGTATCATAGACCTCCATATGTAAATGAGTAACTGAAATTTTTTGACAGGCATTGCTTGAAAAAAACCCTCAAATTTCCCAATCAGAAGATGGTACATCCCTTACTCTGCTTTGTAGTAGTGCATCCCTTACTGTGGGTTTAAAGACAAAAATTTTCCTTTTCCATTAGTATCACATTTGTTGCTTTATTGAACACCATTGAGAACCATATGCTTCTCTCTTCTTCCGCGCTTCACTAGCTAATACAATTGCAGTTGCCAACAAAATGGATACTTCTCATACGTCGGATGGAGATTTGGATGAAGAATGGTTACAGATTTCTGAAATGCAATCGCGGTACTTCGCATCTGTTTTTAAATTTTTGTTGCTTGTCGAATATCTGTTTTAAAATTTTTATTTATATTTTATACCGGCAAGTTTTATCTTAGTTAAACTCCAATCTTCTAAGTTGTGTAATATTTGTTTATACGTGAAAATGGTTTCGTGTACTCCTGTAATTCGTTGATTACTGAATGCCATTCTTCTACTGCAGAATATCTTCTTTCAGAAATAAATCAATAGATAAATGGCAGAGGAAGGCTTTAGTGGCAACCGGAGCAGCTGCTATTAAGAACAAATTGCACGCCTTTAACCAGGTTCTCCTTGATGCTACTAAGAACACTTTGAACTATATCTGTTTTTATATGCAATTGACACACTCCGTACTCTCTCTCAGAGTATAAGCGAACAAGTGGAGACTTATATGAGAGACCCTAGTAAAATGGTTAAGGGTATGCTGCAAAATAGATCTGCCGTTGCTGTTTTTGGAAATGTATGATTGGATACAACATTTATGTCGATATTTTCTACGTATATTGACATTTTTCAGTTCTTCTGCAGGTTCCAAACTCTAAAGAGAGTACCCAGCCTGAGGTATCTATGCGTTTAACTTGATTATCTATGTCTCGAATGATTATTCTTAGTGTTTAGAGAACAAATTCTTAAAACAATTGTTCATCATTCACAGTGTGATGACCCTGAACTTCTGGATGATTCTGAATTCTATCAGCAATTACTCAAAGAATTTTTTGAGGCTGTTGACCCTTCGTCTTCGGGTAAGCTTTTGTGTTTACATGTAACGATCCATTTAAGGAGACACGATAAGAGCTGCAGATTGATAATAGAGACTTGAGGCACTCAAATCTGGATTTGCTTTAAAACAAATATAATTGGTTTTGTATTCTGCAGAAACAGCCTTGTATGCTCTTAAAAGAATTCGAACCAAGAAAAGGAAAGACGTCGATCGGCGTGCTTCGAAGTGTCGTAAAATTCGGTGAGTTTTATATTTTCGGTGGAAATCTTGCTCATTTTGTAATGAGATTGCTTCTGCTCAGGTACAATGTTCATGAAAAACTTGTTAATTTCATGGTTCCTCAGCCAATGGATCTTCCTCCTATAGCTTCCAAGTTGTTTGTTAGCTTGTTCGGCCGTTGAGTTCCGAAAACAATGTAAGTGTTGGGTCGAGTTGAATCGAGTCGTTTATAGGTCTTTTTATGTCAATACAGTAGAATCACGCTAGCTTTGCTCTTTTCCTTGAATTTATTTATATTATACTTGAATTTATTTAAAAAAAATTACATAAATAACTTCCTAATTTACTAACGTTTTAAGGTTTATCTTTTCCTCCTATGAAATTGAAAGAATGTTATCTATATCACTCGTTTGTACTCCTAACATTGTTAATTAAGCAATCAATTTTTCGTTAGTTGGATTTAAAAATTTGATACTCAATGTTGTGGTCACAAGGATCGGGTGCCGACAGCTATAGGTTCGAGATTACCGGAAATATGTTTTATGATTTTTATTGATTTAATAGATGTAATTCCAACAAGAATATATCGATTTACCTGGAAAACCCTGAAGGATCATGGATAAAACCAATGATTAAGGAAAAAACAACAAAGTGAGTAAACGAGCAATGCAATTTACATGGGGCTTGCATGCTCTGAAAAGATCTTTTTGAGTTTATGGATTCACCTTTATTATATAGATGTGAAAATAGAACCGCCATGAAATCGCTCAAACAAATTAAATGTTGTCCGCTGTGTTAGTTTTTGTCGTTCATAACCTATGCTTGACCTGATTACCTTCAGGGGATCGATCCTTGCGTTTGTCATGTAACTTTGTCATGCATGCGGCCCATCTGGCCTTGTTGATTCTGTTTGAAATAGATAATTGCTAGTATGGATATTAGTATGCGTAGATTTGTTTTCTGTCACATGAATGAGCCTAACATGCCTTGAGTCTCCTTATGGGTCCCAAATTTCACAAATTATGCAAATTAGAATTGTAGTTTTAAAAATTATATATAACTATTGAAGTTTGAGAATTATACATAACAATATAAAACATCTTAGTTCTATTATGCACGATCTCAAAGTTCAATGATTAAATTTGCATACTTTTTCGAAGCATATGTGTTGAACTTAGAGAATCAATTTATTGAATTTTTGAATATTAGATGGCCAAAATATCATCGTTTTCGAAAGTTTGAGGATCGAATTTAAATATTGACATAATCATTAGAGGGTAATTTCTCAACCGTTTTGATAATTTGATGTATTGATTTTGCATTTTATTTATGTTGGATGACTATTTGTACAAATTTCACTCAAATAATGTATCATATTTATAATTTCATAACTTATAAAATATAACATTTATACAATGCGTAAGTTGAGGGGAGTCCTCACCCTTTATTAAAATATGTTGGAAAGAGTCTTATCATTAATAAAAGGTGAAGTATATCCCCCTTAGTTTGTTTCGTAATCACTCTAATCTATGGTTTTATCAGTCATTATATTGTCCGTATACCGGTAAACAAGCTTGCAGATGGTTGGACCCTTTGGAATTGAACTCGACTAAGTGGATCGGAGTTTGATAATGTTTGATCATAAATATATAAAATATAATGTTTCAATGTATTTAGTTGCATAATTCTAAAGTGGTATCTAAACTCATGAGGTCTATATGAATTCTATGTTCGGATCTATGGGGTAATGATGTAATCGAGTTTAGGTATGGATAGATCAGACATATGGTTAACCTAAGTTTGTGCATAAATTAAATACAATATAAAATCATTTGATCCTGCAAAAATTAGGGAGTGTGTTAGTCCTAATATGATTCACTATTCCAATTTCATTACTAACATATAATAGGTTTGTTTACACTTTGATAAATAATATATTAATTTATGTAAAAATATTAATATAAAAAATAATTATATTTAAATTATTAGAAGTAAGTATAAATTAATTGTTACATTAGTTTTACTTTTGTTTATGTATTAAAAAATAAATATTTGATAATCCTTCTTTACCTCCAAAATAACTATTAAATCCTCATAATTTTATAGTTTTAACAAATTTAATCTAGATATATGATTATCAAACTTTAAGATTTTGATTAATTTAATAATAATATTTAACTAAAATTTGGGGATTCTTTTGATCATATTAACATTGGATATCAGCCACCATCATAAAATAAAAAATTGGGGATGAAAATGGACAAACCGCCCAAAAATTATACACACAGCGCATGCATCATAAGCCCTTGTTCGCGAATTGCGATCAACAAACTTAATTCTCCCGATGTCAATCCGGATTCTCCTTCAATGCTCATATCTGGTCGTCGTTTTCCTCCTTAAAGCATTGGCTTCTTGCAGTGTACGGCTCCAGATTCTTGGAGGATCGTTATAAATTCAGATTGTTTGTAACATCAGCTGGACCAGATGATAATGACAATGAAGATTGTTTAAATGTCTTTTACAGTGCACCTGAAAAGGTTAAATTGATGGGGTTTTCGTTGGGTGGACAGAGACGCGTTGCGTTACGTAAAAGCGCACTGAAGAGCATATTCCGACAATGAAGTTTTTCTTCCAACATATTCCCACTACGTGGCGAAATTGTAGCCGACTCACTATATAAAGGTAACTCAACTTTGCCACGCTTCCGCTTTTCTAGTTACAGAGGGCCAGAAGATACAAGAAACCAAGAAGGAGAAGGTAAATTGATCATCTCCAGTGAGCCTGATTATTCCTTTTTAAATTGTTGAAGTATGGAGAATCAAAATTGAAGTCGATGACAGCGATTACTTATTTTTTGTTATAGATGATTGTAGATTTCAGATTGAACCTTCATATTCTTCAATCTTCGTGGTGTTGATTCGAAGAAAAGCTCCTGGATAAGCTGTATCATGAAGAAGGTGATTTTTTTTTCCTGGATTTCATGTTTTTGTGCAGTTCTTAATAGTATTTCAACCATATTTTCTAGATTAATCTTTCTTCTTTGATTCGATGAAATAGGGCTCATCTATGTTGAAATGTGAATAATGTCGGAAAGAAAATTCGATCATACTAAATGATTTGTTCAAGTATTTACGGTGTGATTTTATCCTGTTATATGCTATATCTTGCATATTCCCCACATTAAATTGATCCGACTTTAGAAATTTAACATGATATTAAAGAGTGTTCGGAAGATTCAGAGTGACATTGCGTGGGGTTAGTTAATGAAATTTATCAGTTGGTAATTCACCGATTTGAATTGACTAATCCAACTGGTTAGGTGGTTGGACTGGAAGGGAATGTGTTGAATTATGTAAAAGTGTCCCACATTGGAATTGAGATGGCATTTAGATTGGTTTATAAGCGATGTTGTGGACCATTGTAATCAATTTGTCTAAGTCTTTTACGATGTGGTATCATCCTCTTTTACGTTATATCCGAGCATACTTTTCACTTGAAATTGACCTGACTCCAGAAATTCAACATGATATCGCAGTGGTTCGGAAAATCCTGAATGATCTTACCGGGTTACTCCGACTTAATGAAATTAACGTGTTGGTAATCCACCGGTTTGAATGGTCAAGTTTAGGTGGTTGGACTTGAGGGAGGTGTGTTGAAATATAAATAATGTCTCACATTAGAAGCGGAATGAAAACTGGATTGATTTATAAGAAACTTGTAAATCATAGTAAATGATTTGTTCAAGTATTTTACGGTGTGATTTCATCCTCTTAAATGTTATATCCGTGCACATTCCCCGCATGAAATTGTCCCGATTCTAGAAATTTAACAATCTCTGTATGTTAATGCTTTTCAGGGATTCGAATACGAAGAGCTCGAAGAAGTTAAGCAATACTATCCTCATGGATATCATGGTGTAGACAAAGAGGGGAAGCCTATTTACATTGAAAGACTTGGAAAGGTTAATGTAGATGGCCTAATAAAAGTAACAACTTTGGATCGTTATTTGAAATACCAAACCGAGCAATATGAAAAAACGATCTCTGTGCGGTTTCCTGCTTGCTCCATTGCTGCATCGAAACTTGTTAATCGAACTATATCGATCATTGACGTCGAGGGAGTGGTAAATTTTCAACATGTTTTTGATACTCATACAAAACACCATGAGAGTTTATTATGCCTCATTTTTATTCTCAGACATTCAAGAGCTTTAAGGGACCAGTTCAACAAACACTTTTGCAATTGCGAAAAGTTTATGATAATTATCCGGAAGTACGTTCTTCGTTTTTCATTTCATCTATTGGATTCGGGTTTTGATTCGTAACATTGCAGACATTGGGAAAAATGGTGATAGTGAATGCCGGTCCGGGATTCAGGTTCCTTTGGAATGCTGCAAAGTATTTTGTTGATCCTGAAACAGTAGCCAAAGTTCAGGTATGCTTTGTAAATATTGTGTACTCCGAGCTGGAGAAGATGCATTAGTTAAACTAGATAGTCGGTATTCGGATTTGCCTACGGTTGAACGTAATTTGAAAATTTTCAGGTTCTTGGGGATAAATACAGAAGCCAATTGCTCGAAATGATTGATGAAAGGTAACGATAATGTTGTGTGAACAAAATATTGGGTTTGTTTGGTTCCTGATTAAAATTGCGGTGAGATTTTCAAATTGTTATATTTTTAACGTGTACAAAAAAAAGCAAATTTGTGGTGCGTTCGTCGTTAAAAATCACGATTTGGTCCTAAAATTTTATAATTGTGATCACAAATTATGAAGATGACAAAATGTGTCATAATACTTTGCAACATTTGGCAAAACGAATCCCTAAATTTTAGTGTGTACATAATTGGTTTCCAAAACTTTCAATTTTAAACAATTGAGTTTCTCGATCAAAATCTAAATTTATTCTAAAATCTTAAAGTTTGTGGAATAAATATATCGCTATAAAGTATAGAGATCAAATTTTGTCAAAACTACGAAAGTTTTGGGATTGAGAGCGTTATTTTATCAAAACTACCATTTTGCAGTGAGCTTCCGGATTTTTTCGGAGGAATGTGTAGCTGCAAAAATGAAGGTGGTTGTATGAGCTCAGACAGAGGTCCTTGGAGAGAGACAGCACTGAAAATGGAACAAAAGCTATAAATTAAGCAAATAGTAACACATGAACAAACTGTGACTTGATCTCTCTCTGTGTTTGTGTATGTAAATTGTGCAAACTGAGCATCTTCATGCTTTATTATTACCTCATCTAATTACTACATTCTTACATGGATGCTTTACTATACACTTCTTGTGCTCGTTTTTATACTAGAATATCGCCGATACGATACTTGTTCGTAATCATTTCTGATTTTGTTTTAGAGTTAATTATGTGGAAATTCAGGATTTAATGGGTCGTGATAATACACGTGTAGGTCAATTCATAAGAGAAGTTAATCACATTGGAAAGACAAAGAGACTAAGCTAATTATTCGTGATATCTCCCCTTATAAACTATAATATTTATATTTTCGCAACCGATTGAGACATTTCACTTTAATACTTCCCTTAAGTCAATTTGGTATTGTTCTGATTTGGACTTGCTTCAATAGAGTGTTCGGGTTATAGGTTGATCTATTTTGTCATTAAGTTCGATGCTCTTTTCTACCATAGTTTTTTTGTCTAAAACGGTACGAACCAGGCCAAAACCATCATGGAGCTCTGATATTATGTAGAAATTCAGAATTCAATCTGCCGGAAAAATACACGTGTAGCCAATATATAAGAGAAGTGAATCATATTGAAAATGTTAGATTGAATTAATTACCATTATATCACTTTTCTAATAAACTAGAATATTTATATTTCCACATCTCATGTGGGATATTTCAATTTAATAATTACAAACTTTGTTTTCGTTACGAATCTAAATCTCCGTCATATTTCTACGATGTCTATTAACATCCTACTATTGTTTCCAAAATTATTTGATGACACTTTCTGAAAATGATTCATAAGATCAGTAAACCAAGAACTATATAATATTTGCATGATATGAGGATATACGAACAATCTTGATAGGTTCTGAGAATTTGGGAATGACTACGCTAAATAAAAAGCAAACAATACAAGAAGTTTAATATAGAAATCCAAATTAATTGTGATGGATTGAACGATCAAATAAAATACAAATGGGATATAAAACAATGAGCCTCAACTCATCTATTTATAGTGAATATTTTAGAGAGATGTGAGAATATTAGTTAATATTTTTTAAATATTTGATCATATTTAAATGATTTACTAGTATAAAATCATATATTTTTATATATACTAATTTGTTAGGATCTTATTTTCTTCCAAGTCTATCTTCGGAGAGACTCTTAATCGATTAACAACTTATTCTCATATTGTCGGACTGGTTCACTTGTCTTCTTATGTATTGCATCGATTCATTTGAGTGACTCTTTAATTCTAATCTTCACCAAATGTGAGTATTGTTTAGGGGTGGGCATGGGTCGGTCCAACCCGTGTGCTAACCCGTAAAATATTAGTGTATGGGTTGTGCCGCGATATTCAACACGTTGACCCAATTTTTTTATATTTTTTAAATTTTAGAGTTAAAATTGAAGGTTTTTAGTTTAGGGTTTACGTTATTTAACCCATTGATGGGTTGAGTCGGATTATCAACCCGTTGGACCAACCCGTTGATGGGTCAGGAAAAATTCTCAACTCGTAACTCGTTGGATCGGACCCGTGTTCACCCCTAATTGTGGCCGATCTTCATCTCGATCTGAACAATCATCACCCAAATGTCAAGTGCAACCGATAGTCAACCCGATTTTCACACTCGACATCGTCATCGAGTACAGTATCTGACGTCATTCTGATCTCCACACTCAACATGACCCGTAGGGATGACAAAAAAACTCAACCCGATGGATATCCTACCTTACCCGTGAGGGTTGGATTTTTTGTGGGTATGAGGAGGGTAAATGTTTGAAAATGATAAACCCGCAGGGGGTGGGGTGGATGTGGATTTTTACCCAAACCCAAACTCATATCCATCATACCCTCCAAACTTAATGTAATATTTAAAGTATTATATATCTAATATTTTTTTAAATATCTTATATGTCAATATGTTTGTATACATTATATGTAATTATGATTAAATTTATTATATTTATAAATTATCATACTAAGAATTTATCTTATCAATTTTATAAAATTATGTTTGTTTGGATGAATGCATTTTGGTGTTATCATAATATTTTCGTTTATTTTGTAACTGATGAGATCTCCGGAACCCGGTGCCTCGAACATGATCAAGGCCAAGCTTGATCAGAAGAGCCCATACAACGTAAGCCGAACTTGGAGGCCCAGATCCATCCCACAGGAGTGAATGACCCATCCAAACCCTGTGGCCCGATCGATAGTCCCTAGCGATCGGTCCCGATATATAGGGCCCAGCTTATCGCACGCGCCAAGACCGATCGGTCCACATATTACAGGCCCTGCTTCAGGCCATCCATACTCCTCCCATGCAACGACAACCCTCGACAGCCTTGTCAGAGGCGTGGTCCGGCGAGGTCGTACAAGCCTCCAGTGGCCAGGGAATAGCCGACTAGTAGCGCCGAAAGGTCTAGCGCCATGCAGCTCTGTGAAGCCGTTTCCGGCGGCTGTTCCGCCTGACATTAGCCGACTTAGCCGCAAAGGACAGGCACAAAACGACACCCTACTGTATACAGCACAGTGGGAGTATAAAAAGAACACTTAGAGCGTGAGAAAAAGATCTTCCGATTTTCCTTGGAGCTTTCGCATAGAGAAGTCTCTGTCGATTTATTTTCGATACTTCTCATTCTCTTTGTTGTCTTAAGAACAAACATGACTTGTATGATTATTAATTTGCTTATTGAACTTACTAAGGGCACTTTCTTTAGCCTTTAGTCAAGTGGTTTTTTCCTCGTTTTCGAGGTTTTCCACTCTAAAATCGCTGCGTCTTTTCACCTTTGGTTTATAATCGTTCTCTACACATCAAATAAATTATAACCGAGTTCGTCTTGCAACGAACCGGTCGACTGTTGACACCCCCGGTTTTAGAACCACAACAGTTTGGCGCCGTCCGTGGGGACGAGTTTCTAATCCCCATTTGAGGTATTTACATGGGATAGGATAATCAAAGGCATGGCGACTGGAACTTCGACGAACGATAGTGATACGCTTCCCAGCAGTATTCCAGCTTCAACGTTCTCTTTACAGGAACTGGAGGCTGTTGTTAGGAAAGTTATATTGGAAGTTACGTCGGAGAGGAGTGGAATAGAACCACCGGCTATCACAAGCCCTGTTCCAGCCAACAGAGGGTACGAAAGCGACACAGAAGCGCCGAGCTCCGATGAAGAGGAGATTATCAGGCGCTGAGTAACAATGAGGAGGCCGAGATACCAATCTATCTGCCTCCTCCAATTAGAACTCCAACTCCCGTTCCTGGGACGGACCAGGAACAGATGCAGAGGCGCATCGATGAGCTTACCACGGAGTTGGAAACCCTGCGAACGCAGAGGGATTGCGATCCTAATCTGGGGCCCAATCCTGGACTACTTGATTGGGCCATGGATGTCTCGATCAGGCGGAGCAAGGATGATGATTGGTGGCACAATATGCATGTGGCCCAGGCATCATCCCAACAATCTGGAGGCGTCTCCGCCGCGCTGGGAGATTTGATGCTCCCGTTTTCTGAAGAGATCTGGGCGGTAGTCCCTGATCGATACTATCGTAACCCCGAAGGGTTACCAGTATTCCGAGGCGACGGTGATCCGATCGATCACGTCGCGGATTTCGAGCTGAGGATGGGGACCGTTCGGGCCTCTGACTCATTGAAGTGCCGCATCTACGCGGCAGGGTTGCAGGGCGATGCCCGAACCTGGCTCAAGAACTTGCCGGCCCGATCCATACAGTAGTATGGCGGATTCATCCTGGCTTTCTCGGAGCAGTTCGCTCCAAATGTAGGACCGCCTCGTAGCAGGCAGGAACTATATGACATGAAGTATATCCCGGCGAAGATGAGTCTCCGTTCTGTTATGGAGAAGTTCAATCGAACTGCTCGGGGTATCAAGTTGGAGCTCCGAGACTAAATCGATATCTTGCAGCAGGTCTTGGGACCTTGTGGCCTTTTCGGCCAGCCTTGTGAAGAGCCCACCATCCACATTGGGGAAGTTCCTTCAGAAAATCAACAAATACATCAAGGTGGATGAAGCGCTGGGAGCGGAATATCGAAAGCCTGGCGGGATTTCTGATCCCGCAGGTGACCATAGGGTATCTTACCCTAAGAGACATCCGCGGGAAATTACGACTGTGGCTGAAAAGATCGTTCCTCTGAAGAAGGAGGACAATCGGGTCTATTGCGAGTTGCATCACAACCGCGAACACCCGACGTTGAAATGTCCGCTTCTGCGAGAGACAGTAGCGGCAATGAACAAGGAAAAGCCCGATCATGACGATCGAAGGGGCAAGGGGGCTGACTCTCCCCGAACGGGCCATCAAGGTGACGATCGTCACAGACCAAGGGGAAGAGACAATCGGGGTCAGCCCCGACATTACAACGACCGGACAGGAGACCGAAGATCTCCCCAACCCAAACAGGATAGAGGCCAGGGCCGAAGGAGGAGATGGCAGGGCTGCGGCGGCAGGGCCACGCAAAATGAAGGAGACAGGAGGGAGCATCCAGCTCCCCCACCTGCCGAAGTGGGCACCCAACCTCCCCCAAATGAGGAGGTGCCCAGAGAAAGAGAGGTCGCTGGAGATATTTATGTTATCTCCGGAGGAATAAGGATTAACGAGTCGGTCAGGGACCGAAAAAGGGCAGCGCGTGAGGAGTTTCCCGAAAGCTCCGAATCTATGGCGCTGGTCAAGTACGAATCGGCTGAGCGGTCCTCGACCTTTGAGGGCGATATCATTTTTACCGCAGCCGATCGAGAAGGGGTTACCGATCCATGTGATGATCCTCTTATCATCACAGGAATTATCGCCGATCGACGGGTCCATAGGATTCTGGTGGACACCGGGGCTTCATGCAACCTGATAAAGCGTGAAGTGACGGAGATGCTAGGAGCCGCGGCCCATGATCTCCCTATTGCCAATATAACCCTCTGGTCGTTCGACCAGAGAAGTGTTATCCCGTGCGGGAAAATTCTTTTCCCAGTCACACAGGGAGAACCGGGCAGGGATCGATCGGAGACCCTGGAGTTCATAGTCGTTGAAGTCGATCTAGCTTACAACGCTATCATTGGACGGACCGACCTCAATAAGTTTGAGTCGGTCCCTTCTACGTACCATATGATGCTCAAGTTCCCCTCCACTCATGGAGTGATTTCTGTTAAGGAGAACCAGAAAGTAGCAAGACAGTGCTACATGAGCTCGTGCCGAACCTTGGCACTCATCAAGAGAGCTCAGGTGGATTTGCTCGAAGAGCCCCCGCACCCGAGGCAGGCTATGGAACTCGTCGGGTTCAAGCTTATCAACTTGGTTGAGGATGACTCAACCAAGACTACTCGCATTGGGGCACATCTGGCCCTGATCTTCGAAGAAGAGCTGGTCCGCTTGCTGAGAAGCAATGTGGGCATCTTCTCTTGGACCCCGGACGATGTTTCGGGGATTGACCGATCCGAAAGTGAGCATCGGATCAACACTGAGCCTGGAACCAAGCCTATAAGGCAAAAGAGGAGATGCTCTTCTCCTGAGAAGATTGAAATCATCCGGGTAGAGGTGAACAGGTTGCTGCGGTCGGGTTTCATTAGGGAGATTCACTACACTGAGTGGGTTGCAAACCCAGTGGTGGTCTCCAAGGCAGATGGGAAGTGGAGGATGTGTGTGGATTTTACCGACGTCAACAAAAGCTGTGAGTCGGACCCTTTCCCACTGCCGCATATTGACCGATTGGTGGATGTTGTGGCGGGCAACACCATGATGAGTACCATGGACGCTTACTCCGGGTACCATCAGATCTTCCTTGCTAAGGAAGATCAAAAGAAATCATTATTCATGACAGAGGACGGCATTTACTGCTATGAAGTTATGTCTTTTGGCTTAAAGAACGCCGGAGCAACATACCAAAGGCTAGTCAACAAGATCTTTAGAGAGTTGATAGACCATATTATGGAAGTGTATGTTGATGATATGATTGTCAAGTCCATGAATGATGAAGATCAAATTCCTTACTTGTCTCGCTGTTTTGAAGTATGCCGTAAATATAAACTCAAACTAAATCCAAACAAGTGTTGCTTCGGGATTCGAAGTGGCAAATTCCTTGGATATTACGTTTCTGAGAAAGGCATCGAGGTTAATCCGAAGAAAGTGCAGGCTATTATTGATATGCAACCTCCGAGAAACAAGCGAAAATTTCAAAGGCTGATTGGCCGATTGGCCGCGCTGAGCAGGTTTATTTCTAGGTCCACAGACCGGGCTCTACCTTTTTTCAGGACATTGAGAAAAGCTAGCCATCTTGGCTGGACCGAAGAGTGCGATCGGGCATTTTCCAACCTAAAGAATTATTTGAGCACTCCTCCTGTCATGGTGAGCCCAACGTGCTACGAATACTTAGGGTTATATTTGGCTGTGTCAGAAGCCGCAGTCAGCGCAACCCTGGTGACCATTGGGGATGATATTCACCGACCTGTTTACTACATGAGCCATTCCCTGGTACCAGCCGAAACCAGATACACAACCTTGGAGAAATTCATGTTGGCCTTGCAGAAAGTTATATTAAATCTTAAGCACTATTTCGAAGGCCGCAAGGTTTATGTGTATACTGATCAGCCTTTGAAGGCGGTTTTGAGTCAGGCGGATTCTAATGAGAGGTTGGCCAAGTTGAAGATCAAGATCAGCTCCATGTATTTGGAATTCGATCCCCGAAGGGCGATCAAAGCTCAAGTCCTCGCGGATTTCGTGGTCGAGATGACCCGATCGCTCATATTTCTGAACCAAGAGGACGACCGGTGGGTCATTTATGTAGATGGATCAACCTTCGGGGGAAAGGGAGCGGGCATCACCCTTACTACACTTCAAGGCGACGTTATCCATTCCACGGTCAAGTTCTTGTTTTCTGGAACGAATAACGTGGTGGAATACGAGGCCGTTTTGTCGGGGATGACCTTAGCTCAAAAGATGGGAGTTGCTAAAGTGCGAATGTTCTCGGACTCCAAATTGGTGGTGGAGCAATTCGCAGGACGATTCGAAACACATGAGCCAACCATGAAGCTATATCATGCGAAGGTCTTGGAGATGGCAAAGAAGTTCCGTGAGTTCTCACTTGACCACGTACCTAGAGAACAAAACAAGGTGGCCGATGCGTTAGCCAGATTGGCTGCAGGCTTACCAGACGTTGGACCAGACACAGTATCGGTCCATATTCAGGATCGACATTCGGTCAAAATTTATGTGACCGAACAATCGTTTGAGGAGGTGGGAGCTTTATGCCATGAACTCCAAGACTTAAAGATTAACGTCATTGACTCCCCATAAGATACCACGTGGATGACCCATTTTGTCAAGTATCTGACCAACAGCCATCTACCAGAAAACGCATCATAGGCCAGGAAAATTGAAACCCGGGCGATGCGATATGTGCTGAATGACGTGCGCTTATTCAAGAAAAGCTTTGAGAGACCGCTCTTGCGATGCTTATCCCCTTTACAGGCTGAGGCCGTCATGATTTATGTTCATGAGGGGATGTGGGTGATACATTCTGGGGCCCGATCGCTATATCATCGGGTCGTTAGAGCCGGTTATTTCTGGCCAACGCTCCTTGAGGATGCTAAGAAGTACACAAGACGCTGTGCTGCTTGCCAACACCATTCTCCAGTCCCCCAATTGCCAGGGGCATCTATGTCGATGATCTCACTTTCTTGTCCATTTGACAGATGGGGGATTGATATCTTGGGACCGTTTCCTCGATCGGTCCAGCAGCGGAAGTTTTGCATAGGGGCGGTTGAGTATTATACATAGTGGATCGAGGCTGAAGCGGTGGCTATTATTTCCGGAAAGGTGGTAAATCACTTCCTATGGAGGAACATCATAAGCCGCTTTGGAGTACCTCGAGCTTTTGTATCTGATAATGGACTTCGATTCCGCGGAAAAGCCGTTCGGGATCTTTGCGTCAAATTGGGTATCGCTCAACACTTCTCATCAGTGGCTCATCCCCAAACCAACGGATTGACGGAGGTCTCCAACAAAGTTATCCTGAAGGTATTAAAAACTAAGTTGGAAGATTTGGGGGGAAAGTGGCCCGATCACATCTACGAGGTGCTATGGGCTTACCGCACCACCCCCCGTTCAACGACCCAGGAATCTCCTTTCTCTTTGGTATATGGGTCCGAAGCGGTCAGTCCAGTGGAGGTAGCCATAAGATCACCTCGGATAACCCAGTATGACGAGCATATGAATAATGAACGAAGATCCTTGGATTTGGAGATGATTTAAGAAAAAAGAAACGCCATCTATGCACGAATGTGTGCTTATCAAAGAACAATGGAGCGAGCTCATAACAAACGAGTTGTGCCCATGGAATTCTCAGAAGGCGACCTCGTTCTCAGGAATGTAAGAGTTCAGAGAAATGTTGGGAAGCTGGACAAAAATTGGGAAGGGCCCTATCGGGTTATGAAGAACCTGGGTGATGGGGCTTATAAGCTAGAAAATCTGGATGGAAGTGAGATCCTCCGAACTTGGAATGTTATGAACTTAAGGCGTTATTTTATATAAATAATTTGACATATTTGGTAACTATGAACTTTAAAACGTTTCTTATGCATGAGTAAGTTACAATGGATGCAATACAAATTATTTCTAGCTAGGTGAGTGACCGATCTTGGAGTTGGATTTTCTGGACGAGTTTGGACTGGTGACTGTAGCAATCATCCATAAGGCTCCCAAGTAGTGTGACCGCTTTGACGAGTCAGTTGCTTCCACGCTTGCTGAGTACTTAGATGAATCGCATACTCCTAGATCTTACTACAAACTCAATTTCCCCCTTCAAACGGCACTCATCACCAAGAGGTAACCCTTGCTCCATTATGCTTAGTCCATGAGCAAGATACCAGGACAGAGTTAACCTGTCAAATGGCAAGCCAAAGCCCGCCATGGGACTATTTTAAGAACCGGGGCTTCGGCTAAAAATTTGTCATGAGACTCATGGAGAACCATGGCAACACTGCCAAAGTCATGATATTTTATTAGACGGATTCAAGTGTGATCTCTTGGTATAGTTGGGATTCCCTAACTTACTAAATTTAGCAGGATTCAAAGTTAATTGGTGAAGACCGTTCGATCCAGATTTGGCTTAAACTCCGACCTTATACTTGGAGTTAACAAATGCAGGTTTTGCAAAAAGATGAAATCTTATTCAAAATGGAGTTTACAAATGCAGAAAGGAAAGGACTGAGAAATTAAATCCTAATATATTTGTCCTTCTTCCTTATCTGCTGCGCCGGACTTCTCTGCAATCCATGCCTTGAGATCCTCCACTTTCTTTCCCCTTTCCTCAACTATTTCGTTGACCGATCTCTTCATCAGGTCAAAGAGGGGATAGTTGTGATCATTCTCCAACGGGGGCTCATCTAATTCGGGGATCTCACGGAAGTTTCCATCCTTGGTTAAAGGTTCAATTGTCTCCCAACGATCATCTTTGGGATCCAGACCTAACTTGCTGACTATTTGGTCCTTCATATTGTCCATATATTGGGAGACGTTCGGTCCGTAAACGTTTGCCGCTAAGGCAAACATCAGGGGCGATCGGGCAAAACCCAAAAGGGCTTCCCGAACCGTACCCTCAATTGATTCTTGGACCCTAACCAAGTCTTCTTTAAGCGCTTCCGGCTCTTCTTTCAAGGCATTCATTTCCTCCTGGGACTGCAGGAGAAGTCTGTTGCTTTCGTCAGATATCACTTGTATCTGACGCTCCAACTCAAAAACGCTTCAGCAAGTCGGTTCCCAGACATTGTATCAGTGGAATCTGCAAAAGGAAAATAATAAGGATAAGGAAATATGAATTAAAGCAAGCTAAGTCGTACCCGATCCTTATGACTCAGAAGAGTCAGAACTGGAGAAGATACCCTTTGGGGTAGAGGCTCCTTTTCTTCTTGCTACCCCGATCTCTAACAGCTTCTTCTCCCGAAAGATGTCAATTTTTTTCAGACGCCGTTCGGGAGGAGGAAGTATTGCCAAGGTGTTGGCAATATCAAGGTGGGATGGGTTGAACCGGCTTCGGTCCAACTTCCCGATGTCTGGGTGTGTTGTTAGGAAGGTAACTTTCAGCAAGTCCTCCCTCGGGATGTCTATCCAGACATAGCAAGATTCCCATTCATGAAGGGAATCTTCATTGTCTACGATAATACACTCCTTCGTTGGGGTAGCTATATAATATAGCTTGCTACCCCCTAACAGCCTTCTTCCCCTACGGGATCCCACCAGGAACAGGTTGAAAAAATGCCTAAGGGTTGGCTCTACCCTCTATTTGTGACAATAATAAATAAAAGCGATAATATAGACATAACTGCCCGGAAAAAGAGCAAAAGTCGGGCAGTGAATCTCCCGAAGAACGGCCGCGACAAAAGGGTGAAGAGGAAATCGCAAACCTGATCTTAGAGATGCATAGCTAACGGGTATGTCGTTAGCCGGAACGTTCATCTCGGCGGGAAGGAAGCACGAAACGTCTTCCTTCCCCCTTCAGATGGGATAATGGGCTGGAATGGAAAACTTGACCCGAAATGCTTCAAGGTCCATTGTGGTTATATCAGGATACCTAGACCTACGAGGTGCCATGGATGGTTACCTTAGAGTTTGCAAGAAATTTGGAGTTGAGGAAAGGTTGAGAAAAATCGCCGGAGGATTCCAAAGCTAGAGCAGTCTGTCGAAAAGTGTGATAATGGCTGCACAAGGCGAAAATCCCGACTTTTATATCACGTATTGCTCAATCACAGGGTGACACGTCATCTCTGCAGGCGGCTGTAGTCTGACAGTCTGTCCCCCCTTTGGAATACGGAAAGGCGTTAGCTATTGCAGAGCTCAGAATTACATTTTTACCCACAACCGCTATGGATTTCAAATTTGAAAATCCACATCATTAAATTTCTAAGTGCATGATCGGTCCCCAAGGACGCCGTTACAACCAGTTCGGGTACAAGTTTATGTTGCTTCGATCGGGCACTTATGTGAACAATCTCACTCTGTTGATCGAACCCCGATCACCACCACGGTGGCGACATAGTCTGAGGGGCTAGTGATGAGATCTCCGGAACCCTGTGCCTCGAACATGATAAAGGCCAAGCTTGATCAGAAGAGCTCATACAACGTAAGCCGAACTTGGAGGCCCAGATCCAGCCCACAGGAGTGAATGGCCCATCCAAACCCTGTGGTCCGATCGATGGTTCATAGCGATCAATCCCGATATGTAGGGCCCAGCTTATCGCACGCGCCAAGACCGATCGGTCCACATATTACAGGCCCTGCTTCGGGCCATCCATACTCCTCCCATGCAACGACAACCCTCGACAGCCTTGTCAGAGGCGTGGTCCGGCGAGGTCGTACAAGCCTCTAGTGGCCAGGGAATAGCCGACTAGTAGCGCCGAAAGGTCTAGCGCCATGCAGCTCTGTGAAGCCGTTTCCAGTGGCTGTTCCGCCTGACATTAGCCAACCTAGCCGCAAAGGACAGACACAAAACGACACCATACTGTATACAGCACAGTGGGAGTATAAAAAGGACACTTAGAGCGTGAAAAAAGGATCTTCCGATTTTCCTTGGATCTTTCACATAGAGAAGTCTATGTCGATTTATTTTCGATACTTCTCATTCTCTTTGTTGTCTTAAGAACAAACATGAATTGTATGATCATTAATTTGCTTATTGAACCGACTAAGGGCACTTTCTTTAGCCCTTAGTCAAGTGATTTTTTCCTCGTATTCAAGGTTTTCCACTCTAAAATCGCTGCATCTTTTCACCTTTGGTTTATAATCGTTCTCCACACATCAAATAAATTATAACCGAGTTCGTCTTGCAACGAACCGGTCGACTGTTGACACCCCCAGTTTTCGAACCACAACAGTAACCAAATATAATGTAAAAACGATGTCCAAAATATTGAAGTTTGATATTTTTTTACATTATTTAAAGTTTCGATATGTTTATAAATATCAGTCATAAATAAAACAATCTATTTTACAATATTTATTACTTTTATTTTAAATATTTTTAAAAAAATATTGTCGGGAATTTTTTTTTTATATTTTTTATTATTTGAAATTTTACATTGGTTGGATTATTCGCAGTGGTACGGATATCACAAAGGTATGACATGTATTTGAATATTCAAACTAAATATGGATTTGAAACGGGTATGGATTTGAAGTTATAAGTGGTGGAACGAGAGTTGATTTGACCAAACCCGACTCAAATCCTACCCATTAAAATTCCTAATAATCAATGCTGTGAACCGGTCCGATTTTGGCCGGTCTGCATGGTTTGGACCGGATTCGGGCCCAAAAACGGTCTGATTTTGAAATTCGAACAAGTTTGCAGAGAGATGAGAGAGAAGTCACACCCTAAATTGTATAATCCTATGGAATTGACCTCTTTGAAGGAAGAAGAAGAAGTTCGGGTTGAGGAAGAAGCTATCGTGGCTGCACCGTTACACAATCTTTCTCTTTGCCCTGCCCGATTTCTGAGTGCTCTTTTTAAATGCTGGTGGATCTGGAGAAGAAAGGCTAGGCGTCCTTATTAGTCAAGCTTCGGCTATTCAATTGCGCAAAGTGTCCCTTCTAAAAACAAACTCATTATTCTCATACTTTTGTTGTATCCAACCTTATTGAAAATCCTCACCAGTTCTCGGGTAATAGAGGATTCCCCCTGATTTCGGTAAACTCTAACCTAATTATCCTGAGAATGCCAAGACAAAATTTTTATTTAAGTATAAAATTTTAAAAAAATTTAAAAACATTAAAATAAAAAAAACGGTTTGAACCAATTCTCAACCGGTTTGGACCGAATTGAATGGATGATCGGTTCATATTTCCGGTCCGGGGTTAGAACATAAGACAGGTGTTCAAATCCTGTGTTTTGAGCTGAATTTTAAGGTCCCCGAAAAATAGTGAATAGGTTGATATTTGTAATTCAAAAATTAATTTAATATTTTAAATGAAAAATTGCATATGACATTTAATAATTTTGGTAAACTTCATACGAATATATTTTTAGTTAATAAACTTTGCATTTTTGTAATATTAATACATAAAGTTTATAAAACATTAATTTGAGAACACTAGAAGATGAGTTTTGCTAAATTGTATGAAAGAAACATAATTTGTCTTTAATATACCTTTTGATATCAAAATTAACACAATAATAAAATTTTGTTAATTAAAATTATCGAATCAATAAAAATAAATAATTTGATATTTATATAAAATATAAATGACATTATTAGTAACCAAGTTTTTGTATTGTTTGTGTAATTAAATATTAAATATTAATTTATTAAGGTGAATTTGTGCGGATAAAATAAAAATATTAACGAACCGCGTATTAAAGAACCACACAAATTCTACTTTCTAGCACTTAAGCTCCAGCGCTACCTTGCAAACAAATTTGTACAAACTACAGAACCAGATTCCAAGATAGTTACAAATCTTTGTATCTTTAACTTGGGTTTTCTGCAGATTCGCGATGTCCAATTCCCCTTGTAAGCGATCGCGACATTGGATTTGCCTTTTTATTTGTTTCAGTTAATGTGTTTGTTTACTCTGATCTGATTTGAAGTTTCGGTAATTTACTGGAGGATCGCCCCCTCAGTTTAAAATTGAATTTTATCTTGGATTTTGTTACGGGTTTTTGGGTTATGGTTGTTGGTTAAAGCGAAATGTGGGATCTGAGATGTGGAGTTGTGAAATTTGGGTATGTTCTGTAGGTCTAGATTTATTGAATTATCCTTATGATTTGTATAATTTATGATTTAGAGGATAATTTGAATATGAATCTAGAATTTCATTGTTTAGGAAAAAGGAAATCGATAGAGAAACAGACATCTTGGATTTGAATTGCATAATCCCGAGATGGGTTGAAAATAGTTTAGTTTTTTCCTTTCTTTCATGATTCTGTTCATTTTTTATGGGGTCACGTTTGCCTATCGTCCTCTAACTTATGCGTTGTGTAAAGGGTATGCCGTTCAAGTTACGAAATTTCAAATATGATACATTATTTGAGCAAAAATATGTATTTGTAGTCCTCAAACTTCAATAAGACACCTCAAGTTATCAATATTGTTTATCAATGACCCTCTAACGATGCCGTTAATATATTATATTCTTATGCACAATTCTCGAACTTCAAGGGTCAATTTTGTATATTTTTCAATCTATAAGGGAATTATTTGTTTATACTTTGTAAACTTTGAGGGTCAATCATGCTAACAGAAAAACATTTTCAAATTAACGGAAAATTGAGTGCTACAGTGTTCTGGGTAAAAAACAAACTGTATTTGATAAATTTAAGTTTTATTCTTGCAATTTTCTCATTTTTTATGTTCCAATTTATTCATAACATGTATGTTCTTGTTTTGCTTCGCTTCCTCAGGCTATGGTCCTGATGTGAATCACAGGATCAAATCTGATTCAGAAAACTCAGAGGGAAGAATGAAATTTGGTTTTCTAAAGAAAGCTAAAAGTGTATCAAGCAAGATCAAGAGTTCTCTAAAAAACAAGATCAGGAAGAGAAACGATGTCGGGGTTTACGGAATTCAGGATACTCGTGAAGCTGAAGAAGAGAAGGCCGTTGATGCTTTCCGAGAAGCTCTTATTTCATACGACTTACTTCCTGCAAGATTCGATGATTATCATACAATGCTAAGGTTCGTAATTTGCTAAGAAATGCATCATCCTAGTACATTATTCAGTAATTTTTCCCGGAATGGGGAATAACGGTTCGTTATTCTCGTTATAAAATTTCATAGTTCTGTTAAAAATACAATGCTAAGGTAGCTTTAATACTTTGAACTCATCTATGGAGTAGCTTAAATCATCTCTGCTAAGAAATGAACTTATTTTTCAGGTTTCTTAAAGCAAGAAAATTCGATATCGAAAAAGCAAAATACATGTGGGTAAATATGCTTCAGTGGAGGAAGGATTTTGGTACTGATACCATTGTTGAGGTAAAATACAGCTTTTCCGATTTTTTTTATCGAAACGTTGAATGTTTGCTTGCATTATTTAACAGGAGTTCAAATTTAGTGAATTGAATGAAGTTAAACGACATTATCCTCATGGTTATCACGGAATTGATAAGGAAGGAAGACCTGTATATATTGAAAGATTGGGGTTGATTGATATCGAAACGATACTACAGATTACGACTTTGGAACGATTTGTAAAATATCAAGTTCAGGAGTTTGAGAAAACAATCTCTTTAAGGTTCCCGGCATGTTCGATCGCTGCAAATAAGCATATCGATAAAAGTACAACAATATTAGATGTTCAAGGATTGGTATTTGCATAATTCTTTGCTTTCGATTTATCGTTGTTCAATGAGGCATATCCGAAGGCTTGTTTTTTTTGTATAGGGTGTAATGAGTTTGACTGGCCCGGTTTTGGAATTCATTAAGCTTGTTCAGAAAATCGACAACAATTATTATCCGGAAGTAATATCTGATGATTTTGCAGCATCCATTCTTATACAAGCTAATGTTTTGTTATGCATTTGCAGACACTGTGCAGAATGTTTGTTGTTAATACTGGTCCTGGCTTCAGATTAATCTGGAACATCGTCAAGCCATTACTCGATCCCGTTACAGCTTCGAAAATTCAGGCTTGTCTCGATACATTCTCATTTACCTCAAAATCGGTCTGACAAAAAAATCGGTTTTTTTCCAAATTACAGGTACTTGGGACTGATTATCGAGGTAGATTGCTTGAAGCAATTGATGCCAGGTAACTACTACTCAACTCCCTAGTTTTTACAGGTATTCGTGTGATCAATAGATTGAATTCGTGTGAATGGCTTGAAGCGTTATCAAATGTGATTTTGTTTGGGGGAATAACGATTCGTTATAACTTGATTTCCGTTAAAAAAAACTCAACTCCCTAGTTGTGTAGAGCTAGAATTTGAGTTATTTGATTCATATCCATGGCAGTGAGCTACCGGAATTTTTCGGAGGTGACTGTACTTGTGCAACACAAGGTTTTTGTTTGCGATTAGACGACAAGGGACCATGGAAGGAGCCGAATGTTCTTAAGGTTAATATACCTGTCATGATGAATTTACGATGAAAACCGGTGTAATCGATAGTCTTGTCTTTGTGTTTTTTTGTGTATATGATGTAGATGATGGAAAAAGGAGCACTTTCAGATAACGAGGAGAACTAAGGAGCCTCAGCCTGCATTTTATTTCTTTAGAAGATAATACATTTGTTTGGTTGATCACAAGAATGTAATTTTATTGAGAAAATTATGCTACTCACACTTTCAAATAGTGTAAAAGTGATATTTAATATTTAAAAATGATGTATTTAGCCATTGAAATTTCAAGCAAGGATTTTAAGTGAATAATAATGTTTTTCTAGCAATTTTGTGTAAATAATTTTGATAATTTATATGTTATTTATTGAATTTTTCAAATTTGGAGGCATAGCCGTATAATCATTAAATTTAAAAGATTTTAGATTTTCAAGAATTAAATAATCATAATAAAATTTTGAGTATCACCTTTAACATATTTAAAATTTAATATAATAAATTATAATAATTTCATATGTTTTTTTGCAATTTCAAATTTTAAGATAATCTTAGCACAATTTTAAAAACAATTGATGATAATATGTAGAATTTTGCTATGTTTTTAAACCGGTCATTTTTATCGAATCGAAAAATATATAGTTCACTAAAAATCGGTTCAAACCGTGATTCAAACCATAAAAACTTTCAAAAGATTTAATTAGATTAAATTTTTATAAGATCAATAAATTATTATATTACTCTATAAAATAAATATAAGATAGAATTTCATCAATATATAAAAAATAAAACAAATTCATAAGAATTTTATAAGAAATAAATGAAATTATTTTATATATTACAAATATTAGTAAATAATTAAAATTGAAATAAATATAAAATATTGAAAAAAATATAATAAAATAATATTAAATTATTGTATTTGTTCAAAATAAAAATACAAAACTATATCACTTCTATTCTAACCAGACCGTGAAATACGCAATTCACGGTCGAACCGGTTTAACCACGTTATAAAAACATAAGAGTTTTGTGACCCATCTTCCTCGGGTCACGAGCCGATCCAAATTTAAAACTCAA
Source organism: Utricularia reniformis (assembly GCA_009725065.1). Lineage (NCBI taxonomy): Eukaryota > Viridiplantae > Streptophyta > Magnoliopsida > Lamiales > Lentibulariaceae > Utricularia > Utricularia reniformis. The sequence goes on along the minus strand of RWGZ01001269.1, from coordinate 106,907 downwards.
GCTCCAATATGAAAAATAATAAGCTACAAATGTGATCTCATCCATCAAAATAAATGGAAAATCGAATAATCGACGGTCAGATTTCAAGGAACCCAACCCTCTTATAACTGAGAAACATGAATAAGATGAAAACTTTCATCTTTCTCATGATATAAATTCTCTGGTTTAGGCAAATGAAGTTTCTTCCTCTCCATTTGCTTATACATCCACAACCAATTCTCCGACGAAACTTCCCCTCCGAGCGAACGAACCGCACATCCACCACTACACGAACCAATCGTACAACACTCTTCCAATGATAATCCCTTCACAAGTCCATACAAAAATCCACTAGCAAAAAGATCACCCGCACCCGTTGCATCGACCGCGTTCGTATCACCAATCGAATTAGCACGAGCAACCTAGAAGAATTCATAGCTTTATGAGAACGAAGAAGAAACTGTTAAATTTCTAGAATCAGATCAATTTACTATGAGACCATACTGTAAATTATTTGAATAAGTCATTTACTATGATCCACATTTAATCTTATAAACCAATTCACACGACATTTAATTTTCGATGTGGGACAATTTCATTATATTAATGAAATGAGAGAAGATAAGGGAACCTCATTTCCACTCTTGGCTATGCAGCCTTTTGACCCTAATGTAACAACAGCCCATTTACAGTGTTTTGCGAGAAAGTCGAGAGCAGATTCGGGATCCGGGTTGTCTCCTACATCACTGGTAATCGAACAATGTGAAAGAGTAATCGGTGAACGATCGAGACGAAGCATATCGAGGTTCGAATTTGAGAGTTTTTACCCCAAAAGCTCTGCAGCTTCATCTTCATTAGCAAAGCAGAGATCTATACTTCCTGATTCAAGTAATTCTAGAAGTGGCAATCTGAACTTTCTAACCATCTGATAAGGAAATAACAAGCTAATGATATTTAAAGTTCCCAAAATTTGTATGATTTGACAAATTCAGTCCCAAGTGTTCCTTAATTTTGACAAATTTAGTACTTAAAGTTTTTTTTAAGGCAAAACTAGTATTCAAATTTTGTTTTTTGGGCAAAACAAGTCCTCATACTTCACAAATTTGGCAAATCGGGTTCTCAAAAGTTTAATGTGTATGGTAGAATTAATTCTCAAGTTTTGAGACCAGAATTTGTCAAATTTTGTAAACTTTAGGAGACCATTTTTGTCAAAACTATCAAAGTATAGAGACTAAAGCCGACAAATTGAAGTTTATAGACCAAATTTGCGAAAACCACGAAACTCTGAGGACCAAATACACTATTTTTTCGGAAGTAACATAAGTTGCTAAACACGTTTGGACCGTGAGGGATTCGATGTGAATATTACCTCGAAGCTGGCTAGATCCAATGAGACAAGCACACCTTCTTGCTTAGCAATCTTGATAGCAGCGTGAATAACTTCTATGTTTAGTATGGCATATCTCATCACAAGCCACTGTAACACCATCATTAACAATGTTAACAAAAAAAAGAATAAAAAAACAATTCCACATTCTCTCGATATTATCCGTTTTGGATTGCTTTGTGTCCCCCGGTTTAAACAATGTTAGTTCATTACAGATCGAACAACGGTAAAATTCATAAGAAACCACAAAAAGACAGCTAACAAGAGATGCGACAATTAAATGTATGAGTTCTGCATATGATAAGCCTTACCTTGGAGCCTTTCAAATCTGCTGGATTCAGATCATTTGCCTGAATTATATCAACAAGTATTGAAACCATTTTCGGAGACGAAGAAAACTAAACTTTCGATATTTATTCACCTGAAATTTTACAGTGCCGAGGAGACACGGCCGCATTGTCCGGTTTCCCAATTCATCAACTAAGCAAACACACTACATCAAGATTACATAAGCAATTAGTTCTATTAAGATGAAGTCTTCATCACTCTTGGTCCGAAATTATGACAGGAGTGTGCACGTACATAATGTATAAGGGAGAGACCACATCGTAAAAGACTTGAACAAATCATTTATTGCGTTACCCCTTCCCTCTTATAAACCAATTCAAATTTTAACACACCCCCGCAATTTGGACTTACGAATCGGACTTTCCCGATATTAATAATGTGATTTTGATCGAACCAGCTCCAATACCATGTTGAAATTATAGAGTGACCGAAATTATAACGAAAGTGTGCATGAATATAACATATAATAAGAGGAAACCACAGTTAAAAACTTTAACAAGTCATTTATTGTAGTACCCTACCTTCTTATAAACTAATCCAAATTATAAACCCTCTTATAAATTTCACCGTAAAAGACTTTAACAAGTCATTTATTATGGTACTCGTTCCCTTTTATAAACCAATCCAAATTTCATACCAAATCTAATGTGGGGAATTTGATATTTTAACAAACAGAGAATAAAGAGAGCTAAGCTAGATCACCTGTGATGTAGGCCCTTTTTTGAGTCGCAATTTAGAGAGATCGATGTTATAAGAATTCATATTATCTACAAAAAGACTTCCTTCATCATCATCACCATATGCTCCAATTATCCCACAATTGATCCCAAAACCAGCAGCCAAGCCTCTTATTGTATTGGCTACACTTCCACCAGCAATTGTCTTCAAAGTGACATTGTCATTTTGAGAATCATTGTTATGGGAATTGATAACTTCGTTTAAAATGAACTTCAGCTCCTTGGCATCAACCTGAAAAGGCCACAATTCGGTAAAACAAGGATAAACAATGAACTTCAGATTATTGAGACTGCAATTATTGAGGCTTAACGCTTCATGCAACAAGACAGAGATAATTATGTTAAATTTTTAGAGTCAAGAGTCCGTCTTGTTGGATTATTAAATCGGATCTCTATAGATTTGATAGATCAATTTCATGTGGGAATTGTGCTGGGATATAATGTAAGAAGATGAGATTATACCGTAAAAGCTTGAACAAGTCAATTACAATGATCCATAATCTATCTTATAAATCAATCAAAACCACGATGTGGGATAATGATTTTATATTTCAACACATCCATCAAGTTTAATCACCTGACAAGTTGGACTTTACAATTCAAATCGGTGGATTATCAACCAATCAATTTAATTATATAGGACTAACCCTGACTAGATCACTCTGGATTTTTCAAAACCCACTCTTACACATGTTAAGTTTCTACAGTCGGGTCAATTTTAAGTAGGGGTATGCTAAAAAATAGCATACAAGAGGATGAACCCACATTGTAAAAACTTGAACAAGTCAATTACAATAACAATAATACACAATCCATTTTATAAATCAACCGAAACTACATCTCATTCTCAATGAGGGATAATTATTTCATATATCAAGACAACCCATAAGTCCAAGTGGATGATAAATTGAACTTGACCATTCAAACCAGTGAATTACCAATCGGTCAGATTCATTAAGCTGGGCTAATCCGACATGATCATTCAGGATTTTTCGAACTAAAAAATCACAAATTTGTACTCACAGGCGGTGCCCAAAAAACCAGTAGCCCCCAAAAATCCCACTTAAAAGCTAGCAAGCATATAAACACAGAGAACGAGAATATACTGGGAAAGAACCACCAGACTCGCCGGGAATTCTGGATAAAAGGGACCAATCAACTCTGGCCACATGATCAACCATCGCCGTTGGCTGTAACCCAAGAACAGTCGGAACTACGGCGGCAACATCAACGGTGTTATCATCTTTAGTGTTGATATATTGATTAAAACCCAGGCCCATCTCTCAAAAGGGGGGTTCTTGATGCCTGAGCGTGAGCAGGGAGGCAAATTTTGCAGAGTTATGGAAGACGATTCCCCAATCTCCTCCTCCCGCTCTTCTGCCCCACCGTATGAATGGTCGTCAATCATCGTTATATAGACAGGAAGCCGTTTGATTATGTAATATTTTTGTTGTAATCCTAAAAATATCAAATTAGTCATTAATTAAATAATGATACACGAACCTATCTTTTAACACTGTCCATTGAAGTAGTGGTTCGAATCGGTTTTTTGTGAATTAGAGATTTTTCGATTTCATTAAAATAGATGGATATTTTAAAATATTTACAGTTCATTACGATTTGAGCAACGATTTGTATCGATTTACCTAAATCGAAAGCTCTCTGGTTCGATCTATCATATCGATTGAAAAACATGACACAAACTATCAAATATTCATTACATATAAATCACACAATCTTTTAAAAATTGATACTACTAATATATCATACGAGTCTAACACACCATTATCTCATATTTGTATATGGTATGCCTAATTTATAATAGAATAATAAAATAAAATAAATTATTAACCTAAAAAAAATAAATGATTTATTAGTTTATTCTAAATTTATATTGTTCTTATTTCTAAAAAATAAAAATTTAAAAAAAATCTACAAATTTCATATTTCTTCACAAATCCAACAAGCTGGATCTAAGTCCACTTAGGTTGTATTATGCACAAATTATACATTATAAAATACATAATCTGTTTTTGAAATAGAATAGTACATATTTTAAATTATAATTAAAAATTCTGATTCATAATACATTCAGATTTTCAACTATAATGCAAAATCAAGTTCAGACTTTATTCTGAAAATACATTATGTATTCAATTTCTTATTTTTCATATATATATTCCAAATCAAATTTTCATCGTTTTTGTAATAATGAATTCTTTTTTCTATAATTTATCATTTATATTCTCACTTTTTGAGTTTTTTCTATTTATTATATTTTTTTTTTATAAAAAAATATTATTAATTTATTTTATATTTACAAATATTATTTTAGTTTAGAATATAATTTCATATTTATAATTAAGAGAAATAATTAGTTTTAAATTATAACTCAATTAACATTTTATATTTATTCAAGACGTTTATACATTTTATAATTCAATATATATTTACACATAACAATATGCTCTAATTATATATTCTAAGTTTGCATTATATAATTTATGCAAAATAAACACTTATTTAAAACTCATACTAAAGATTAACCAAAATAAGTCTTCTTAACTTTACAATATATAAGAAATTGTAAACATTGGAATGACATAATCAACTTGGTATATTTAATTAAATTCACAACAATTTAATATTCAAGAAAAAAACATAAATTGTGAAATTATATTATTGATATTTCAAAAAAGTACAATATTATATATTTTCTACAAATGTAATATAATTTTGTATAATATAATTTATACAACTTATAAAAGGTAATAAATATATTTAGTGCTTACATAAATTATTAAAATTCTTTGTTGTTATTTAGTTTATTTGGTGGTAATATTATGTAGTATATGATAACTATAAAATTACATTATTTAATTAAAATAATAATAAGTGAATTCATAAGAAAAATAATATTTAAAAATGACATTATATTTAATTCAGATTCCATCAACTGATTTGAAACCTGTCTTTCTACAGTCAACTTGTCCATGTGCAGCAGAAAATTTTTACTTTCGGCAGGAAATTCCAATTTCGTCCCATCCAATCAAAATATTCCATTTAATTAAAATAATTTAATAATAAACAGATCTTATTCATATTTTTATGTATAGATCTCTTTCTATTTAGGGTTTAATATATATATATATATATATATATACAATGTTTTCATATCCTTGCGGAATCGCATACCGTTATATCGATTGGTACTAAATATTATATTATTTTTTAAAAAATAATATTTAATTATTTTTTTAGGTTCGGATTCAAAAAAATCGGAAACCGACCATTATATATGGTACCGGACTGTATGAAAAAAAATACAAGTCAAACCCGATATACCTCTGATCAAATTTATGACATAGTTCAATAATCCTACTGAGATAAAAATAAGGGAGACTTGCAAAAATTATACTCATAATATAATTAATTTAGCAAAATTTGTCTCTAAAATTTCTTAATTTGAAAATGAAGGTTTAGGAAAGAAACAAGTTCTTGTACTTTCCATAATTTAATATAACTTATCTCAATATTCAATATATTTTGCAAAATTGATTTTCAATTTTGTCAATTAAAATCTTTAATAAATAAATCTAATTTCAAATTTGCCAAATTTTATGTAAATTTTAAGTATAAATACTGAGAAAATACACAATTGGACCAAATTTATCAAAACGTAATTTTCTCTAAAAAGATTTATCGAAAAATGAAAGTATAATAACATTGTTCTTACCATAACATTGTTGTCCTTTTACATGCCTTTTCAAGATTCCATTCCTACAAATAACAACCAATAATTCAATCGATTTCAATTATTTGTAATAACACCTGAAAAATAAAATAACAAATCCTGTTCGAAAAATAATTAATAAACTCCCAAACACAAATGAGTAATATAAATTGAAGCTATAAGTTTGAAAGAATGTTTGTGTACTTATAAATAACCTTCTTTCTAAGCTCTTCGTCTCTATAAAACCCGTCGAATCCTCGTCATTCAACTAGTTCGATCCGGTGAACCCGATGCTTCCAACAAATACAACCGGCTACAAGGTTTCCCGTCATCGGGATGAATTTGAACAGATCTATGAAGACTTCTAGTTTTATTGAACAAATTCAATGGATCATGAAGCAACCCGAAATGTGCATCCGGATCACCGATCTGGGAAAGACACACTTTCGAAAACCCGAGACTCGGTAATAGCTGATCCGGCCAATCACAATAGAAATCGAAGGTTGAACTCGATAATGTAGTTGCTTGCTTGTTCATGAAATCAGCTAAGATCACTGTGCTGCTTTGGTTGCATTTTTTAGCTATTATTTCAAGCACATTCATAGCATTTGAATGTGTTAAATAATAAAGAATCCCTTCGAGTATCCAAATCGTATTCTTTTTCGAATCAAATCCCGATGTTTCGAGCTTGTTTAACCAGTCTTCTGATCTTAAATCAGCTCCTACTCTTGTGAGTTCTTTTGCTTTCATTACTGGTTTATGATCAATGTCACCTGAAGAAGAAGAAGCTGCAGCTTCTAAAATCGTAGTTTTTGTCGTTAAAACATCTGGAAAATCCACTTCGAAAACATTGCTTTCTCTTAAACATCCTAGCCTGTATGATCTTGCATCCATTCCTGCATTTCATGTCAAAAAATCATTAAACTTGTTAAAGAAATTCATTTCCGATATAGAAATACGTAGTAGAGTATCTTTTATATTGAAATATTGTCCTACATCGATTATGAAACTATAATAATTCTAATTATCTTGACCTAGCATTTTCAATATGATTCTTCACTGTCTAAACGAAAGTAGCGTCAAGTTCATGATACAATTCTTATACTGATGTAATTTTTTTACTTTCGGATAGATTGATTCGATATCCTGGACTACGTAGTCCTTGTGGGATAACGAAAGAGACTATGCCTTTCGCCTCTCACACTGCCATACACCATACCACATCATCATTCTTGGACATTTCCCATGCTCTAACGAAAAGTGTTGGGGGCTCTATTATCTAGGTGGAAGTAGCGTTAGGTTCATTGTACAATTCTTAGACTGACGTAAATATTTAACTTTCACTTATATGAATCGAGTCACTCACGTTAAGGTTTATGGTTTAGAGTTTAGAATTTAGGGTTTAGGGTTACTCTTATGTACTAGACTAAACCGACATTCTCTTGATCCATTGAATTCTAAATTTCTAATCCATTATTATTCTAGTTCAACAAGTGAGGTGAGATTTTCAACAATTTAAGCACAATATCATAGTGATGAAATTCTAAGTGTAATAACATATATTTTTTCTCATTTGTAAAATTTGATCACTATATTTCAGCATCTCCCTTAAAATCGTAGCAAGTTGTGATTTGTTTTGTATAATCCATGACTATCCAATGATAGAACTAATATTTATTGTTTCGGTCCAGGCAACGATACCATATAGAAATTAGTATGAGACCATTGTTTAAGCCCAACGTATAAAACATTTACCAATTTTAGATATTTTTTCAATGTGGGACATTTTGTCCAAATATTTCAACGCTCCCACAAGTCGTAGCAGAGTTTTTTCTTTTATGACTTGTTTTGTATAGCCCATGATCATAAGAAGATTAGAACCTATGATTATTGTTCCGGTCCCTCGATGGTTTTGATATCATATAGAAATTCGTAAGAGAGTGTCACATAAACCCAACATAAAAGAGTGGTGGATCATGTATTAAAAATCAATTGTATTTTAATCCACCAATTTTAGATGTTGTACTTATCGTATATCTTTTTCCAATGTCACACATTTTGTCCCTATCAACCCTCCACCACAAGTCATAATAGAGTTATGTATTACTACTTGCTTTGTATAATCTATGACTATCCAAGGATTTGAATTGATGTTTATTGTTTCGAAATTAATATATACATATTTTTCCATTATATACAATATTATAAATAATTAAAGAAATAAGGGGTGACGTTTGCCTACGGCCCCCCAACTTATGGGTTGTGTAAAAGACATGCCCTATAAGTTACGAAATTGCAAATATAATACATTTTATAGCAAAAATATGCATTTGTAGCCCCCAAACTTTAATTAAATGCATATAAGATATCTCAAATTTCAAATGTCGTTTATCATTGATACTCTAACGAACTCGTTAATATTTTCTATTTTACACAAAATTCTCGAACATCAAGGTCAATTTTGTATAGTGTTTCAAACGAGTTTATTTGCTTACTTTGAAGATCACTCATGTTAACGGAAAAACGTTTTTCAACTTGACAGAAAATCATGAAATAGAATGTAAGGGGAAAAAAACAAACGGTATTGATAACTTTATGTGTTATTCTTACAATTTTGTAAATTTGGGGCATAATTTTTATACAGCTAGTAAGTTTAGGGGCTATTTATGCAATTTTCTCCAGAAATAAGATATAGTACTTAATTTCATTTTGTTCCCATAAGATAATTATTCTTGAATATCTCTAGTACTAAATAAGATAATTTTGTATAGTGTTTCAAACGAGTTTATTTGCTTACTTTGAAGATCACTCATGTTAACGGAAAAACGTTTTTCAACTTGACAGAAAATCATGAAATAGAATGTAAGGGGAAAAAAACAAACGGTATTGATAACTTTATGTGTTATTCTTACAATTTTGTAAATTTGGGGCATACTTTTTATACAGCTAGTAAGTTTAGGGGCTATTTATGCAATTTTCTCCAGAAATAAGATATAGTACTTAATTTCATTTTGTTCCCATAAGATAATTATTCTTGAATATCTCTAGTACTATATCTTATTTTTTTGATTATTTATAGTTGGAGAAATATGTATATATTAATTTGATTTCCCTCGACTATGATAATGTATTGTTTAAGCCCAACGTATACATTAATTAAAAAATTAGAGTAATATTATAATTCATAGATTTTATATATGATAGGATTACTGAGATTCTATATCGGAATTAACACAGCGGATGCAATACCTGAATTCATAATTACGATGAATAATCTGAAGAACACCAAAAAATCCTAGAGAATGATCTTCAGTCTGATCGTAAGAAGATGGCTAGATGGGGAGCTGAACGTATTATCCTTTTTATTCAGACTAGAACCACACCTCATATTTATAAATGAAATTTGGACTAATTGCAAATCCATTCATTAAGAAATTGCAATTGAGTCCTCAGGAATTTCATACATTAATAATTGACCCTCACATTATAATATTAAATGACTATGGTCTATATTATAAATTGATCACCAAATTAGACCACTAACCTCATTACAGTAACAATAAATGTGATCAAATACTTACATGTGCATACACATATATAATAGTATATCTTAGAAGGCAACACATAATATTTAATCCACATTATTAGAATAAATATTCTAACAATATATTGTACTCACCTGCTCCGAGAAGAACAACCTGAGCTTGTCCTTGAAGAGAATTCAAAGCGGCTTCAAGTTTAGAATCAAACCAGAGGGTTCTGATAGCAATAAGAACACCTGAAATTTCTCTTGAACTGTTAACCAAATCCTTCTTGATCTTGTCGTAGATACTTCTAAGATAGCTTTCTCCGGCGAGTAGCTCAGCCAATGGATCATTTGTTACCTGTTTCCACAATGCTCTTACAGCCGCCGTCTGACAAGCTGATCGCCGGAGTAAATCCCAGTCGGTTTGTATTGATTCATGAAGAGATTTAACGGCGGCGTCGGTGGTGAGGAGTTGTGGTAAGACGAGTTCAGGCCATGATGGGAAACTGGTTAGTTTAGGAGATGACATTTTTGTGATTTTTGAGAAGAAATTGAGGTATAAAAATGGCGGATTTTGTGTTTGAAGATAAGAAGAAAGAGAACCACATATGAAATCAATGCTCAATAGCCACGTTCAGGTTGTTTTATCCAAATACTATTACAAGGTGGTTATGGATGAGTCGTTTATTTATTATGAATAATGTCACACATTGTAAATGTCAATAAACTTGTATTGTTTTATAAGAAGAATTGTAACATAGTTGATGTGGTCCATTTTTAGAGGTATGTACAATCATCGTGTTTTGGTCACAAAATAGTTTTTAGATTTGTTGTTTATGAAGACAACTTCGCATTAAATGAAGAACAAAAAACATGACAATTTTTAACGTGGAAAACAATTAGATATAAGGGAAAAACAACATTTGTCAAGAGTAGAATCTTCTTGACAAATTCATTAAAATCAAAATATGAAGTGATACAACATCGATCGATCGGTCAGTAAGGGAAGAACAATTATCATGAAAATAACATGGGAAAACTGGTGATAACCATGAGAACTAACGGGAGTTTTGATCCGCCAAAAGGAGCGTCTATGATGTCAAAGAGAATATGTCTCAAACCTCCATTTCCTCATTAAATAGATTAGGAACATCGGTTATCCTCGCAACCTCCATAACTTACTTTGTAACCTTCGACTGTTATTTCTCTCCATTCTCAACTGTCTTTCACGTGGTAGGACCTATTCCGTAGCTGAGTGATTGATCGGTCCTGGGGACCAATCCAACAATTAGTGTATTTAGTTGACTGATCTCCGCTGGACCAAACTGGGTTGGGCTTCAATCTCGAATTCATTCGTTTTGGAATGTTCTTTGACTTTGGATCGGCCCATCTGCATGAGCCACAACCTTTACGTGGTACGCGATCCTATTATTCCCATCAATAGTAAATGATTTGTTCAATTTTGTTATGATGTGGTCTCTTTTGTCTTATATATTATATTTATGCACACTTCTCATATAAATTAATCTATTCTATAAATTTAAAGGTTTGAAATATCATCAGTGACTTTATGGGGTTAGTCTGATCTAATGAAATTGACCGATTGTTAATCTAGTGGTTTGAATTATCAAGTCTAACTTTTTAGGTCGTTGGATTTGAGAGATGTGTGGAAATATCAATTACATCACACATTGGAATTAGGAAGAAAATTTGGATTGGTTAGTCTCTTATACATTATATATGAGCACATATCCTATACAAAATTGACTAGACTCTAGAAACTTAATATTCTTTATATCCCTCACATCTATATTTGTCACCTGCTCTAAACCCAGTTGATTAGACCTATTTGCCCAATACCCGAAATTCCATAATTTTTTGACATTGCTAGCAGTGTCAGGATGATATATTAACTTAATTGTCACTGAGTTTTTTAATTTAAATAATATGGCATTGGCGAACGTTTTATTGGTAGAAATAGCAATGATTGATGCCTAGATGTGATTGGACGAATTGAGAGTCCGGTTTCAATATCAAAAGAAATTGGGCTAATATATTTATTTTTTTAATAGTAGATCGGCATCATTCTAGGTCGAAACCGACCTGCTAATAAATTCAATAATTCTGCTTCTCATTCTCATTTCCATTCCCGTTCTCAGAGGGTTGCGGCGATTTTCTGTCGTCCGGTTTCCTTGCTGCGTTTGTTGCCCACGCCCACTCCAAACTCTTAGGATTTCAGTTCTACGTTGTCCGTCAAAAGCCATACTTTGTTGTCCATCGGCATTGACAATCCAAGTCGCGTTTTCAGTCCAAGGTAAAAAAATTTGCTCCTTCAGTCGATTCGTCACGAATTGAAGGTTCCATTGCATTTTCATATGTGTTGTGTCTTTAATTTTGTCTTTGTGTTGTGAATTGTTAATTATGATTTGAATTAACGTAATTTAGGGTTTTAGGGTTGTATGATTTGAATTTATGAAATTTGGATTTTTAGGGTTTAGAATTATAAGTATGAGGTGAAAAAATTTTCCGCCTTCACCCGATTCGTCACAAATTGAAGGTTCCTTTGCATTTTCATCGGTATTGTGTCTTTAATTTTGTCGTTGTGTTGTGAATTTTGAATTATGATTTGAATTGATGTAATTTGGGGTTTTAGGGTTTAGAATTATAATTATGATAAATTCATTCAAATGATTATTTGATTTGTGTTTCAATTGGGTTGGATTTCGGTTAGAGAAATTATTTGTAAGGTTTTGAAATCGTGTTTAGGGATGGAATTAACCTATTTGTAAGTTATTTTAGTAGTTTTAAATTGGACCTTCGATTTGGAATTATTATTTCGATTCGAATTGGGTGTTTTAATGATTGTCCTTTAGGAATTATGATTTCGATTCAAATTGGTTTTTTAGTGTTTGTCAATTTTGAATATGATTTCAATTAGAGTGGGTGTAGAAATGGAAGTTGATTAATTAAAAATAGAATTATTTGAGGTGCATTTTCATGTGTATATTATTTCAATTTGTAATTATAATTTCGATTCGAATTGGGTTTCTTAGGCATTTTTGTATTGGAATTATGTCAATGTAATTATGGTGTTTCAGGAATAATTTTATGTTTAAGTCGAAAGTCAATATCTTTGTAAAATCCGAACATCAGTTAATGTGATGTTGTGTGAATTTGTTTGGTGTATCTTTATATGTTATTAAACAATATTTTGAGCACATTTAAAGTTTGTTTTTTGATATTTTGTTGAACTTACTAAATTTTGACGTTAATTTACAAGTATATGGCTTCATACATTGACAGTTTTTGTATTAAATACAGTATCTCAGTTGAGTATACTGTTACCAAGCCTATAGTGAGGGAATCTATATCAAATCTGCCACTGACATGATTAGGGTCGAACTCTATTCCCGTAGCAATGGAACACTTCCATTGTGGTCTACGTCTCCCAGTATTGTACTTCATTAGAGATATATTGCAGACCGTTAAATTACCACTTAGTAGTGTGGTCCCACAAGGTATTGCGATTATTCTCGGCTATTTAAGGTTTTGGGAAGACGAAGATACACCTCCATCGTCGACAGAATTTTGAGATATTGCAGACCGTTAAATTACCACTTAGTAGTGTGTACTTGCAAGAAAGTTGGAAATGACAACGATACATATTACTTTACCGGGAAAATAAAGTTCATGACGAAGTTATGAGATATTATTAGAAAATGGTATGGGAACTTGTATGGGTCCACCACCATGGGAAAATTGGTGCTTCTCGACAATATTGAATTCTGTTCCCGGTGTCGTGAAATTTGATAGGATCCACATTCTATCGAAATCGGAGAAGCTAGAGCTCTAGTGCCGGATTGGAGCAAAGAATTACAAAATACAAGATGTTATTAGTCATATGATTCTTCAACACGGTATTGAGTTTTTGCTCATGTATGCTTTATTATTGGTTTTAGATTTGAAATAATAGTTGATAATTTATTTAGGAACTCGAAGGCTATTTAATGCACCAACGCAATCCAGGCACGCAAATCCACATGAAAACCGATGGGAAAACAGACTTTTTGGTGGTACGGGTGTGGCCCAGACTGTTGATGTCCACCCATCGGTTCCGGAGAGTACATTTTGAGTACCTGTTGAAAAGGATCCACGGGATGCAGAAATTGGGAACTTAGAACCCAACTCGAACGTGCAGATGCAAAGTTCAGTGATTTACAGGCTGCCTACGATCATCTAGAGAACGAGTTGGTTGCTTCGGTAGGTAGGGAAGAATTATTGAAGAAGGATTTGCACTTGAAGAAAGTTGAGATTGAAATGCTTTGCGGTCATTTAGCGGAAGCATTCGTATCCAAAGATGATTTGGTTGCACAGATGGAAGTTCTTCGGCATGAAAACGAGCTACTTAATGTACTTCCTATCTACAAAACTAATACGGTTAATGGAAATACAATTTTTTAATGGCATTCATGCAGTCCCAATTAAGCATAGCAGAAGGTAATGACAATGGACATCTTGCCAAATAGTTGAATTGAATGCATAATCGAATTAATGATTTAGAGAATCAAGTTGATTAGTTACATAAGCAATTATGATCATCGATGGTTTCATCCTCAAGTCGAATGCAGGGTCAGGATCGGCCGTCAATTGCCCGACCTAGTACTCATGGGGCTTCTACGTCAACATCCGATTAGAACCAAGTTTGACGAGGTGAGTTAGACATTATGCATGAAATTAAACGCGAATTTGGGTTGTGAAAAACTAAATGTTTCATGTTTCACTTAAATGTTTCTTATTTTAACCAATTTAAAAACATTCAGACAAAAATTATTTTTCATAAATTGAATTTAAAAGTTTTTTTATAGTCGAAATTCATGAATGAAAGCTTCAATGTGGTAAAAAGGTTCACATCACCAGTTTCCAAATCGAATGACGTGGTGGCTCGGGTATTGGGTTGTCTAGTCCATTGTCTGGTACCCGTTCATTGTCACTCACTACGTTTCTCATGGAAGAAGCACGCTGACGGGGTTGACCGCTATCCATTTGACTAGTAAACCGTGTTGTCTGTTGTCTACCTCCTCAGCGGTGTCATCGACATGACTCGTCCACATGCAATGGAAAAGGTGATTCCACCAAGTGTACCGGATCACGAGTGGGATTAAATTGCCACTTTATGTTCTCTCTATGTTAACAACACTATAGATATCATCTACGTAAGCTCAAGCGCCTTTGTTAAAGATGTCACATGCCTGACATATAGAAAATATTATAGATAACGACACATTATAAAGACAATACTAACAACTTGAGCATGTGAACACGGGATTCGCAACGATGTACATATCCCACAAGTGAAAGTTCTAGCAGAGATCTCAACAATGTGCATTGCCAAATCCCCTGAACCCGTGGGATCACGTGACGTAACCGAATCTGTCATTTTCCTTATGTCGTACTTTTTGGGGTGGAGTCCACCTACTTGATTTTGGCCATAGTTAGTATTGATGTTACGTTTTCTGACCAGATAAATTGGCGTGCACATAGAGATGCAGCTTCGTTGGCGTAGCGCTCGAAATACGATTTGCACTTCTCAAAAGTGACCTAAATGTGTGTCAAAAATAATACATTGAATTTCTTTAATGGAGTCATTGCACTTATAATTACCTTTACTATACATGTCAATAGGAGTGTTATCGTTGCTAAAAATCCACAATAACAAAATTTAGACCCCCTTTTATGGATAGGGGTTGAACGAAAAATTAATACGAAAGCAAGAAGTAAAAAGACATGATTTTTGTAGGTGGAAAACCTTTCTGTAAAAGAAACGATAAAAAACCACTCCGGCCGTAGCCTTTGAATCCACTATAAACGTCAAGTTCGTAGATTTACAATAGGAGAACATGATGTAGAAAACAAAAGAAAAAAATCATGTTTTGATGGCCGTAGTTGTAGGTTTCACGGGCGAAAATGAAGTGAATAGCGGCCTCCTCCTTAGGTTATCAATAAAACTCTCAATTAGCTCATCAATCCAAGCTCCTCATTAACACTTTAATCATGTTTATATAATTGATTAGTCCAATCCAATTATAACTCACTAGGCCCATCAATAATGAAGTGTAATAAATTAATGTCCCATTAATCTCCAAATTAAGCATAACGATCCATTTAATAAGTAACCCGATCCAAATACAACGAAAAGCTATAAGTCATATCAAACATACAAATATCTCAAATTGCTTCATTTCTCGACTCGGGAATGACTATATAGAAATATATGTGTACTCGAATAATAAATTTCTCATGGCGATATCAGAAGTCCCCTAATTTGCATTGTCGAAAGATTTGAGTACACAAATCACCAAATTTGCCATGAGAATATTGTTGTAATAAACTCACAATAGTAGCATCGCATTTTGTAACTGACATTATGCTTCTCCAAAATCTATATTTATGAACTCTATAAAAGTATTCGATGACTTTTTGTTTCATATGTTATCTTTATAATTTCTGATAGTTTCTGACCATCGATAAGACCCCTGGTATGTTAAAATATTTCGATATTTCCAAATAAACAACTTCACAATTCCTCGTATAACAAGTATGATTTCCTGAAAGCAAATAAAATATTCCTCGTTGTTGGGCACTTTTACGATAACTGTAGTTATAACTGAGAGTCCCCTGTCATAAATAAAATTTAGTGAAATCCATACCATTAGGTAGTCATTTGATCATCTTGGTTGTAAATGAAAATATCTTATCTTAAACAATGAAATCCAAGTCATAGGACCATCACTTGGTCATATTGATCGTAAATGAAAATAAACGATCATAAATTAGGAAAACCATCTAATAATACCGTTTAGCCATTTTTCCATGCCACGAAAATACCAAGCTATAAAGCGAATCCCTGAAATCCTGGTGTTGGTCCTTAACAAGCGCCATCACCACTTACATAGATCGACTTGTCCCGCACTCCTCCAAAAATAAGCGTAGGAAGCCTTCACGATCCATTTGAAAGTTGCGTCAGGTTCAGGGTACAATCCTTGACTGACGTAAATCTTTCACTCCCACTTGGATAGATCGGGTACCTCGCGCCAGAGAGAGCCTTCACTGCCTATGCGAAAGTAGCGTCAGGTTCAGGGTACAATCCTTAGACTGACGTAAATATTTCACTTCCGCATAGACAGATCCAGTAACCCTGGCTTAGGTGGCCTTTAGAGGGCCACGAAGTAGGCGGGTGTCTTTTTTCGGATCTCAATAATAATCCAATATCGTTCTCACTTCTGGGTCTGAACGAGCACCCAACAATCACGGGCCTCAACTAGCGCCCCAATTAACTTCACAACTCGGGTCTCAACAAGCACACGTGGGCCTCAAGTAGCGCCCTACATAACTTCATAACTAGGGTCTCAACAAGCACCTTTGGGCCTCAAGTAGCGCCCTAATTCTTCTAATATGATCGAGTCTCAACAAGCACCCGTGGGCCTCATGTAGCGCCCATAACCTTTACCTTTCGGGTATAAACTTGCACCCATAATAATCTCATCATTTATAGGCCTGACCTTTCCCATTCTCCTCCGCAAAGGTAAGTAAACGTAGGAAACCTTCGATGCCCGAATAGAAGTAGTGCCAGGTTCAATGTATAATCCTTAGACTAGCGTAAATATTTTACTCCTACACGGGTAGCTTGGGTGTCTCGCACCGGAGAGCATTCACCATCTAGACGGAAGTAGCGTCAGGTTCAGGGTACAATCCTTAGACTAACATAAATATTTCACTCCCGCCTAGATAGATCCAGTACCCCGGACTAAAAGATCCATGTGGGACAACGGCGGAGACGGATGTCACTATGCTTTATACTTGCTAGCACGTTACACTATCATCACCATATCTGGACCTTTCCCGCACTCCACCGAAAAGCGTTGGGGGCTCTCACTATCTAGGCGGAAGTAGCATTAGGTTCAGGGTACAATCCTTAGATTGACATAAATATTTCACTTCCGCTTAGACGGATCGAGTCCCTCACATTAAGAGGTTTTTACCCACTTAACCATCGGGAGAGGCGGATGTCACTATACTTTACACTTGCTAGTATGCTCCACATCACAAATCAGACCTTTCCCGTTCTCCTTCGCAAGAGTAAGTAAACGTAGAAACCTTCGCTACCCAAATAGAAGTAGCGCTAGGTTAAGGGTACAATCCTTAGACTAGCGTAAATATTTCACTCCTACTCGGGTAGCTTGGGTGCCTCGCACCAGAGGACCTTCACTATCTAGACGAAAGTAGCGTTAGGTTTAGGATACAATCCTTAAACTGACGTAAATTTTTCACTTCCGCCTTGATAGATCCAATCCCCCGAACTAAAAGGTCCCTTGGGACAACGGAGGAGATGGATGCCCTTTCTCAATGCGGACTATGTCCGACCTCCGACGAGGGCACGACCCGCGACGGTGTGTCATGGAGGAGTCTGGCAAAAAGGCTCCCGTGTGCCACGGAATCATGCTCGGTATGTGGCCGGCTATCAAACAATCAGTCCCCTTGACATACTCCAAAAATATACATGTATAGACGATTCTGTTGCAGCCAGAGACTCTTCAGTTAAAAAAAATTTTGACCCAATATCTGATCTAACGAGTTTGAGATTGATCGACTAGAAGACATGTGGTACAATGCATTTCTAATCTATCCAAAATTATTTAGTTTCCATTCTCCATCATACTAAAATGCAATGAACCTTACTCATATCTTACCAGTTCCCTAGTCGATTGATCTCGTGTCGTTAAAAAGGATACAAAAAATTAGAATATTTTAAAAGGAGGGGGATTTTTTTAAAAAAAATCGAAGAGTCACGTCTATACATAATACTTGCGCAAACTGGAAATATGCCAAGTCTGTGGCAGCTCCTCTCCTCTCCGCTCATATTCATAATCTCATACATTAATTTTCTTACCACCGCTGTAATCCGTTATGAAATTTCCCATTCAAAGTACAACTTGCCAACATGTTTACTCATCTCAACTTTCTTGATAGTGAGGGGAATTAATATACCGATCCCCCATATTCCAATAGGCAAATTGTTGATACCGATTAAATTTCTGATAAATAGGAAATAATAAGTACAATAGATAAATGAATTCTTTGAATAGATAGGCACGACATCCTGATCCTCCAGAATATGTAAGAAGAATTCTCATAACATTAGATTTTACTCCCTTCTATAAGTTTCCAAGGGGAATACACTCGAAATTACTTGTATTCGTTTCGCCACTATTACTGGTTAACAGATCATAATCATAATATTGTCACTTCAATTCAAAACTCTCATAACATCTTCATTTCCTTCCATATTGACCAGGTGTTTGTAGTCATAAGTCCCCAATGTTTATCGGTAATATTACGGCATCATATCTGAATTGTTTAGAACGCTTCCTTGAAAGAAACTAATTAATCGGTCTCTCCTTGCTAGTTAATGATTTTGCATATACCATCATTTGCATAAGATTCACATTCAAAAGATCTTAGTTTTCCTCTCCGAATAGAACTAATATCAGTGTATCAAGATTCGACCTTTGGTAGTTTTCTACTAACATAATTTACTGGCCGATGCTATTTGTCATTGTGTCTAACCAAGTCTGCTTTCTCAAAACTTCTATTGACAGTACAAACTATAAAACCAACGGCTCCCCAGGAAAAGGTGGCGATATAAATGATTCTTTATTCAAACACTCCTCAAACTTTAACAAGCTGATCGACATTGGACAATATTAATTTCTATTCGTCATGCAGATACATAAGACCAATTACATTACTCCCCTTTCTCACAAGCGCACATCTAGAAGGGCTTAACATCATTTGATACTTTCACAAGATACTAAAACATTCGTTCATATGCTTAACATGATTTCTGCATTGTCAACCCGTTATCCGCATTCCTTGATGTAGACTTCCAAACATTCATCGATTGTATCCTCGAATCTATCATCATGCCAACTCTCCAACTATTATTCAACTTTGGGACAACCAATGGGTTCGTGATCCAATATACGTATCTTACAAGATCGATGAGTCATGCCTGCAACAAACTTCCAACCTATTCATCAATTGCATTTTCTTTATCAGGTAAGAACTTCTACTTATTCTAATGAATCATTTTCAATCTATTGTGACATCTCCATTTCAAAATGCTTTAATAACCACATGTTTCATCTGCTTATTATTTTTTTTATACTTCCAAGAAGACATCATCATTTGAATCAACTCATGTTTTTTGATAAAACATCCACAATCCAAACTGATTTCTTCACACTAGAGCTTTACATAAGGATTTGACACATGATATTATAACAAGAACATGTTAACTCCAAGTTCCCTTTCATCTTTCTGATACCTGAGGGGATAGAAAACTTCACCATCAAATGAGGCTTGAATACAATCGCCCCGAACAAATATAAAGCACTCTTTTAGAATATTATTATAAGGGATGATACGAAGATCCACCACTACGAATACCACCATTAAATTCCTCGATAATTTTTTATCTCCCAAAGAGATTAGGAGAGAAATAGAATCTTTGGGAGCATCAACACTGTTCTTAAATGCGACTAACATAAAATGTACTGTATGTAGATTAATAGTTCGACTCAATAATGTTGTAGCTGAATTAAGAATGCGGGTCCCATAAATATATATTTCCGGAAGAATACCGTTCCAAAAGATTATTAACATAAACTTGAAGAAATGGAGTTCCATAAAATTAAATTTCCAGACGAATACCATTATGGGCAATTAATAAAATATATAAATTCGATGTCTCATTCACGATATATAACTGCAAGCAAGTATTGTTGATAGATAACTCCATAAATGAATTTAGAATGATCAACCAATCACCAATGGCAGACACGGTGATGCTATGACTAATTACCATCTGCTAGAAGTCCTCATGAATATTATTCCTGACGAATACCATTCCGGATGATTAAAAAAAAACAATTACATACCTCATTCACGATATGCTCATTGTTATCAATACTATGACCATCAAATAGAGTTTAATTCAATTTCCTTAGTATAATAATGTTCTTTAACTCCAAATCCTCAAACATAATTCCAAGGGTTGCGAAACTCTTCATTGGTTTACGTTATAACTGCCATTATGTTAAATGTATGGTACCTCACTAAAACAATCCCACATGATCCAAATAGGGAGCATTAATCGATGAAGACATGTAATATTTCTCAAATAACATGGAAACCATGGTGAACCGACTATTTCACGAAATGTTCGAATCTCCTTGAATGATGGGTAAAAGATCCGCATAGTTAGTATAACCATTAAGGATGCCTTAACCTTCACTAGACTCTGAGTATCGAAACTTAAATCACATAAGCCATAGATAAAATGTCTGAAACATATAAATGACTCAATAAAATTCATTGACTGAATTTCATAGAGAATAAAATATTCTGTGATATCAGTTTCTTTTAATTTATAATCAGATAAATATGCTCATAGCTGAAAATCAAAAAATTCTGCATCATAGTCTTCGGTAATAATATATTCTGCTATTTCATACATTATATAACCCTGAATAAACTGGATACATACAAAGACTATCTCCTGCATGTTCTTTTTCAAAGGTGAAACGCCCCAAAAAGATTATATAGTTTCAATACGAGTTATAAAACCCAAAAGTCTATGAAGAATCATACTGGAATGTGTTTAATGATGTGATAGACTTCTGCATTGCATTAAATGGCCGAATAGAATCGATCTTTGAACTCTTGATACGAAACAATGGAAAATTTCTTGAACTCTTTGAACTTTGTTAACCGACTAAACCATCAGAGTGTAGAGTCCTTCATAACGGAGGTGTAATGATTATCACGGGTATGCTCGCCATATAGTCGTCATCTTTCATAAGCGAGGCTCAGATTGACCTCGAACTAATCCATTCAAGCATCATTGTGCTCAATTTCTTCATTCATCTCCTAGAAATTTGAATCGATCAAGTTCCCAATTGTCTACAAAGGGAAACTTTGTTCTCCCCCAATGTAATAGAGGGTGTTCGGAGGCTTCACATAGGATCTCTCTCTTATGTAGCAACTTCATCATTAAAAANTTCCCATTCAAAGTACAATTTGCCAACATGTTTACTCATCTCAACTTTCTTGATAGTGAGGGGAATTAATATACCGATCCCCCATATTCCGATAGGCAAATTGTTGATACCGATTACATTTCTGATAAATAGGAAATAATAAGTGCAATAGATAAATGAATTCCTTTAATAGATAGGCACGACATCCTAATCCTCCAAAATATGTAAGAAGAATTCTCATAATATTAGATTTTACTCCCTTCTATAAGTTTCCAAGTGGAATAGATTCGAAATTACTTGTATTCGTTTCGTCACTATTACTGGTTAACATATCATAATCATAAGATTATCACTTCAATTCAAAACTCTCATAAGATCTTCATTTCCTTCCATATTGACAAGGTGTTTATAGTCATAAGTTCCCAATGTTTATCGGTAATATTATGGCAGCATATCTGAATTGTTTAGAACGCTTCCTTGAAAGAAACTAACTAATCGGTCTCTCATTGCTAGTTAATGATTCTGCATATACCATCATTTGCATAAGACTCACATTCGAAGAGATCTTAGTTTTCCTCTCCGAATAGAACTAATATCAGTGTATCAAGATTCGACCCTTAGTAGTTTCCTACTAACATAATTTACTGGCCGATACTATTTGTCATTGTGTCTAATCAAATCTGCTTTCTCAAAACTTCTATTGACAGTACAAATTATAAAACCAATGGCTCCCCAGGAAAAGGTGGCGACATAAATGATTCTTTACTCAAACACTCCTCAAACTTTAACAAGCTGATCGACATTGGACAATATTAATTTCTATTCGTCATGCAGATACATAAGACCAATTACATTCCTCCCCATTATCACAAGCGCACATCTAGGAGGGCTGAACATCATTCGATACTTTCACAAGATACTAAAACATTCGTTCATATGCTTAACATGATTTCCGCATTGCCGACCCGTTATCCGCATTCCTTGATGTAGACTTCCAAACATTCATCGATTGTATCCTCGAATCTATCATCATACCAACTCTCCAACTATTATTCAACTTTGGGACAACCAATGGTTTCGTGATCCAATATACGTATCTTACAAGCTCGATCAGTCATGCCTGCAACAAACTTCCAACCTATTCATCAATTGTCTTTTCTTTTTCAGGTGAGAACTTCTACTTCTTCTAATGAATCATTAGCAATCTATTGTGATATCTCCAATTCAAATTGCTTTAATAACCACATGTTTCATCTACTTATTTTTTTTTTATACTTCCGAGAAGACCTCATCATTATAATCAACTCATGTTTTCTGATAAAACATTCACAATCCAAACTGATTTCTTCGCACTAGATCTTTACATAAGGATTTGACACATGATATTACAACAAGAATGTGTTAACTCCAGGTTCCCTTTCATCTTTATGATACCCGAGGGGATAGAAAACTTCATCATCAAATGAGGCTTGAATACAATCGCCCCGAACAAATATAAAGCACTCTTTTAGAATATCAGGGATGATAAGAAGATCCACCACTACGAATACCACCATTAAATTCCTCGATAATTTTTTATCTCCCAAAGAGATAAGGAGAGAAATAGAACCTTCGGGAGCATCAACACTGTTCTTAAATGCGACTAACATAAAATGTACTATTTGTATATTAATAGTTCAACTCAATAATGTTGTAGCTAAATTAAGAATGCGGGTCCCATAAATATATATTTCCGGAAGAATACCGTTCCCAAATATCATTAACATAAACTTGACGAAGGGGAGTTCCATAAAATTAAATTTCCAGACGAATACCATTCTGGGCAATTAATAACATATATAAATTCGATGTCCCATTCATGATATATAACTCTAAACAAGTATTGTTGATTGATAACTCCATAAATGAATTTAGAATGATCAACCAATCACAAATGGCAGACACGGTGATGCTATGACTAATATCCATCTGCTAGAAGTCCTCATGAATATTATTCGGACGAAAACCATTCCGGATGATAAAAAAAAATAATTACATACCTCATTCACGATATGCGCATTGTTATCGATACTATGACCATCAAATAGAGTTTAATCCAATTTCTTTAGTATAATAATGTTCTTTAACTCCAAATCCTCATACATAATTCCAAGGGTTGCGAAACTCTTCATTGGTTTACGTTGTAACCGCCATTTGCTAAATGTATGGTACCTTACTAAAACAGTCCCACATTATCCAAATAGGGAGCATTAATCGATGAAGACATGTAATATTTCTCAAACAACATGGAAACCATGGTGAACCGACTATTTCACGAAATGTTCGAATCTCCTTGAATGATGGGTAAAAGATCCGCATAGTTAGTATAACCATTAAGGATGCCTTAACCTTCACTGTACACTCAGTATTGAAACTTAAATCACCGAAGCCATAGATAAAATGTCTAAAACATATAAATGACTCAATAAAATTCCTTGACTGAATTTCATATAGAAGAAAATATTCCGTGATATCAGTTTCTTCTAATTTATAATCAGATAAATATGCTCAAAGCTGAAAACCAAAAAATTTTGCATCATAGTCTTCGGTAATAATATATTCTGCTATTTCATACATTATATAACCTTGAATAAACTGGATACATACAAAGACTATCTCCTGCATGTTCTTTTTCGAAGGTGATACTCCCCAAAAATATTATGTAGTTTCAATACGAGTTATCAAACCCAAAAGTCTATGAAGAATCATACTGGAATGTGTTTAATGATGTGATAGACTTCTGCATTGCATTAAATGGCTGAATAGAATCGATCTTTGAACTCTTGATACGAAACAATGGAAAATTTCTTGAACTCTTTGAACTTTGTTAACCGACAAAACCATCAGAGTGTAGAGTCCTTCATAACGGAGGTGTAATGATTATCACGGGTATGCTTGCCATATAGTCGTCATCTTTCATAAGCGAGGCTCAGATTGACCTCGAACTAATCTATTCAAGCATCATTGTGCTCAATTTCTTCATTCATCTCCTAGAAATTTGAATCGATCAAGTTCCCAATTGTCTACAAAGGGAAACTTTGTTCTCCCCCAATGTAATAGAGGGTGTTCGGAGGCTTCACATAGGATCTCTCTCTTATGTAGCAACTTCATCATTAAAAAGATCTTAGACAACATTACATTTTCGAAATCTCCATAAGGGCATTCACATCCTCTAACTGAGCATGAATACTGAGCAGATACTCCTCTAGGTTCTCCTCATCACGATTACGATCAGTGGATCGTGAAAGTACCGATGGTGGGAGATGAACATTGCTTAGGCAATTACACCGCCGCTCTTCCGAATTTAAAACATTTTGATAAATAGTAGGAAATAGATAGCTAATAGATGCCCTCCTGGATGAATTCCCACTCCGAGAAGGTTGAGTAATGATTTCGGCGACCGAGGGTTCTTCCAAATGTATTGATTGAGTCCCCGGTAATACATCGCCCTCGTTTCTTCCAATTATCCGAGGGTTCGGCTTCGTTATCGACCATCGACATGTGAAAAGATGCTAAAATACTCTCGACATGATTTAATCTAATAAATATTCAAAATACATCCAATCTACCACCGAATACTTGTCGTAACAACTTCATGGTACACAAATTACGAAAATGACCCTAACATCAATTTATCCAAGAATCTTCCAAAAATATTGATAATGTCATTAGGAGCTCTTATATGCGATTTCACGGCCTAAATTACGAAAACACAATATACCTGGGGTGTCCGAAATATAAAATACCTCCGAAGTCATTTTATCTCAAAATATTCAGAATACATTGGAAGGTGTGCCATAAGATTCTCGATATATCTATATTATAAAAATATCCTCGTGCAATATCAATAGTGATCTTCAGAGTTCATCGCAAAAAGATTCAACCCTTGTTAATTAGTCGCTTTGGTAGAATATCAAACCAATAACTTCACATTCTTTTGGTGCCATTGACACACTGAGAAATCAAATAGAAATCAACTCTAATAAATTCAAGTGGCTTCAGTCTGAAGACTCAACTTCGACTCCACGAATCAAATAGAAAAGAACCAACGTGCTTCAAACTTGTATTTTTATGAGCGCATTGAACACAAAGCCATGAACCGTAATCCCACTGTAAAAGCATTTAAATCATTATTAGTTGTGATATAAGAAAAGAAAACCGATAGGAAATTAAGATAATCTTCGTCCCAGCAAATGTCGGCTAAGTTCCCCATGTTAAAAGAAAAGAAAACCGAGTGTCATGATATAAGATTTTCAAAAAATGACCTATAATTAGGGGCAAGAACATAAATTTTCCCATAATAAACCAACAACTTTAATATTTCTTTTTTGTAATATCCAATAATGAAGTAAATCTCCAATTTCTCGAACCCTTAATACTTATATTTCCTCAACATTTTGTATATCATAGAATTTCGCATAATATAACTCGATCAAACTCGATCTTGATTGGTCTAATTATGGTAATATTCGATAATGACGATTATAAATAAGAAAATCTCTGACATTCATGAAATTATGACAACTCCAATAACAAATGAGAAATTTCGTGTCATCCAAACGAGAATTTCTTGAATACTCTGATCATAAATAAGAACGTCAATTCTGACACTTGCTTGTCTCGGATGAGACAAATATATTTCTATGCATCCAAAACAACATCACTTCATATGTCGCGTTGTTATTTTTTCTGAGAGTTTCTTGCTATCCATAATATTCTTTATTAGTTAAATAACTCGTTGTTAAGGCGGTGATAACTGACAAACAAATAAAGATGATAATACACACGAGTCATCTAGTAAATTATTCTAAATATACTAGAGAGAATACCAGACTGAAGAAATTATCATATTATCATAAGAGCCACATCATCACAATCCATAACATAATGAAATCCATCGTCTTTGGATTACGTAATTTAAAATCCACAATAAATAAGATCTATCGATATACACTTTCCACAACGAAGACCGTTCAGAACAATGAATAATCTGTCTTGATCAATATGACTTAATCTCAAAACGATCCAATAGTAAAATAATAAATCCATATC
The DNA here is from genome assembly GCA_009725065.1 of Utricularia reniformis. Taxonomy (NCBI): domain Eukaryota; kingdom Viridiplantae; phylum Streptophyta; class Magnoliopsida; order Lamiales; family Lentibulariaceae; genus Utricularia; species Utricularia reniformis. The sequence continues at coordinate 80,008 of RWGZ01001269.1, read as the reverse complement.
AGAATTCTTAAATAACGAATTCTGAAACATCGAAAGAAACATTTCATATTTCTGCTCATAGTTCGAACTTTGAAATAGTTACATAAACTGATCTCCACCTTTGAGAACGTAGAAAAATGTGTCATTACTAATATACGTAAATTTCATAATAATCCAACGGTGAAATTAAGCACGACATATAGAATATCATATCTCAATCTAGTAGAAAACTCAGTCTGAAACTTTAAATGTTCGTCGTTAATTTAAAACTGAAACAATATTTAAAATCGATCTCCATCGTCTAGAACATTTACAAGTATGTCTTAAAAAATATAAAAAAATTTCAGAAACATCCAACGGTCCAAGTATGCAAACTGAATAGAATATCCGAATTGCGCATTACTACAAGATTAGAAATATACCAACCATATATTTGGATAGTAAACCGAAATCCGAAATTACCATTAAAACTTATTGTCACCGATCAGAAGACCTAGATATATGTATGAAACCATGCTAAAAAATTTCAAGACGATCTGAGGTACAACAATGAGAATCAAATCGAAAAACCAAATTTCGTATACTTGAAAAATCAGAAACAATCACTTCTACACCAATGCTAATTCGAAAATCCGAACAACCATAAAATTCGATCTTCACCATTCAGAACCGAGATATATATGTGTATAACTGTATAAGAAAATTGCAGACCAATCCAACGGTTCAATAATTCGAAAAAAACTTAATACCGAAGCTGAGCTGAATCAAAAATATATTCGCGTTTTTCATCCCAAACTCTAGATAAAAACTCAATGGGATTAAAAACGTTCCCCACGGACGGCGCCAATGTTATCGCCGCTAAAAATCAGCAATAACAAAATTTAGACCCATTTTACGAGTAGGGGTTGAATTAAAGTTAATACGAGAACAAGAAGAAAAAAGACATGATTTTTGTAGGTGGAAAACATTTCTGTAAAAGAAAATATCAAAAACCACTCCGGCCGTAGCCTTAGAATCCAATATAAACATCAAGTGTACAGATTTACAACAATAGAAGAAGATGTAGAAATCAAAATGAAAAATATCATCTTTCGGTGACCATAGTCGTAGGTTTCCCGGCCGGAAATAAGAAATGAATTGCTGCCTCCTTTAGGTTATCAATAAAACCTCAATTAGGTCATCAATCCAAGCTCCTCATTAACACTATAATCATGTTTATATAAGTGATTAGTCCAACCCAATTATAACTCACTAAACCCATCAATTATGAAGTCTAATAAATTAATGCCCCATTAATCTCCAAATTAAGCATAACAATCCACTTAATAAGTAACCCGATCCAAATACCACGAAAAGCTATAAGCCATATCAAACATAAAAATATCTCAAATTGCTTCATTTCTCGACTCAGGAATGACTATATAGAAATATATGTGTACTAGAATAATAAATTTATCATGGTGATATCAAAGTCAATTGAAGAAATTGGGGCTTTATGCTCTTGAAAACATTCGCACTTTGAAAACATTCGTCCCACGCTCCGGGCTTCCACAGGTTTACCACGCTTCGGGCTAAATCACGCAGGCCACGCTTCGGTCCCGGCCACGTTTTACATTGTGTGACAACAACTTTCAACAAACTTGTCAGAGGCAGTTACAGGGCGTGGATTACAAACACCTTCAGCTCTATAAATATAGAGCTTGACGACGGAATTAGCGGGACCTTTTGGACACGTAAGAACAAGCTATTACCCTGCCGGAATTCTTATCGCTTTCTCATACCTTGTCATCTTCATAAACCTCTGATGTATCTTGTAATGAACCGTTTGATTAGTGAATCGACTAATAGCTTTTCCTGCTATTAGTCAAGTGGTTTTTTCCCCCTTTCCCGGAGTTTTGTACTCCAAATTACATTGCATGTTTCCTCATTTGCGTTATTTAATCTTTTCCTCACCACAAACAAATTAAAACCGAGTTCGCTTCTTAACGAAACGGACGACTGTTGGTACCCCCTAAAAAGGGACCATAACATTAATATTTGTTGTGGTCTAAAAACCGGGGGTGTCAACAGTCGTCCGCTTCGTTATAAGACGAACTAGGTTTTAATTTGTTTAGTATGGGGGAAACGATTGTGAATAAAATGGAAAACGTCACAGCAAATTTAGAGTGGAAAAACCCTGAAAAACGGGGAAAAAACCACTTGACTAAGAGCTAGAAATGCCCTTAGTCGATTCACAAATCAAACCGTTCATTAAAAATGCGATGGTTAATTTCAAGATCACAAGGAAAAGAAAAGCTTAAGAAAATACAGCAACAACCGAGCGGGAATCGTTTCTTTCGTTTCTGAAGTGTTCCTTTTATACGCCTCCCCAGCTGTGTGAATATAGTGTGTCGTTTTGCGCTTGCCCCATGCGGCTAGGTCGGCCTATGTCATGCCGGAACGCCGCCAGTCGTGACACTATATGGTTGCGCGGCGTCAGGCCACTAACCGATTGTGTCCCGACCGGAAGAAGGTTCGTACTATTCTGTCAGGCACGCCCCTGACAGGGGTTTCTGAGGGTGTTGAGAAATGCGGATGGCCTGAAGCGCAGTCTGCGTGATCTGGACCGATCGGTCCTGATGAGGGGAAAACCAGCACAATTCTGGCCTTAGGTCCCCGATCGCTAAGTACGGCCTTTCGGGCCCGTCTATCCTCGTCGGGCCGCACGTTCAATGGAGTTGGATCTGGGGGCTTCAAATTCGGCTTCTGTCACTTGGCTGGCCTGACAAGGCTTGGGTCTAACCTAGTTCCGGGTACCGGGATCCGAAGGTCTAATCACTAGCCCCTCATAATGGTGATGTAAGTTCGACCATCTAATTGAGAGCGTTTGAATCAAGAGTGCGCGATCGAACCAACATAGAATCGTACCCGAACGGGTTGTGACAGCGTCCTTGAGGATCGATCCTGTACCTACAAAATTTCAGAACGTTAACTTTCAAATTTAAAATCTGTAACGGCTATGGGCAAAAGTGTAATTCAGAGCTCTAATAGTAGCCTGTGGCTTTCCGTATTCTGAAAGGGGGACAGGTCGTTCGAATGCGGCCGCCTACAGCAGTGATGTGTCACTCTGTGTCTGACAAATGTGAGATTACAAAAGTTGGGATTTTGGTACTGTGGAACCATTGTTGCTATTCACGTGAAAAATTTCCGAGCTCTAGAACTCTTTGGCGATTTCGTTCAAACGCCTTCAAACTCCAATTTCTTTGAAAATCTTAAGGTGACCACCCATAGCACTCTGTAGGACTAGGTATCCACTCGTTTATGAGATTGACATCGAAGAACTTCGGGTCAATTTCTCTATCCCTGCCCATTACCCTATCTGGAGGGGGAAAGAAGATGTTCCATGCTTCCTTCCCGCTGAAATGAACGTTTCTGCTAACGCCATACCCGTTAGCTATGCCTCCATGAGGTCCGGTCTGTGATTTCCGCTTCACCCTTATGTCGTGGCCGTACTTCGGGAGATTCTTCGCCCGACCTTCGCTCTCTTTCAGGGCATTTATGTCTATATAGTCGCCTTTATTTTCTATTGCTATAGACATGGGGTAGAACCAACCCTACAACATTTTTTCAACCTCTTTTTGGTAGGATCCCGAAAGAGAAAGAGATTGTTAGGGTGTTGCAGGTTACATTATATAGCGACCCGAACAAAGGGTTGTGTTATCATTGACAAGGAACACTCCCTTCATGAATGGGAGTCTTGCTATGTCTAGATAGACATTCCGATGGACGACCTGTTGAAGGTCACTTCCCTAATCACTCATCCTGATATCGGGAAGTTGGACCGAACCCGATTCAACCCCTCCCGTCAGGATATTGCCAACACATTAGCAATGCCTCCTCCTCCCGAAAAACGTCTTAAACGAATAGACGTACTTCGAGAGTAGAAACTGCTAGAGATAGGGGTAGCGGGCAGGACCGGTGCCCCTACCCCAAAGGGACTATTCTCTAGTTCGGACTAATCGGGGTCGGAAGGATAGGGTATAAATTTGGCTTCTTTTAATTCATATCTCTTGATCCTTATTATTTTTCTTTTGCAGGTTCTACAGATACAATATCTCGAAGTCGACTTGCTTCGATGGCTGCTGCTGCAAAGGCCAAGAAGGAAGCTCAGTTGTAGTCCTCCCATCCAACATCCAATACCGCTGCTGGGTCTTCTCGATCGGCGGGAAGTTCCAGCAGCCAAAGGCCCGATCCATCAATGGAGGAGGTGGACGAGGTGTTTTCAAAAAGAATTCGCTTGTTAGGCCTTTCCGCCATGTACAGGATTGGAAATAACTCTCCCCTGGATCTTAACGTTGTGTGGTTATTACTGTAGGGGTTGATGCGGGTGGAGGATGTCCCTCGATCCTCCAGCTTGGGGGACAATGTCTCGAGGCCTCCTCTACCTCCAACTAAGAGCAAGCGGGGCCCTGAAGACGATTGCCCGAAGCAATACAAACGGCTGCAATCCTCACTAAATAGGCCCGCAGCATAGATCCCAATGAAAGGGGTCACGATTGAGGAGAGATCGGTCCCCACATCGTCGAGCCCGGATTCTGTTCGGGAGGCTATCCAAGAGATGGTATCCTCCGTCTCAAAGGCTCGGGGGCCGAAAAGGACCCCAACTTCTTGGAAGGACGCCGTGCTAGAAGAATACCGACTTTTGGGGAGAAAAAACCCACCCGGTATTGACGGCGCGATCCCCGGTCTAGTGCTAGCATATCTGAAATCCCAGGCGGTGGTAAGTTACCTTCACATTTTTCCATCTAGCTGAGTTTTTATTCTAATTGAGAACGCTTCTTGCAGGCACAAAAAAGGGTCTTGGACCTCGCCTCTGCAGTCCAGCTGAGTCGAAACATCGCTTCGGCTTCTGAAGAGACAGAAAGTCGACTTGCCTTAGCTCAGCGGCATGTCGAAATTAAACAAAAAGAGCTGGAATCGGTCCGTGCCGAGCGAGACCACTTTAATGGAGAGCTGCAAGGAGCAGGTACTGAGCTTTCAATAGCTACATCCAAATCTGAAGAAGCCCAAGCAGATACTAACTCCGCAACGGCCCGAGTTTTGGAGTTAGAGCGTCAGATTCAGGAGCTATCTGAGAAAAGCAATAGACTTCTCCTTCGGTCCCAGGAGGAAAAGGATGGCTTGAAGGAAGAGTTGTTAGGGGCAAAGAAGCAACTGAAGGAGTAGTTCAGGAAGCCCTTCTGGGTTTTGCCCGCTCACCGCTAATGTTTGCCTTGGCGGCAAACCTTTATGGACCGAACGTCTCCCAATATATGGACAGTATGAAGGACCAAATAATTAACAAGTTTGGTATGGATCCTGAAGATGCGCGTTGGGAGACGATCGACCCCCTAACAAGGACGGAAGCTTCCAAGAGATCCCCGAGCTATAAGAACCCCCACCAGAAAATGATCCCAACTTTCCTCTTTTTGACCTGATGGAGAGATTGATCAATGAGATAATTGAAGAGATGGGGAAGAAACTCTAGGATCTTAAGGCATGGATTGCGGAGAATCCACAACACTTTCAATAAGGGATAAAGATGGGAAGAGGCGTTTTTGCCCTAACTCGAGGTTTTAGGCTTATTCTTCTTTAGCTGCGTGGATTCGGGGTTCAGTTCACTTCATTCAAAAATATACTGGCTAGTCTGGTGGTTTCATAAGTAGGTTTCATAGGGGTAGTAGAATAAAGCAAGAGTGGTTGGAATAAGTAGTTAGTATCACAGAGGTAGGTCCATTTCTTTCCGTTCTAATCCCTCAATTGAATCGCTTTTGACAAAGTGGCTTTGGCGAACCAAACAAGAAGGAAGGATAAGTAGACTAGATCTCAAACTTTAAGTCCCTTCCTTTCTATATTTTGTTTTTGTAAACTTCATCTATTTTAATGAATTTTTCTCCTAAGTGTAAGATCGGGGTTCATGTTGAACCTACACCATTCGGTCATCTTAACTTAACTTAGAATCTTGCTGGACTTAATAAGTTAGGGGATTTTAATTGCGTTAACAAACCACTCTTGAATCCGTCCCTATAAAACATTATGACATTGGCGGCGTTGCCTTGGTTCTTTATGAGTCCCATGGCAAGCTATATCGAAGCCCCCGTTCTGAGAACAGTCCCATGTCGAGCTTCGGCTTGCGCTTTGACTCGCTAATCATGTCCCTATTATCTCGTTTATGGCTAAGTACAAAGTGGCAAGAGCTGTTTCCGGATGGTGGGTGCCATCGAAGGTGAGATTAAGTTCGCAGTAAGATCTGGGAGTTTTGCAATCCATCTGAGTACTCAGCAAGCGTAGAAGCATCTCACTCGCCAGAGCGGTCACACTACTTGAAAGCCTTATAGATTAACCGCTACGGTCACCAGTCCAAACTCGTTCAGAAAATCCAACTTCAAGATCGGTCATTCGCATAGCTAGAAATAGTTTGTATTGAATTTATTGTAACTTGTTCATAATATGAGAAACATTTTATGGTTCAGAAATGCCAATAATGTCAAAGGTTTTATAAAAATATGGCCTTAAGTTCATAACATTCCAGGTTTGGGGGATTTCGTTCCCATCCACAGTTTCTAATTTATAAGCCCTAGCCCCTAAGTTTTTCAAAACTCGATAGGGCCCTTTCCAGTTCATGTCTAGCTTTCCAACATTTCTCTGAACTCTCACATTCCTGATAACAAGGTCGCCTTCTGAAAATTCTCTGGGTAGGACACGCTTATTATGGGCCTGCTCCATAGTTCGTGTATAAGAACACATGCGCGCATAGATGGCGTTCATCTATTCTTCAATCATTTCAAGATCTAAGGATCTTCTTCCATCGTTAAGATGCTCGTCATATTGAGTTATCCAATGTGATCGTATGACAACTTCCACTAGATTGAACGCTTCAGACCCATACACCAGAGTAAATGGAGATTCTTGGGTCGTAGAGCGGGGTGTGGTCCTATAAGCCCATAAAACCTCGTAGATATGATTGGGCCACATTCCTCCCAAATCTTCCAACTTAGTTTTCAATCCCTTCAGGATAACTTTGTTGAAAACCACCGTCAATCCGTTAGTTTGGGGGTGAGCCACTGACGAAAAATGCTGAGCGATACCCAATTTGATGCAAAGATCCCGAATGGATTTTCCGCGGAATTGAAGTTCATTATCCGATACAAAAGCTCGAGGCACTCCAAAGCGGCTTATAATATTCCTCCACAGGAAGTGTTTTACCACCTTTTCGGAAATAATAGCCACTGCTTCCGCTTCGATCCATCTTGTATAGTATTCAACCGCCACAAAACAGAACTTTCGCTGCTTTATCGATCGGGGGAACGGTCCCAAGATATTAATCCCCCATCTGTCGAATGGACAAGGATGATGAGTCATTGATAGGGGTGCTCTTGACAGTTGGGGGACTGTAGCATGGCGTAGTATTTGCTTGTAGTTCTGGAACAAGATCAATATCTTCCATCGTCACCTCATCATCAACAGTTTCCGGGGCAACATTGTTCCTCGGTGATCTCCTCCTCTGAGCCTCGACTTCCTCCAATTGAGCGATTAAAGTACGTCTTAAAATTGAGCAATAATCCGTAGGTCACAGGTCGATTGAGAGACATTACGAATAATCTGGGACATTACGATAAACATCCATTTTTGAATAATCGCACCAAATTGGACGAGACTGGGCTTTTGACCTATAGGTGAGTGGTTGGGCATGGTTTCTCTATAAATACAATTCTCTGTGCATTGAAAAGGGGTTGGAATTTGAACTAGAGCTCAAATTCAAAGTTGGTGATCGAGAAATCACGCCATGTCTGATATCCGCGGTGAGTTGTACCTTGAGGAAATAGTCGCGGTGAATTTTGTGAGTAAGCAGTAAAGAAGTTTGAAAGTCGTGGAAAAACATATTACTATCCAAAAATCGGCGGAAAATTGCATTTGAAGTTCAACACAGTGAATTACACATTGGGAAGAAATCCACAGTGAATTGTGTACGTGAATGTTATTGGATTATGAAGCTTGCGGAGAATTGTATTACAATAAAAAATACGCAATGAATTCAAAGGTGAATATTGTTGCGGAGCAAAAATCGATCATAAATCTGTCTATGTGTTTAAATCCTCTTTGAATTTTATCTTGGGGTCATATACGCGGTGAATTTGAAGATGAATAGTATTGTCGAGTAAAAACTATTATATATCTGTCTAAGTATTGAAATCTGGGTGAATTTTCTTTGGGAAGTCAAATCATAGTGAATTTAAAGGTGAATAGTGTTGTGAAACAAAAATCGTTCAGAAATCTGGCTAAGGCACATATATCTGTGGTAAATTTGCACTGCAGAGGCCAAATTCGCGGTGAATTTTCCAATGAATTATGTTTTCGGCACTTTCATCCAGGTTTTCAATATCGAGCTTGATATTGCCGAGGATATTTACGTCATTATAATACCTCTGGGGCTCGTCTGACGTGACTAAATAATATTTTCGGTTTTCTATTATATTTATGAAGTAATGTGAATTCGGGGGTAGTCTCGTAATCTAGGCATCTCGGGCCCACGTATAAGGATTCTAATGACGTTTTGAGCAGTTTTGGATGATTTCAGTCGGGAATGATGATATGGGTATTTTCGTAATATGGTACTTGACAGCTCTTTCGAGAGTTTTTGCTATATTTTAGGCTACTTTCTAAGTATTCGGAGATCAAGAACTAGTCAATGGTATTTTCTAGTATTTTCTTGGCATTACGTGTGATCATTGTTCAACCAAAATGCATTTCACAAAACCCGAGACATTATGATTTATATCCCGATGAAATTGGGCGTTTCCGAGAAACTCAGCCCAGGCTAGGTCAAATTGACTAAGACTGCGCATTTAGACCCTAAGTTGACCTATAAAGCACAGTTTCCCCATAAATATAGGACCTTAGACCCTAGAAATGGGTTCAGACTCTTGGCACGTATCCCAAGATAAGGTTTTCACGTGAACTTGCCTCGGGACTCGTGTGAACTTGTTTTGTTGTGAGTTTTTGCTTCCATAGGTTTGCTGATTTGCTTAGTCGAGAAAACTTGCAATTAAAAACACGAGTTCCTGCTCTATCGCGAGTTCTTGGTTGCAGAGTTTTGTATCTTATTTCGCAGAGGCTGGGTGGGGGCATGTTGATTACTCGCGCCTTTTTGCACCTAGCTAGCTGTGCGAACTTGCTTAGTCGCGCAAAACTGTGGCCCTCGGTCATGCAGACTTGTTAACCCGAGGTTGACGAAATGAAATCGATTGTTTCTCGAACCATGTTCATTCAGATTTTTGATATCTCTTGATTGTCATAGTGAAAACCAAGGTAGTGATATACTCTCTCGAGGAGGTAAGCCCAAAAATTGTGGGCCCAACCTCGTATATCACTCGTGTCCCCACATTAATTAAACCATAAAAAACAATTGAAAATTGACTTATCACAAACATAAATAATAAAATATTTTTAGACAGGATATGTTTGGTGACGTCGGTCGTGATCGAGACTTAGCTTCATTAAGAGATCTTGTGCTGATCTTGGATCCTATTATATATTGTGATGATTCAGAATTCTTAAAATGAGAATGATGTATATGCAGAGATCGTGATAGAGTGTAACCCTCATGCGATTAAAGTCAAGAGGAATGATATTTTGACGGAGACTCAATCAGTGCCACCTAAATGGTCCTCAGCAGTGGGAACATCTAACGAGCTCCCCTGGAGCTGGATTTCACCTAGAGGGGCCCACTTATGAACACATTCCTTCGGTGTGTGCCATGATATATCGAATGAAGAAGGATTAGATAGGTGTACTGAAAGATAATCATATGCCATAAATATTTTGAAAACGTGCCAAAGACGTCGAAAGGGTTGCAAAAAAATAAAAAAAAAAGAGTATGGGAAAGTAGGATTTTGGCACTACGAAAATTTCATGATAGTAGGATATTATCACATGTTTGCAATTACATGCTAATGTGATGGTGTCATATATTCCAGGTCGGATTTCGGTTAGAATTCACCCTTTCGATTAATTGATCGAATAGGAGCCATATTAAGAAATGATTGATAGGATTTCATTTCAATAGCAATGAATTGCTAGGATTGTACAATAGAGTGGTGGATAATGTGCGAGATAAATTTTTATTAAAAAGAAGGAGAGTAAAGAGACCATGAGAAGAGTGAGCATTGTGGGATATCTTGAGTAAATAATGAGTCGTGTGTAAAGCAAGTTTTTCCAAAGTAAAAATGATAAAACGTAAAAGAGAATTAGACAAACACCTTGTGTTCCAAAGAATAGTGCAGGCTCAAAGAATGTCCTAGGGAGATGTTGTCTAAGAACATGTTGCCGATGAGAAGGTGGACTCAATCCAAAGCCCTCGAGTCTCTTCCGACATGCTTTATTTATGAGGACGCTACAGACTCTATGCCCACACGTTGAATATGGAGATTCATGTGAGCATGGGGAATTTTAGTGATGTAGCTACGTGGTTTAGTCGGTTACAAATGTTTCCATTGGTAGTGGCATCATGGATCAATTCTATTCGGCATTTACGTCTTTCAATTCACAATTGAAGTCTATTACATCTATGACCGCCTTGGGGTACGATTCATCAGAGAGGTTGTTTGGTTTTGTAACACGTTAATGAGAAATTCAGAGTACTTTAGCTTATTTTGGTTGGTCACCCCTTATGCAATTCTTTGAACATGGATCCATCGGAGAATATGGAAGAGCTCGCCCTAAGGTATGCATAGTATATTCCTTAAATGAAGGAGTGCGTACTTATTGTTCACATAACATTGTTGCAAATTGTATGATTGATCGAATACATCGTTGCCGAAGTCCAAGATACGGACTTTTCCGGAAATTAGTTACAAGCATATTATCGCCATGATTGAACAGAAAAAATGAAGATCCCTTATATAACAACCCGAAAATTTAGAGAAACTAAGAAATAAGGATTTTGTGAATTCTAAGTATAAAGACAAGTTTCGAGGACGAAACTCATTGTAAGGTGGGAAAGATGTTTAATACCTTATATGGATAATATGAGTTTCGAGAACGAAACTCATTTTAAGGTGGGTAGAATGTCAGAACCCAAAATTTAAGAGAATTAGATAACTAATATATATTATTGAGTATATAATATGAAAATATCAAAATTGAATATATATTTTGTTTCAAGGTAATAGGAAGTGAGTTATTTTATTTAATAACGAATGGATGATAGATAAATATAAGATGTAAATTAATGAGAAACGGTGTAGCGATGAAAATTGTATAGTTAGGAATAAATTTATATTACGATAAATTAATATAGAATAAATTGATTATATTGTGAAATAAAAGATGGTATAATATTATAATATTGAAATATATTTTATGGAAAATATATTAGAGAAAATTATTTAATATTTAATATAATAATATTAATATCCAATATATTATATTTGACAAAATTTATGATATATTATAAAGACTGAATCAATATATTTAGCGTAGAAAAGATAAATTAAGTTATACTACAAGAAGTAATATTTCATTAAGATGTGTTTCACGATATAGACTAATTTAGATCGAATTGAGGTAGAAACGTAATAATTAAATTAAAATATAAATCACACTTGATTGTAAAATGATACCTTAATTTAGATAATAACACAATAGTGTATAACTATTGGGCCGGATATTAGGTTGGAGCTCCATAGCATTTTGTCCATAATAACATTTCTAGGTTATATTAATAAAAGGAGAGAAGAGGTTAATAAAGGAGGGAGCATGAGGGTGAGGCTGCGTAAGGCAGGGAGATGATAGGAAGTGCCTTGAGGACCTTGGCAAGGCTTGTGATGGCGTAGAGAGTGTGATTTAGAAATCGTATACAGTATTGCTCGGGTACCCATAGTTGTTGCCTGATTTACAAAGTATGAGGTGATTCCGAGCCCTAATTTGGGGCTGAAATTGAGCAGCCACATTGTCGTTCCATAGTCGATTTGAGCAGCCATTTCTCGAACAAATAATTTACGGATTGTGCATTTAGTTAAAGTTGTAGCATATCATATCTGTTGTAGGATATGAAAGACCAAAACATTATGATTTATGATTGGAGATTCTTGTTTATTGTTTAGGATCTTTCTTGGTGGTATTAGAAGAGCAATTGCTCCTTATTTTATTTATTTTTGGAGGTGAAGAAACGTACTCGTGGACACATGGGAGATTTATGCGTTATTGCATCCACACTAACCATTGGTCAAAGAAGTTGGCGAATTAGTGTAAATGGTGCATTGGATTTAAGATTTAAATGGGCAAGGTATTATTCTTTCTCAGATAGTTTTAGCAAAGTTAATTGATGTCAATTGTTGGGCATTGGGACTTGATTTCAGGGGCTGATTTAGGAGTTGAGGAATGATGATTAATTGGGATAAGGGGATAGAGCGGTAGACAACGTACGAAATTAAAGTAAACGAGATGATTTGTCAAGTAATAGAAAGTTATATTCAAAATTTAATTTTATTTTAAAGATAAAGTTTTTCATAAAGTTTATATTCAAATTTCATTTCATTTTAAAGATAAATTGTTTTTGGCCAATGTATCCCATAAAAAGAAAAATGTTTTGGGATACTTTGTCCGGGCGGACAAGCCCACCGGACCAACGTATCCCCTAAGTTTTTGACGTGTGAAAAAGAAATTTTAAGAAAATGAGATTTATAAGAGCTTTTTAAGAAAGATAGATTTTTAGGAGCTTTTAAAATAAGCTTTCGAACAAGCCCTAAGAGGGAAAAGTTTTCAAGTGAGTTTAAAAATGTTTTCAAATGAGATTTTAGAACGAGCTTCAAAGACAAATGAGTTTTAACGAGTTTTATAAAGATATTTCAAATAGATTAAAAAATAGTTAAGTTTCCAAGTATGAATTTTATGACGATGATTTTTAAAGAGATTTTCAAAGCAAGACGAGTTTTTAAAAGAAAATATATTTTAGTAATAAAATTAAGTTTTTAAAGAGTTTTTAACTGAAACTTCTATTATTCGATTATGACCGCTCTATAGTTTTGTAGTAAGGTATAAGATTAAGGGGAGCATGTGAAGAGATAGTTGTCAGTTGATACCGAGGGTAATTATGGAGCCGAGAATAAATTGAGTTCGTCAAGAAGTTAGCGAGATGAATAGTAGAAAAGAATTAGATAAAGTTTGTGTAAGTCTATTTAGATAAGATGTTTTAATTATATTATAGTATGGAAGACTGCCTTGTGTTCCAGAGAAGCGTGGAGCACGGTGTGTCGCGAACAGGAAATGGCTAAGCCCGGTTTCGAGGCGTGACACCTATATATCCCCCTCTATTATAAGTACTGACACCGGGGACTCATGACCTCCAAGTATTTTGTCAATTTTCATCGCAGTTTCGGACAAGTTACTAATAATTGTCAAGAATTAATGACCGATGTTGAGAGGTTATTGGAGTTTGGCTAGCTTGATAAGTTGATAAGTATGGTGGAAAGAATGCCCGAGACCGAGGCTAAGAAAGTATGTTTGAGTATTCAACCCGAGAAACTAGTGACGCTTCCCGAGATCGATTTAACATGACCTAAGGCAATAGGTCGCTAGTATTGAGCATCTCACCCCAGTACGTATAAGTTTGTTCAGGATCATAGAACGTGTGAAAGAGCAAAATGAATGTTGTAGGATTTCCCAATTTTCAGTTATTTGCATATTTTTCTGGTTAAAGAGACGACATGGAAATAATCATGTCCAATATTTGAGCAAATGGTTCAGTATGCCGAGGAGGTATCGAATGAAGTGGAATCCTCCTATATGTACATTTATGTCTCCACCTTCCCTTCGGAAACCCTTTGGGTTCATATTTTGCTGCATTCAAAGAAGCCATAAGTGCTCTCTTGGTTGGACACAATGACAAGAAATTGATGCCATTAATTATGTTAGTAGGAATTTACAAATGATCAAATTTCGATATACCGACATTAGTCATGTTCGGAGAGGAGAACTAAGATCTTATAAAAGTGAATCTCATTCAAGTAATTGTATGTGCAGAACCATCTATTGACAAAAAGAGACCGAGTAATTATTTTCTTTCGATGAAACAGAATGATTATGTGATGTCTTCTCTTAGTACTATACATGTTTGGAAGAAATGAGACGCGAAGACCCATCTTATTTACCCCAATAATGGGATTCAGAGCAAAATTTTGCAGCATTATAAAATCAATATGTTTATCACTTTGTCGTGAGCATGATTGTTTATACTCAAATATCGTGGACCTTTGTGATACTCGTCAGTCTAACTCCGCCAACACTTGGGACTTACGAGTAAAAACACTTGGTTAAAATGGAAGTATATGAGGATGTTACAGTAGTTTTGAATTTATATGAGAATAATATGATCGTGATCCACTGAACGAGTAATCATGAGGAAATTTAGTATGATAGAGGATGAAAATTAAACAACTTAAGATATATTAGAGATGCCATGTATTGCATGTCATGTAGTCGATCAATCTCAAACTCGTCAAATTGGACATGGGTCAAAATATTTTTAAATATGAAGAGTGTCCCTGTAAAATAGTCTATATATACATACTATTGGAACATATCGGGGGGCCTGAGTTTTTTATAGTCCGTTTTTTACCGAGCATGATTCCGTGGAGAACGAGCGTTTTTTACCCGACTCCTCCATGACACGCTTCTGAGGGTCGCGCCCTTGTAGGAGGCCCGTCATAATTCGCAGTGAAAAATGACATCCTTCTCCTCTGTGCTCCTAAAACACCACCGAAGCCGAGGTATTAGATCCACCTATGCAGTGGTGAAAAAATTACGTTAATCTAAGAATTACTTTGAACCCGATGTTACTTCCGTATAGGTGGTGAAGGCTCTCTGTGGCACGAGGTACCCGATCTATCTAGGGGGAAGTGAAAAATTAACGTCAATCTAATGATTGCACCCTCAACCTGACGCTACTTTCACATGGATAGTCAAGGCTTCCCACGCTTATTTCCTGGAGGAGAATAGGAAATGTCCGACAAGAGAAAGTTCTAGCAAGTATAAAGTACAGTGACATCCGCCTCTCCCGATGGTTAAGTGGTAAAAACTCTTAATGCCAGAGACTCAATCCGTATAAGTAGAAGTGAAATATTTACGTCAATCTAACAATTGTACCCTGAACATGACGCTACTTCCACCTAGATAGTGAGACCATCCAACTCTATTCATTAGAGTGCGGGAAAGTTCCAAATGAGGTGATGATGGTGAAGCGTACAAGCAAGTATAAAGCCTAGAAACATCTGCCTCTCCCGATGGTTAAGTGGGTAAAACCTGTTAACCGGAGGGACTCGATCCATATAGGTGGAAGTGAAAAATTTAAATTGAAATTCATACCATATGGCGAATATTTGGCCATTCTGATCATTTATCCGAATGAAATCTATGAACACGATCCATCGGCAAGTAAATGCATGTGCAGATGATTAAGTCAAACGATAGATTTTTAAGACACTGGTCCCTTTAATAGGGGTATCACTTCACAATTTCAATAATATCTTAGAGTGTCCGATCATAACTAATGAGAATTGGTACCACATGACCATCACTTGGTCAGTTTGACCGTAAATGAAAATACGCGATCATAAATAATGAAGTCCGTGCTATAGGACAGTAACTTGGTCAGTTTAACAAATGAAGTCATGTCATAACGTGGCTTCATAATTTCTCCGATAATAAACACTCTTCTTCTTATCGTAAATAACACAGTATTCCTCGTCATGTGTTGAAATTTTCTTTAATTTCTTTTCAATTTCTCTTATCATTTTAAAAAAAAATTAACTCCGAATAATATGAATCGAGAAGTTGACCTCCGAAATAATAATAATTTTCATATGATTAGTTTGCCGATTAAAGATACATAATCTTTCGGCATGATTTGAATCTCATATATTCCCGAACGTGGGTAAGAATCCCAGATAATCACATAAATTTGTACTATAATTCTGAACATGGGTAAGAGTCCTCAGTAATCGTAAAATTTTGTTGAATGCAAACCATAAGACGAATATTTGGCGATTTTGATCGTTTATCCAAGTGAATATCATAAATACGATCATCTATAATGAGGATTGATATCGCAGGATTATCTCTCAGTCATTCCTATCACAATCGAAAATGTCTAACCTATTAACAGATTTCTCCCTTCGAGGATAATAGATAGCTAACCACGCAAACATGTGGTTTAATAATTTCTTTCTCCGACAAGGAATAGCACAATTTCCTTCGGGATAATTTGCCATGAATTCTGTGAACAATGATATCTCTATCGCGCAAACGACATTTGGTATTTCTCATAGAAATATGTTCTCGACGCACTTGCATTCTCACTGAGTATAAACTTGCACCCGAGATTATCTTACTCTTCACGAAGCACCCCTCATTCACTTGCATGTTTTCTTCGGGTATACACTTGCACCCGTGATCATCGCACATTCCCTCTGGTATAAACTTGCGCCCGGGGTCAACACACTTTCCCACCGGTATGAACTTGCACCCGGGGTCAACACACTTTCCCACCTTTATAAACATGCGCCCGGGGTCATCACACTTTCCCTCCGGTATAAACTTGCACCCGCGTCATCACATTTTCCCACCGGTATAAACTTCGCCCAATGTCATCACACTTTACCACCGGTATAAACTCGCACCCTGGGTCATCACACTATCCCTCCGGTATATACTTGCATCCGGGGTCATCACACTTTCCCACCGGTATAAACTTGCACCCGAGGTCATCACACTTTCCTACCGGTATAAACTTGCATCCGGGGTCATCACACTTTCCCACCAGTATAAACTTGCACCCAGGGTCATCACACTTTCCCATCGGTATAAACTTGCACCCTGGGTTATCACACTTTTCCATCGGTATAAACTTGCATCCGGGGTTATCACACTTTCCCTTCGGTATAAACTTTCACCCGAAGTCATCATACTTTCCCACCAGTATAAACTTGCACTCATGGTCATTACGGAAATGGACCAGCTTCCAACAAGGGTGCGACCATCGCCGGCGTGTCATTTAGGAGTCGAGTCAAAGAGGCACCCTGTTTGCCACGGAAACATGTTGGGTACATAGCCGGCTATCTCATAATTAATCGGGCCCCTTGACATATTCCAACAGTATATATATACGGAGTATTCTGCCGTGGACAGAAAGACTCATCATGTTCAAAGTATTTTGACACAGTGTCTAATTTGACGAGTTTGAAAACGATCGACTATACTATAGGCGATACTGCATTTCTAATCTACCCTATTATTTTATTACATCCTCCATCATACTAAAATGCAATAAACATACTTTCATCTTACAAGTCCCCTAGTCGATTGAATTCATGTCGTAAAAAAAAAACTTATAAAATCAGAATATGACCAAAATAAAAAGAGGGAGATTTTTATTTTAGAAAGATTGAAGAGTCACGTTTATACATAACACTTGCGCAAATTGGAAATATATCAAGTCTGTGGCAATTCCTCTGCGCTCATATTCGCAATCTTATACGTTCATTTTCCCAACACCATAGTAATCTCACACCAAATTTTTCATTTTATGTACAACGTGCAAGAGTGTTCAGCCATCTCAACGTTCTTTAACGCCAAGTCACCAAGAAGTCAAGAATAATGAACTTGTGACTACATATCTCCATTCGAATATTTATCTTTGCTATGGCGTTATCAATGCATCAATAATTTGAATGTCATCTCATTAAATTCAATAGTGGCTATGAATGCCCATATGTGTGATGCCACACATGATGATAATTCTCACGGCCTTCACTCGCGTTTTTCCCAAAAATTGCATGCAATATCTAACACCGTGCTTGCTATTCCCAGGCAAGGTGTACTATTTCTGCTAGTCATAATACTTGGATTATTCACTTGTTTGCTTTAGGAAGAATTACATTGTGTTATACGACAACAAGTCCTTAGGGATCCCAAACTAGCAAACAATACGAACATGAGGGAACTTCTCACCTCATCTTCCCAAAATCTGGATATTTCTTCTACTTATACATATTCAATGTCTCATTTGAATACCATAATGCAAAATTCCTTCTTATGCACAGTCATTAGGAAGACCCATAATAATATCAGTCTCCATGTGTCGATAGGACAATCATGAACAATTATTTAATTTTCGCAATAGATTCTCAGAACAACTATGGCTCAACTTCTAATTTAACATGTGATATTTATCTCATCACATTCTCATGGTCGGCATAGTCTCCGACATAAACTTCTTTCTTGAATGCATTTAGCTTGGCACAAGATGAACAGTGAAGATATAGATGCCCTACTAACCGATTATTTATACGATTTAACAGATTGATCGTTGGATTGAGGTAATCTCATTAGTTGATCTCTCGATAATCATGATTGGTAGTTGATAATAAATCATTCCTATCACACTTGATTCGTTAGATAATAGATGTGTTCGCACGAGTATTCTCTTGGCTCGGAATACACCTTATTGTGTAAGTTATCAATCTCAGAAGCCCATTATTCTGAATACTCCACATCGACATAGAATGTCTCATTTCACTAAACATTTTTGTTTTGGAATCCGGAGAAAGATAAAATTTTATGCTAACTTGGGGATAAATTAGTTAACTATATCAAGGGCAATAGATATATCAATCCCTGGAACAGAGAAACATGACTTTCCGACAATCCATAATATGTGGGAAGAATTCCAATAACAATGAGTTTCACTCCCGTCAATAAGCTCTCATTCTTCTGGGAGGAATAAACTATAGATTCCTTGTATTCGTCCTCGCATGAATGCTGATTCAACAAATCAGGATCAGGATCAGGATTATATCATCCTCATATTCTTCCATATTGGCAAAACATTTTTACTCGCAAGTCCCCAGTGTTAATGGAGTTAGATGGGCAAGTATCACACAAGTCCGCAATATGCACTTTGAGCATTAGAAATTCCACTCATAACAGCGTACTAAGCGCACTCATTTTATCATGTGGAAACTTTTTGGTGTATATCTCATTACTAGGTTAAATAGCATGGTCATCAAAACATGTATTGTAACGAGAGCGGACATTGCAAATGTGACCATGTCACGTAACTATTCTCTTCAACGTTTCGTTGAAAGGAAATAATAACTCGTTCTCTTCTTGTCAATAGATGGTTCGGCACATACCATCACCTTCATGAGATTCTCTATCACAAGATCTCAATTTTCCTCTGCAAATAAGACTTACGGGTATCTCGAAATTCGATCTTTTATATTCTACTATTAACATAATTATCGATCACTGTTTCTCGTCACTGTGCCCAACTAAGGCAGCACACATGGCTTTTCTGAATACACAAATATAAACCCCAAGGTTTTCGAGGGGGAGTGAAAGCATAAACGAATCACTACTCATATAATCTTTCCAACTATTAAAAACCAAACGACTATGCACGGAGGAATGTCAAACTTTCCTCGATTGATAACTTATCAATTTGTATTTTTCTCACAAACATCATCGGACCAAGGAAATTCCCATCTTTAACCAAGAGCTCACATTTAGGAGGATTCCACCTAATTCGGTACCTCCTCAGTATACTCAATCATTCGCCCAAATATTGGATGTGATTATTTCCATATCGGTTCTTTATTCGTATGTCATCAATTTGAACTTCGAAACATTTTCCATATCACGTCTTTAAATATTGACTTTTTCGATTGTTTGTATGTGGCACCCTGCTCTCTTTAAACAAAAAGGCATAATTGAGAAAATTTAGGCCGATCGAATGTATCAATATGTCAATAGCGGCAGTAGATATAGGTCATCCGACAATGTTTCACTCAACTAAGTGAAATCCACAAACTCTGTAGATATTGTTCGACTTTGGAGCAATCCATAGGTCAGTGACCGATTATGTGTATTTCACAGGTTCGACGAGCTCTGTTTGCAACAAAATTTTCACATCTTCAATAATTACCTCTTTATTTTCACGGGAGAATATCTGTTTCTTTCAAGGAATTCATTTTCATTCTTTAAAACCCCCTTAATATTAGAGGTTCCACCTTTATATCATTTTCCTTTTATATACAGAACAAAACCGCATCATGTTAATCAACTCGTTCTTTCTATTTAGAATGTCACCATATAAACATATTTCTTCGCGTTATGCATCTTCATACTGATTCAGAACATAACAACAGGAAAATATCTTGCCAACACCTGCTTTCTCTTCATCTTTTTTATTCCCGAGAAGGTATAGAACTTCACCATCAAAGTGGGGTAGAGCTATGATAGCTCCGATTATATTTAAAGCACTTCTACCAAAGATAGCATTTCTTACATCCTAATATGACTGGGAGAACATGAAGATCCATGACTAAGAATTCCATTAATAAAGTCATTGTTATTCCTGTATATCCCAATGTGACAGAGAGATAATAGATCCTTCGAGAACGACAAAATTGTTGTTAAACTAGATCAACTTAATATGTTGCTTAATAGTTCTAAGCCAAGACATATGCTACAAAGCATTCATGGTCAAGATATTCACCAACAAGATAATGTCGTAGATGAATTAAGATAGCGTGCTCAATAACCATATATTTCCGGACGAATATTGTCATGCCCCGATATCGGACCTAGACGTTTCCGGTGCGCGACATGCCGTGCTCCATTCTTCTTTGGAACACAAGGCACTTATCATATTACAATATCAATAAAACTTACAATATCAAAATAAAACACATAAATAAACTTCTACAACTTTATCTCATCCATTTCAAATCTTCCTCTTGGTAACATATTAACAAGCTCACTTTTCTCCCGACTTCATAATCACTCTCGGTATCAGTCGACTACTAACTCATTCCACGATTTCCTTAATCTCTTCATTTCCTACAAATTGTAGAGCAGTCATAATCGAATAATAGAAACTTCGGTTAAAACTCTTTAAAAAACTTATCTTTATTTCGTAAACATCTTTTCTTTTGAAAACTCTTCTTGCTTTGAAAACTTCTTTAAACACTCATCGTAAAACATCTTTATAAAAATCATACTTGAAATTTAACTATTTTTAAAGTTCTTTGAAATATCTTATGAAACTCGTTAAAACTCATTTCTCTTTGAAGCTCATTTAAATCGCATTCGAATCCTCTTTTGTACTCACTTAAAAACTTATCCCTTTCGGGATTTTTTCGAATTTTTATTTTAAAACCTCGCAAAACTTACTTGAAACTTTACTTGAAACTTTACTTGAAACATTACTTTAAACATTACTCATCATTTTCTCATGTGTCTTTTACTTATCTTGCCGGCTCTATTTTACATGCCCGGTGACATGTCCCGCACAAGCCGACCGTTAGCTATTGGTCGACTGGACGAGCTATATGCTTTCCTTCCCCGAGAGAGTACTCAGGTGTTACCCCTTTTCTTAATCGGGTCCGTTCTACCCTTTCCGTACGTATCTTTCTATTTTGGAACTCATCGTTCCCTTCATCAGGCATGCCTTCTTTTGACGAATCGTGTGCTAGGTACGTTGCCGGGTTCGGTCGGACAATCCATCCTTCCTCACCCCGAGTCTTATTCTTTCATAACATTTCATTAAAAAAATATAAGGACATCCTCTCCCGACGGGCGCTTGCACCCGCAGGGACAACGTATCTCAAAACATTCTAATTTAAACATTTCATTGTAAAAAGAATAAAATAGCATGAACTTTTTATTATTTGATTGATCATCCCGCGTACCTTTATTCGTACGTTGTTCACCGCTCTATCCTATAGTAAACTTTATCGTCATTTCTCTCCTCCAAAATCAACCCCTAAAATCAAGTTATGGCTTTGACACATGACGTAATCTAATCCGCTAAAACTAACATAAAAGGAATGGTTCTAGACAATATCAAGAATCTCTAACCATGAGTCACAACATTTTAGCTTTTCAAATCCCACCAACCAAATTATATGCAACAACTTTAACTATAGTACATACCCAATTTCATACTCTCAAAGTGTATAACTTACATAGCAAAGGAATGACTACCCAATCTTGACAATCCTTCTTGACTCTGCATCTTTTAAATCGGAAATATGGGTAATTCTGCTTCATCCAAATAAAAAGTTCAATATGGACACATGAAAGTGTCTAACATTCTGTAAAGAAAGATCAAATAATTGATGATGGTTGTATCAACATTCAACTTTCACACCATGAACAAACACACCATATTCTCGTATTGAATTCAGTAAGTTGAGTTATCAATATTCTATTCTATTCTATTCTCCTTCACAATTCTATTGTCATTGAAGGAGGAATATTATCAGGAAAACTAACCGTCCATTAAGCGAAGAGAAGAGGCCTGGAGTCACCATATAGCTACCGACTAACATGACTCATGCAACCATCTCAAGTTCATTCCACAAATCATCATTTAACAAGGCATTTCTCTGATTTCATTTCTCTCACGCAGCCGCACTTCTCCCCCCTTCATTCTTTTTATTTTTCCTTATTATCCCCTTTATTTATTAAAACCTAGAATGGGATGATTTATCAAATTGTATGGGCCTTCAAATCTAAAATTAAGTCCAATAATCATATATTATTGAGTAATTATCTAATTTAAAATATCATTTCACAATCACGTATGATCTAAATTTAATTTAATTATTACGTTTCTACCTCATTTCGATCTAATTTAGCCTAAATCGTGAAACAAAATTTTACTTCTTATAGCATAACTTAATTTATCTTGTTTACACAAAATAGATTAATTCACTCCTTATAATATATCATAAATTTTATCAAATATTTTAATAGCTACTATTTTATTCTAATATAATATCTTGTAAATTATTATTATAGATCCTAACTATATTACTATTATTATTCACAACATATATTTATATCATCCATTTATTAATATAATTACTCATTTCTATTACATTGATACTAAAATATATATCCAATATATTCAATTTTAGTATATTCATATTATATACTCAATAATATTTATAAGTTATCAAATTCTCCTAAAATTTCGGTTTATAACAATCCACCCACCTTATAATGAGCTTCTTCCTCGAAACTCGTCGTTATTATATTAAACTTTTAACCTTGTAGTTTCTCTAAATTTCCGGGTCATTACAAATACCATTCCGGATGATTAATAAAGTAACACAAATGTGATATCTCTTTTGTTATCAACAATGGAACTCTAATAAGTATAGTTTGATAGTTGTTGATATTTCTGAATACCTAACAACCATAATTCTCGGATCTCTTTAAACAATTTAAGCAGAAAACCTTGATTGATATCCTCATAAAGGTATTTGAGAAGATGAATAAATCACCATTGGTATTCATGGTTGATCAAACCGTTAATAATCAATTGCTTAGTGTCCTGGTGAGTACCATTCTAGACGAAAAACATTCTGGATAGTGAAGTAAACCGAACACATTAACCCTTCACGAAAATTCAGGACATATCTGAATGAATATCATTTCGAATTATTGAGGAAATAATTAGATGCTTGTCGTCTTTACGATATGCTCATTGTTATCAATAATTTGATCATCGAGTTGAGATTTAATTTCATCCATTCAATCTTAACAATGTTCTTGAATTCCAAATCCTCAACTATAATTCCGATGGCTTTCATTAAGACAGACCCACATGATCCGAACATGGAATACTTATCGATTAAGGTATTTTTTATTCGTTGGACAACAATTAATCACCAATGAACACCTAGGTGATCCAAATATTCTGCAAACATGCTTGAATCTCCTGAATGACGAGGAGACGAGACCGTCTTTCAATAACAACTCCACTCATGAGTTTCATTTTGTGATTCTATGATAACTTAAGGGTTATTCTTCGATGACTAACTCGGAATTTGAAGCACTTCGTCACTCTTCATATTTGAAGTTTCTCATTCTATTAAGATAATTACTTGTTCATCATGAATGTTTTCTCTTGCACACTAGCTTCCTATTTTGCCATAATAATTGCTAGATGGCGTATGAGTTCCCCAGATGCGTACTCTTCAACTCCTCAATTTGAATATTAAAATATTAAATTCCATATTCTTGGACATGTACAATCTTTTTAATGCCAAATAATTCACCAAGTTTCCATAAACTTCGTTAATCTTTGAGTCTTAAACATTAAACCACCGAAGTCATTGATATAACGAACGGAACATATATGAAAGCTACATAGCTTTTGATTGTTGTCCATAGAGAGGATTAATATTTCACGGATGGATAACCAGAAAACCCCGTTGATAACTCAAAACTAGAAAACTCACATCATTAATCTTGCTGTTTCACACGTTCTGTTATCCCAAACCGACTGAGTACATACTGGAGCAAGATGCTTAATACTCGCAACTTATTGTCTCGAGTTATGGTAAATCAATATCGGGGGAGCGTCACTTGTTTCTCGGGTTGAATATTCAAGTCAACTTCTCCAACTTCGGTTTCAGGCATTCCTTATACCATACTAACCAACTCATCAACCTAGCCAAGCTTCAATAACCTCCCAAAATCATACATCAATTCTTGTCAATCATCTGTAACTTGTTCGAAATGACGATGAAAAATGACAAAATACTTGGGATTCATGAGTCCTCCGTATTGGTGCTTGTAATAGAGGGAGATATATAAGTGGTCCTCCTTTCTTCTGTTAAATCATGGCGATAAATATACTTGGAACTGAATAAATATACTTGCAACTGATTACCAAAAAGGTTTGCATGTTGGACTCCAGCAGCGATACATTCGATCGATCACATGATATACAACAATATCAGGTGACCTATAAATATGCACTATTTCAATTCCCGGATATACGTTGTATACATTAGGCCAAGCCCTTTCATATTGTACTATGGATCCTTTAGGAACCAATGACGATCAACCTTTCTCATGTTCTCTATAACCTCTCCTTTTGCTACGAACTTTATTTCTTATATCATCGTTGTCGAAACGGAGTATAAAACTTGTCGTAATCCTTCAAAAATTCATAAATCGGATCCAATGGGTGATCTCGGATCGGAAATAGGATCATGATCATATTATTGCTTTTAACCGGTGAGACAATGATGATATCATAAGACGGCACTATCACATATTCAACTTATCATTTCCTTTGGAAATAATATCATCATGTTGTTTTACAACCATGCATGCACTCGCGTAGCATTGAACACTTCTACCAGACAATTCTCATGTACTCATGTAACCTCTTATCTTTCTATGTAATCAGTAAATCGTGTTGACTTGGCACTTCCAACTTTCTGCAGCAAACATTCTCTCCAACCATTCCATGCACATACATACAATCATGCAACACGTGGCCAAATTCCTCCCAATGCAACTATGTATGAGCTCATTTTCCATGTAAGGTTCACATGGCTCACAAATGCCATGCAAGTGTAATCCCATGGACTTGTCACCTTTCTCTTCCATAGCCATGCATATCAGGTCATGCAATCCACGCGACTACCTCAAAACGGGTTTCAAAACCATACAATGTCTCCAAAGAATATTTATGTCATGTCAAATATAACTCATACTTGAATCTCGATATGAAATGATAGAAAACCTCGGCAACTGATTGAACTATCAGAGAAAAGACTCTTTCAAAGAATCGGCAAAAGTACATGGTCACGTCATTGAAGTTCATCAAACTGATATGGATCTCTAGATTTGATACTGTGGACATAAAATACCTCGGGTGTGTTCGTCATATACCCATCTTCTTTGTAACTGAGGCTCATATTGACATCCAATGAATCACTGCTACAGAATAAAATCCTTTCAAGCATTCAAAATATAGCTCATTTTATATAAATGGACCGAAATGAAGTAGTGAAATACCACCGAAATTCGACCCGGAAAATATTACACTGTCACATCACCATGTGATTGTAGATATAAAATGGAGTCTCCCATGAAATTTTTTTTTAACCCTTTCATTCCTTTTGCATGTCTTCAGCATATATTCTTGCCATATGATAAGCGAGGTCCCCTCCAGATGAAATCTCACTCCGGAGGTTGGTTAGATGTTCCCAATACTGAGGACTCTTCCGGTGGCACTCATTGAGTCCCCGGTAAAATATCAATCGCTCGTCTTCTATCGCATGAGGGTTGCAATCCGGTACAATCTCTTCATAAATACCATTCTCACACTAAGAATCTCATATCATCACAATATATAGCATGATCCAAGCTTAGCACAAGATCTCTCAATGAGACTAAGTCTCAGGGTCCCACAGACGGCGCCAAACTGATCTGGTCCAAAATATTTTAGAATATTTTGGATGATTTCCGACTGAAATCATCCAAAACATCTCAAAACACCGTCAAAATCCTCATACGTGGGCCCGACATGCCTAAATTACGAGACTACTCCCAAAACCACATTACTCAATAAATATAATTGAAAATCTAAAATACCATTCAGCCACGTCAGATGAACCCCGTGGGTATCATAATTACATAAATATCCCCGGGCAATATCAGCAGTAGCATCAGGGTCGGGACGATGACAACGTCACTAAGGTAGCAAGCCAGCAAGAACGATGAAGAAGTTCCCACATTGCCCAGACAACACAGAAATGTGTCAGATACACAAATACACAATCGAATTCTTTGACATGCATACGTTATAATTTTCAAGAAAGGTTCCAGTATGTGCAACAAGTGCTGCTCAGGACAGCACTCGAAGAACTTCACTAGTTTCTGCACAGCTTCCTTTTTTAGCAAGGCTTGTTCAACTTTCTTGTTTTCACTGTCATGGGCCAAACATACAGAAATGGAATCTAAGGCAGTCACAGACCAAATATCATCTTCAAGAAGGCTCAGGTACACATTGAATCCACCATGAGCCCGTAACTGCTCTACAGAATTTCGTGATGCATGAACCATATCACATAACAGAGGTAAAGCATATTGCTTAAGATGTGAACCCGACATAATAAAATGCATCAAGTGAGGAGTGACCCCAAATTCTGCTGCTTGGTCCTGTCTGCTCTTTTATACCGTGATGCCGCGGTGCAAATTTAGACCCGGTATGTTTCTATGCAAGTTTATACCATGATATCGCGGTGCAAGTTTAGACCATGATGCCACAGTGCAAGTTTAGACCGGGATGCCGCGGTNTGTTCGTCATATACCCATCTTCTTTGTAACTGAGGCTCATATTGACATCCAATGAATCACTGCTACAGAATAAAATCCTTTCAAGCATTCAAAATATAGCTCATTTTATATAAATGGACCGAAATGAAGTAGTGAAATACCACCGAAATTCGACCCGGAAAATATTACACTGTCACATCACCATGTGATTGTAGATATAAAATGGAGTCTCCCATGAAATTTTTTTTTTACCCTTTCATTCCTTTTGCATGTCTTCGGCATATATTCTTGCCATATGATAAGCGAGGTCCCCTCCGGATGAAATCTCACTCCGGAGGTTGGTTAGATGTTCCCAATACTGATGACTCTTTCGGTGGCACTCATTGAGTCCCCAGTAAAATATCAATCGCTCGTCTTCTATCGCATGAGGGTTGCAATCCGGTACAATCTCTTCATAAATACCATTCTCACACTAAGAATCTCATATCATCACAATATATAGCATGATCCAAGCTTAGCACAAGATCTCTCAATGGGACTAAGTCTCAGGGTCCCACAGACGGTGCCAAACTGATCTGGTCCAAAATATTTTAGAATATTTTGGATGATTTCCGACTGAAATCATCCAAAACATCTCAAAACACCGTCAAAATCCTCATACGTGGGCCCGACATGCCCAAATTACGAGACTACTCCCAAAACCACATTACTCAATAAATATAATTGAAATTCTAAAATACCATTCAGCCACGTCAGATGAACCCCGTGGGTATCATAATTACATAAATATCCCCGGGCAATATCAGCAGTAGCATCAGGGTCGGGACGATGACAACGTCACTAAGGTAGCAAGCCAGCAAGAACGATGAAGAAGTGGATCGATTAGGTAGAGACCAACCCGACAAGTCGCGATCACCGACCGAAGACATGTCACCCAGACCTAGTGTTACTCCGCCACCCATGCTTTAGTTCAAAAGAGTGAGAGAACCTTGTGGTCGGTGACAATGGCATCATACTGACCCCATGTGATGCCACCATCATCGGCCCTCGCTGGATGTTGCACTTGGAACATTGAGTAGGGGCGTACCGGGTTGGGTGACTGACTTTATCCCTAACGTGAGGATAAACTGACGAATGTCGCCGACAATTTCCTCCATCATTTTCTGCAGAGATTGCAGATCCATGGTAAACTTCTCGTCTCGCATAGTTAGTATGGGACTCATGTTGGTTCTGGGCCTCCTTAGCTTCCGCAAATTTTGGGTTTTCCATAAAGAAGAACGATGCAACGAAAAGAAAAAAGCTAGCTGGGAGAGTTTCTCAATGAGTTTACGAGTATGTCCCCACGGACGGCGCCAAATGTTACTGGTGGAAATTATACATCGTAGTATTAGATTTATTTGTATATGAGGACCACTAGTAATCGATTGTCGTTAAGAAAGATACTAGAAATTATACGTGGAGAACCCGAGATTCGAGAGGAAAACCCATGTGGCATCAAACTCGGGAGATATATTACAAAGTGAAGAGAGAATACAAGATTCAATGAAAAGTTTTAATACTCAATGTATTCAGTGCGTGTATGTCACGATCCCGAATCTCGGCTATGAAGTTTATGGGCTTTAATAGATCAAATATTAAGTTTATTGTATGGTAAATTGTATGGGCCTAGCCCAATGAATACAAGTATAAATCTCGGATTGTATTACGTTACCATTATCGAATCATTTATCCAAATTATCACGTTATTTCTCTAAGGGATTCCCTCTCTCTTCCTCCTCCCATTCCATGCGTCTGCCCCTTCTCCACTACTGCATGTGGCTTCTTCCCACGACATTCTTCCGTCTATATCGTCCCCCATTTCTATCCCTCTTGTTCTTCTTCCCATAACGACCTAAAAGCGTAACAATCTAGCATGTACAGAGTATCCAACCTGTTCAGCTTGTCGTTCAACCTTCATACCTTCCCTCTTTATAGGAGATAAAGGGGAATAAACAATTATTAAATCTTTTCGTAACTTATCAACTGTTCATCTAGCTCATAACACTGACTTTTACCTCTTAAAAGTCATGTGACGCCGTATGGAATTGTGCACATCTTGGCATATTATCCACCGACCACCGTCCAAGATTGACTAAGTATAAGAATTGATGATGGTCGACAATAACACGTCGACAATACCACTACCAATTTCTCCTTCATGTCAATCGGTACCACATGCTCCTTCATGTCGATCGGGACTAGCTATGATTTGTCGACCATCAACTTGCACATGTCGACACATACAAAGCCAACCCGATTTATTTTTAACAATGTTTAACCCTGCAGAATGACGTCATGTCATTACAAATTAATGCATTAACAATAAATAACAAGTATTATTATGTTCGGGTCAATGTTAAAACTATCCCATATAGAATAATTATTATCATATGTCATAGTACTTGATTTTCCGAATCCAATGGAATTCACACAAAATAATATTGTACAAATTGCTCATAAATCTTCTATTTAATTGCTTACCCTCTCATTCCAAACAAATTTTAGAATTGTTATCTTTATTTTTCGGGGCCTTAGATTACATGAAAAAAACGATGCAAATAAATTTATCCATTTAATATTGAAGATTTAATATTTGATATGTAAGATTAACATTAAAGTTTAATATTTAATATATATATATAATATTATTATAGTGTGGAGGGGGAGATTATACAAGGTGCAAGGATAAGGAACAAAAAAAGAATACACGAAGAGGTCCCCTGAGCTAGCTGATAAGATGGTGAAGGATAATTTTTAATATTCACAGCCTCTCATCGATTTCAGGGAAGATAATTAAAATATAAGATATATTCACAGCCTTTAATCAAATTTAAATTAAATGAACCAATAAATATTATATAAATGCTCATTTAGATTATTTAATTTCCATTGTAGCTATTGTTTTTCTGTATTAATTAATGAATAAATAGTAATTAGATTTATCATTTAATGAAAATAAATCGAAATTATATTTAAATGTAGATTGTAGAGTTCATGATTTTCATTTCAGGCGGGCTCCACAGCTATAGCAACCCACGCTGTCACTGTGATATGTGGGCCCGATGCTGATTTCTAGATAACCCGTCGACATCTTTAACAATTTTACCCAAACGCCCTTTCACTCTTTCTATTTTTCTCTTTGACCCCTCCACTTACCAATATTTACATGGTCATCCCAGGTTTCAAGGCCTCAATTGGAATCTATTTGAGCAATTTTAAAGGACTTCATCCATCCGGATATCTTAATATTAGCTACTTACGTAGTAAATTTCTAACATAAGATCAATTTATATGAGGAGTGTGTCGTAATATAACATATAAGAGGAATTAAATTACATTGTAAAATATTTGAATCATTCATTTACTATGGTTCATTTTCTTTTATATAAATCAATCTAACACACTTTGATTTCAAACTTCATAATTTTAATAACTATTTTAACAAACATAACATATACCTCTAACAACTATTTTAATAATTTTTTTATTTTAATTTTAATTTACAAGTTTAGTATTTAGAATTGTGTCTTTACACTAATTAAATAGTAATGTATGCTGTGTTGAGAATTCTTTAAGATTATATGTACTTGAAATAAATAGAAATTCAATGAATAAAAAATTCAAATTGATATATATTAACAAATGTCCCCATTGAAAAAAAGTAACTCTTTATGTGAATTATATTACAATTGATTTGTAATAGTGATTACTACTCTTATAAACATTGGTTCTAATCATATATTCATATGTTTTAGGAAATAAGTTGTAACATCAACAAATCCTCCACAAGTTTGTGGGTGAGTGTTGAAATATAGGAACAAATGTCTCAAATCAAAACATCATATAAGATTAGTGAATTTATACTACAATTGATTTATCATAGTTTAATGCATGGTACAATACTCTTACATGTTAAATTTAAACAATACTTTCTTATGAATTTCTATATTTCATACATCCATTGGATTAAATACATTTTGGTATATATGAGTTAAAAAAATTATATCATTCAAAAATAAAATTATAAAAAATATTAAAAATAAAAATAATATATATCATATGTAATATCAATGTTTGAATAACTATTCAAACCAGATGTACCCGTCGGTATATCTATCCAAAACAATTGCGACAAGAATTTCGACATACATCCACACAAGAATTGAGACCTCCTTTATGAACTTCCATTTGTACTCAAGAAAAGAAACAGAGAATATCTAACCATCTCGTGTGGTTCACCGGTTCTACCGAAAACACAATGTCTCTTCTTTGGTTTCGGGTTATTCACGGATATGAAACAACACACTTCTTTTCCCCAAACCTCTCCTGTGCCCTCTCCTTGCAACTTCACTTCTTCTTCTTTGAATTTGGTGTGTGACTTTGTGCGGATGTTGTTATACCTAACCTAAATTTCGAAATCAATTTTTATTAGTTATTTAATTGATTTTTATGGGTAAAACTATTAACCCAACCCGGTGACCCATATACTGATCGATATGATTCAAAATACTTGTGTGAACCGGTACGAACGAAATTTCGTCCGACATTAAAACATTGTGTAATATACCGCAAATATTTATGTATTTGAGTCTTTATGAATTGATTGCTTGAAATAAAAAAATTATCATTGTTGGTCGATTAATTTAATGAGTTGTTAGATCATTAATTGTTATTAACGATTAAATAAATAAAATTCATTGTTTGTGTTAAAATAAAAGTTAACCTTTCTATACCCAAATAATATTCCACTTTTTTTCGTTTGTTCTTCAAAAGGTGATTATGATTAAAAAGGATGCCGTGTAAAATGTTTAAATGTTTCACGGGAACATGTATGGGAGGGGAAGAAAAGTAGTTGGCCAGGTATTAATTTGGTGGTGACATCTTGATCATTCTTGTTGATGAACGGCAGCAGATCTCAGACAAGTAGGATTTCTGGTACAGTTTCTCCCTAATGAACTATATAAATTGTTGAAGGGTAAATTTTAGCGGTCAAAATGACAGTGAAAACTCATAAGTTGATTTTTTTGATTGATACAGATCATCATCATCATCAATGGGTAATGGTACGTATTCAAATTTTGTGCACTTGTTGACGTCGCTATCCTGTTTCGGGAAAAAGGGTGTTGATGGTGGGTCATGATAATCAATCAATTATTTGGGTTTTGTTCTTCTCTTGCTCAAACAAAATTCATCAGTAGGTTTATGTGATGAATTTGACCGTTTTTTTTCTAATTGTAGCTTATTTTAGTTGGGTAATACGTATATGAAGAATCTTGGTTTATGGGTGCTCATGAATGATGAATGATTATGATGATTTCTTGTCTTTTTACAGTGGGTTTGGTAATTTGTATGGACATAAAGAAGGGTCAACTGAAAAAATCCCGGAGTATGTCTACATCTCTGTTTTCCAATGGATCGAACAGGTCAATTTGGACTTAATCTCCATTTTTTAGACCTGTAAAAGGATGAGATTTCTTTGGTTTAATCCGTGGTATTCTTTCTTGCTTTTCTACAACAAATTGCAGCTTTCTATCTATTTTCTTTAGATCTCTGTTCATAGATTCCATTTACTGAAACAGAGAAGATATATATTTCTCTTCTTTGGATTTGAACAATATTTTACCCAGATCCCAAAATCTCGATTCAATTCAGAGTGAAAAGGTGTAGATGCCAGAGGAAGAATCAAGTAGCTGTTCAGATTGGACATGGGAACAAGATAAGAAGTTTGAGAAAGCAATAGTTATATACAGAGATGACTGTGTTGATAGATGGGAGAAAGTTGCAGCAGAAGTTACTGGGAAATCTGTAGAACAAGTTAAAAATCACTATGAACTTCTCCTAGAAGATGTGAATCGGATTGATTCTGGTTTAGTTCAACTTCCTTGTTACAATTCTTGTTCAGATGGTTCTAGCAGTCAAGCTGGTGAAGAAGGTAATGGAAAAAAAGGACAGTCCAGCGGTGAATCGAATCATGGTGGTAAGGGTTCAAGGTCAGATCAGGAACGGAGGAAAGGAATTGCTTGGACGGAAGATGAACATAGGTAAATTTGCTTC
Source organism: Utricularia reniformis (assembly GCA_009725065.1). Lineage (NCBI taxonomy): Eukaryota > Viridiplantae > Streptophyta > Magnoliopsida > Lamiales > Lentibulariaceae > Utricularia > Utricularia reniformis. Next base: position 46,771 of record RWGZ01001269.1, on the reverse strand, counting down.
ATTTTCTGGATAAAATGCTGACATTTTCTGAATTGGGAAAGTTTTTATATGGTTTTCTGGGTTTTGATAAAAACCAGGTTATTTCTTCTGGGTTTGGAGAAATATGGGAAAGGAGATTGGAGAAGCATTTCGCGGAATTTCGTAGTGACAAGAACTCCGACGCAGGTAGCCAGCCATGCCCAGAAATACTTTATCCGTTTGAATTCTATGAATAAGGATCGACGGAGATCTAGTATCCATGACATTACTAGTGTAAACACTGCGGATGTTTCCGTTCCACAACAGCCGATTACAGGCCAGAGTAATGGGATTGCTGTCGGTAAATCGAGCAAAACCCTACCTCAACCGCCGATTAGTGCTACGGGAGTTGGAATTTATGGGCCGCCTACAATGGGACAACCAATTGGTGTTTCAGCAGTCGGTACACCCGTGAATCTACCGCCACCGGGACATTTTGCGTACGGCGTAGCCGGAGGAGTTGTTCCTGGTGCACCTTTGAGTATGGGTCCAATGGCGTACCATGTGCCGCATACACCGGCGGCACACAGGTGATGAATAATGATATTATTGAATTCATGAATTGAACAATTGGAGGTTAGTAATAAATCTGTGATGTAGCTTCAGTGCTCCGCTGTCTAGTGTCTACGGTGGAGGGTTTGTATTTAGAAATATTGTCTTCAGATGGGGATGTGGCCTTCATGCTGTGCAACCGCATAATATTTTTTTACCAGCATCACTCAATAATACAAAATTTCTGACTCTTGTTTGCTTCTCATTTTAAATAAACAACCCCAATTTCCTCCCCTGGGCTTTTAAGTTGTATCTTCCCTGCAAACCGAAAACGTAGCAGCCATGTGCTTCTTTGATTAAATCTTTACTTTTCTCTTTGAAACTCTGGATCTGACTTGGGAAAAAGCAACAGTTGAGTTCATTCTGTGAGATTGACATGAGATCATACTGGACATTGAAATGTTAGAAAGAAGCCTGAAATCTCTTTTGTTACTTTAATTATGCCCTTTTGTTTCCTTCATTGCTAAGAGGAGGATGTTGGGTTGCATCACAAAGGTAAAAGCCGAGGTCTGTGTCACTTTCCCTCCCCAACCAAGAAAAATAGCTTTTGAGTTTTGACTCATGAGCAGATGCTGAATCTTGAAGCAGTGAAAACAGTTTTATCATGAATTGGGGATGTGCATATGAAAACTGTTAATAGGAAAAGCAATTGTCTAAAACAACATTGTGCAGCATTTTGATTCTGAAAAAAGGTTGCTAAAGCACCTTTAAAGAACGAATCTCATGAAAGAAACTATGCTCCTTTTTTATTGGGATTAAATTTATGATAGTTCATGACAATCAATCATAAGAAAAAAACATGATTTGAAAAATGAGATATAACTCATAGAACACCAAACTCAAATGAATTCCACTAAAATATTGGAATACAATTAGGACAACATGAATAAAAGGTACAACAAGAGCATAAAATGCAAAATAGAGAAATTTAAACCTCAATGTGATGTCCTCTTGAACTTATCTCCTCCTGTCATTCCCCTATCTATAAGAGAATTCAGATTATATTTTATTTCTTAAGTCTTACCCATGTCTTGGGACTATTTCTCAAGTTACGAAACAAAACTTGCGATTAAAATTGTTTAGCACTAGGATCCATACAAATTTTGTGGAGCAAGCATTGTGGACTAACATCCACAACTCCAGTCTCATGAGTTGGTGTAGCTACTTCCCCCTCTTCAGCTAGAGCTATAGAGTTTATCTTTTGTCTTTGCTTGTTGAAGGTGGGAGATATATAAGAAAGATATGTAAAAAGCAAAAAGTTTTGAATTTCCAACTATGATCTTTTGTGCCGTTTTAGAGGCACAATCTTTAATGATAACTAAAGCAACTGTGATAAAACGTTTGGGCCTTAAGCGCTATTTACGGGATTAAATAGCAATTACATATTAACCGTGGGATAAAGTGTTGAATGAAGATGAGATCACTCTTCTCAATTTACTTGGCCTGCAAATGACGGTAAATTGCATCTCCAATACTATAGAGATAAAAAAAATACGAAGCGGGTTGTGTGACCTAGATGATTAACAGATCAAGACAAATGGATTGAGACCAATAGACTAGAATAAATGGACTCAATAAACCCAATTCAGACGAGCCCAAAAGATTAACATCCGTAAAGGCCCAAAGTTCATCCCCCCATGTACAACCGTTATATTCCAACAGCTATATAACTGTTGAATTCATACTCTGTAAACAATATACATACTCTGTAAAAGCAATTAATACTACAATTCATAAAAAACAATTCATACTCTATAAACAATATACATATGTTTTTTTAATGCAAAATATTCTTTGAATTCTTCCAAGCTCAAACACCACATGATCAGACAAAAGAACATGTTCCAAGTAAGGGAGTTACAAAACTCTTCATTGTGACAGCTGTAGGATAAATCAAAAGTCAAAACAACATTCAAGCTAAAACTAAGAACAAAAACATATTCAGACAACAAGATCAAGGTATTCCAAAAATATTTTCCTAAACAATATTGCATATTTACCTTTCAGGAAAACATGTTTGCATTTGTACCACCACCAACTCTTGAGGGAAAAGGATACTACCGTGTGTGGGCAAGGAAGATGCAACTTTATCTAATACCAACTGATATGTGGGAAGTATTTGAAGAAGCTCAAGAACCTTCGGTACCAGTCACTGAAAGTGAAAAAGCAGAACTAGCACTAAGTGAGGCTGGAAGAAGAAAAAAGGATAGCAAAGATCTAAGGATTTTGTCAATGGCAGTACAAGACGAGACATTTGACTTAATTATTAATTGTCAAAACCCCTCAGAAGGATGGAAAAACTTGAAAAAACTTACTCCATAACTGTTGACAAGCTGGAAAAACAAATCAACACCCAATGGAGACTCTTAGACAACCTCACTTTAAAACCTGGAAAATCAATATACTCATTGGTTCAGGCACTTACAGGAGCTTTAAAACAACTAAAGAAGCTGGGACAAATTGTTGATGACAGAGGAATGAAAGAAAAAATCTTGGTTGCTTTACCAAATAGTTACAACAGCACCATCATGGCCATTGAAGCTTCAGGAAATCTTAAGAATTTTACTGCCGGTCAATTACTAGACACACTCTACAGCATGGAACTTCTCAAAAAACCCGTGAAGCGAAAGATTGACGAGAAGGAGTCTTCTAAACAAATCACTTTGAACAAAAAATCTTAGGAAACAGGAAAAAAATAGGTCCCTATTTTCCATGCCAGTACTTTAAACAGAAGAACCACTTTCCTACTAACTGTTTTTGGCATCCACATAAAATTTGCTCTTTTTGCAAAGAGAAGGGACACATTGAACGGGTCTTTACAATCTTTGCAATCTTTACAACCTATGCACCAATATTTGGAAGGAAAATTGAATTTGTTTATGGAAATTTTATTAGAATACACGGAATGGGAACTATTAAACTAGAAACAGAACATCATTTGTTAGATATCAAAGAAGCCTACTATGTTCCACAAGCCTCTCATAATTTGCTAAGTATAGGAAAATTGATGGAAAAAAAATTAAACATCAAGTTCAGCGACTGACACTGTTAAATTGTGACTGAAACTATAAAATTAATACTCAAAACTCAAATGGAAAATAGGGTATTCCCTCTGAAGACGCTGGAAGATGGTAAAAGAAATACACAGATGTGCCTAACAGCGAAAGAAACTATTTATTTATGGCACAAAAGCTTCGGACATCACAATTATCACTTACTTAACAAAATGCAGAAAAATACCTTAGTAGATGGGATTCCTGAATTGACCGAAGCTCGTGATATATGTGGAACCTACAAAATTAGAAAGACATGCAAACTTCCTTTTAGAACATCAACCTGGAAAACAACTAAGAGACTTGAATTAATACACAGTAATATTTGTGGTCCAATGGACACTCCAACACTAGCAGGAAATTGATATTTTCTATTATTCATAGATGATTTCTCTAAGTATTGCTGGATCTATTTCTTAACTCACAAAAATGAAGTGGTGGATAGATTCAAAAAATTCAAGGTACTGGCAGAAACTCAAAGTGGGGAAAAATTCAGTTTCTTCGAACAGATAATGAAGGGGAATACACTACTTCCAAGTTAAAAAATATTTGTGAAGAGTACGGAATAGTTCATCAGTTCACAACACCCTATACTCCACAACAAAATGGGATAAGTGAACGAAAAAATAGAATAGTCATGGATATGGTGAGATGTTTAATGTATGAAAAAATGTATCAATCATCTATTGGGGAAAGGCAGTCAATACCAACACAAATTCATAACAGAATACCTGCACTAGGATCAGAAGACAAAAAAACTCCCTTTGAAATTTGGTATAACAGAATTCCAACCGTGGAACATTTCAAAATATTCGGTCGTGTATGCTACATGCATATTCCTAAGGAAAAGAGAACAAACCTGGAAAAAAAGGAATAAATTGGAGTTCACATGTGATACAGTGAAATATCAAAAGCCTACAGGATCCTAAACCTGTCTACACTCAAATAACTCTAAGCAGCGATGTCATTTTTGATGCGACCATAGGGTGGGATCAGAAAATTCAGAAAAAAAACAAAACAAATATCAAGGATACAATACTAAATATTTTTCGGGATTACTATGCTTCATTAAACATTGAATAGACAATGAACAGCCAAACACATAGCAAACTGATCTTGACTATAGCTCCCCAAGAAAACAGACAACCATTGAGGCTGAAAATTCCAATGAATGTAAAAATCTACAAATTGAAACAGAAGCAGAAGCAGAAGAGAATTCAGACCTGGGAACACATTCTGAAAATGATCTACTGATTGAAAACACCAGCGATAAAACCAACAGCCCTGAAAAATAAACAAATCCTGATTTAGAAGAAGAAAGCCCTAAAAATAACTAAAGATTGCTATCAGAAATGTCTCATAACAAAAGAACCTACCTCCATCACCAAGGCACTAGAGCATCCTGATTAGAGGAAATCTATGATAGAAGAACTATCCATGATAGAAAAGAACCACTCCTGGAGTCATGTAGAAAAATTCGCACATAAATGGTCAATTGGAGTAAAATGGATCTACCGAACAAAATTAAACAACAATGATACTCTGAATAAATTAAAGGCCAGATTAGTTGCTAAAGGGTTATTCACAGAGAGAAGACTTTGATTTTTCAGAAACATTCTCACCTATGGCAAGGCTAGATACCATCAAGTTGCTTTTGGCTTTATCAACTTCTAGAGACTGGACAATATACCAATTCGATGTAAAATCAGTATTCCTCAATGGTGATCTACACGAAGAAATGTATATTGATCAACCACATGGATTTATTCAAGAAGGGGAAGAAAAGCAAGTCTTATTGTTACATAAAGTTCTCTACGGACTAAAATAGACCCCTAGAGAATGGTACAGTAAAATTGACACTTACTTGAAGTGAACAAATTTAAAAGGAGCAAAAATGACCCAACATTGTATGTACTAGATTCTGAAAACAGAGGAATATTCATTATATCTCTATACGTAGGATGACATGCTGATCACATGCAGTACTTTAATCATGGTGGAAGAACAAAAGGAAAAACTCAAAGCTATATTTGAAATGACTGACTTGGGACAAATGAGCCATTTTCTAGGTATGGAAAATGAGAGAAAATTATATCTTCTTATCACATGCAAAATACTCCATAGATTTGATAAGGAAGTACAAATTAGAAAAAGGAAAATGTACATCAGTTCCTATTTCACCTTATGCTAAACTAGTCAATGAATAAGAATATGAAAAAACAAGGACTGATCCAAACAAACTAGCTTAAGAGAAGGCTTACAGAAGCATTATAGGCTCATTGATGTACCTCTGTGCTACCCGACCCGATATAACGTTCACTATGAGCCTCCTGTCAAGATTTATGGCAAAACACATCAAAATAACTTTGAGGCGGCCATCAGAATCCTAAAAATACATAAAAAACATTCAAAACTTTGGACTTTTGTATAAAAACATACTAATATTTAACTTCAGTATTTTGTAGACAGTGGCTATGCAGGTGACTCCTCAGATTGCAAGTCCACCACCGGCTACCTGTTCAACTTAGGAGGAGATGCATTTGCTTGTAATAGCAAAAAACAGGACATAGTCACCCAATCGTCAACTGAAGCCTATTACATGGCTAGTGCGGCATGGCAAACCATGCGATGTGGCTTACAAAAATATTCTATGATTTTAAGATTCTAGTTGAAAAGCCACTAACTATACATATTGACAACAAGTCAGCAATAAGTATGCCCAAAAACCCTAGTTAGTTTAGTCGGTGCAAACACATGAAAGTCAAGTTTCACGTCCTAAGAGACTACATACATGAAGAGAAACTGAGATTAGAACACATACCGTCATATCTTCAACCAGCAAACATCTTCACCAACTGTTGTACCCAAAGCAATTTTGATATATGCGTGAGAAATTGGGGTTAGTGGAAGACCCACTTATACATACGGTTGAGGAGAAATCAGAGTTACCTCGTTTCGGGGGACTGTTGAACGAAGATGGGATCACTCTTCTCAATTTACTCAGCCCTGTAGACGACGGTGAATTGCATCTCCAATACTAAAGAGATACGAATACGAAGGGGGATGTGTGACCTAGATAACTAGCAGATCAAGACAAATGGATTGAGACCAGTTCAGGCAGGCCCAAAAGATTAACATCCGTAAAGACCCAAAGTTCATCCCTAACACATACAACGGTTATATTCCAACGACTATCTGCAACGGTAATGAAGAATCTGTCTATAAAAAGCAATTCATGCTATGTAAAAAATATACATATGTTTTTTAAGGCAAAATACTATTTAAATTCTTCCAAGCTCAAATACCATACGATTAGACAAAAAAAGGTTCCAAGAAGGGAACTATAAAACTCTTCATAAAGTACATCTTCTTGTGGTTCCCCAACTCCTTCCACTTCATGATTTTGCTTTCTTCTTGCCTAAATTGGAATGAAGCGTTAATGTAGATGACGGAATTAAGTTCGTGACATTACATGCCCCTGAAAACAATCCTTGAACCCTAGGATTGGGGCATTGGCGACGCAGATTGGGCATGTCCTCCTATGTCGTGTCTGAAGGAGAAGTGCGAGACATATGGATCAACATTTGAGTACGTGGCGTTATGATGGGATACAAGGCGGTGACCAAGTACTTGCAGGGCTTTCGAAGGAAGCATGCTAGAGGTGGATAAATCAGGAAAATATTGCGGGTCTACAGGAAAGTATTTTTTAAGAAGGGAATCATGAAAACCATATGGAGTTTAGAGGTGGGTGTTAGGTCTAAGGGAGAATTTCTTCAATACATATTACTACCATTGGAATTTTCAAAACCAAGCAACTTTTCAAAACAATTACAAAATTAATAGTCTTATGTTATTTTATTAATATTTTTATTTATGATCTAATTAATTAATTTAAAAATAAATAAACACATATTTCAAGGACTAAAATGCAGTTTATTAATTATTTATTTTTACTAAAAAATTAAACTTTAAAAACTAACAATTTAAAATATAATATATTTATTTTTATCATGAGTCGGTTCGGTGTAAGAGAATTGAACTGAACAGAATTAGGTGTTTTAATGTTTTATTTCACCTCAAAATATACATGTTTTGGTTTGTGTTTCAAAACTTAAGAAATTCTTATTCGATGTTCGATCCAGATTTAGATAGTTTGAATATGATTAAAATTTAGTACATATAATATTAAATGTATATAATTTAAAATTATTGGTTTGCGAAAAAAACTGAGTTCGATTTATCATAAATTTTGATTTTTGTGGTTCAGTTCATTCTTGAACTTGAGTTTTGATCGAATTGAATCGAAAGGTTCGTGAATCCCCTTGGCTCAAAAAAGTTCAGTCCAAATTTTCCGAGTTTAATATTTAAAGTTTATAATGTTTGGAATTTATAGTAAATAAAGAATAAATAAATTGTATTTTAGTCCTTGAAATGTGTGTTTATTTATTTTTGAATTAAAGAATTAGATAATAAATAAAGATATTAATAAAATAATATAAGATTATTAGTTTTATAATTGTTTAGAAAAGTTGCTTAGTTTTGAAATCCCTATCGTAATAATACTTATTTATGAAATTCTCTCGTAGGCCTAATCTATAAGTAGAAGGTCGAATACGAGCAATAATTGGGTATTGGGCCATTGGCCATAGTAACAAGCAACAAATTTCTGATTACATTGGAGGGAAAGGGAATTATTGTGATAGGGTTGCAGTTTCTGGTATACTAAATAACTAGCTTCAAACATTCTTTCACTTTTATGAGTATCAACATAATGTTTAGTACGTTGTTGAGCTTGAAGCATGGTATGGCTAAGCGTCTTGATGAGGCTTTGGCAATCAAAGATGACAATCGATGTTGGATCTTGAGGGATGAAGCTTGTTGAACTTCATGGATAACAACTATTGTAGCCATAAGTCACCTGATAGAAGTAACATGGCCATTGGTGAGGGTGATCAAGAAACATGCCTCATAGATAAGTATCAAGGCATTGATTAACCCTATCGATTTGTACATATGTATGTAGATGATATGCAAAGTTTGGCGTAGACGTACTCCGATAAGTCGACTTAGCTCAAAACATAGTGGGTAAATATGGCATGACAAGAAATTCAAAGTGATAGAATCGAGTGCAAAGCTAGTTTTAATAAATCTTGAGAATGCATGCATACTTGGTAAAACTGGATCGTTAATTAAGTTTTGAAAAATACATTGGACCGTGTAATTCATCAAGTAAATCATAAACCATACTTATAAGAAATTGATTTTTAAATTAAATACTATTAAGATGCCAGTAGTCAAAGCACATGCGCCAAGTGTCATCCTTCTTGGGAACTAGGAGGACTTGGGATGAAAACAGACTCTTAATCGGTCTAATGAAACATGATGCATGTTGTTCTTTTATGATTTTCTCCAACTCTCGTTTGAAGTGGTGGGAAATGCGGTAAGGCATAATTTTTTTTTGGTTTACCCTCTTGAAGCAGCCGAAATTAGTGGTTGCGATCTCAAGATTGTGGTAGCATCTTTGGTTGCTGAAGAAGAGCATCATATTTCACATGAATCGATTGAATTACTGGATTAATTGTAAGTGTTGGATTGCGGTCGTCTCCATTGCATATAAATGTCCCAACCACAACGTGGTTGGTTTCCTTATGGTTTTTTCATCTCTTGGGCACTTATCATCGAGAGGGGCATTGTTTAATGCGAGAAAATAGTGTAATAAAGATATCATCGATATTAAAGGTGAAGAGCATTTTCTTAAGGTCACCAATGAAAAGGTTGTGTTGACGGAGCCAATTACCCCAACATCGTGGCATACATTCAACACGGGTCGTAGGTCTTGAAAGTGAAGCAAAGGCGTGAGAATGGATAGTCCAAGTAAAATCTTTACACACTTCTACACTAATTGTACGGTTGCTATCAGATGTGGACAAGATTAAAGGTAGCGCTTGTGTTTTAGGGAATGGGAAAGAGGCTACAAATCCCTAATAAAAAACGCCTAGTGCTTCATGTATCAATATGGATATGAATGTCACGATTCTGGCGACCTATTAGCCGGAGCTGGTTCAACTTCGTTTGCCCTAAAATAGCATTGAGAGAAATTGCCTCCTCTAATGCACTAAAATCATGAGAGGGAAAATGGGGCTATTTGGGGTAGGAGGAATGGGCGTATAGAGTAAGTCTTTCTCATCCTCTCCCTCAAGCAAATAAAATTATTTGATGTGACATTATGATACTTAGAGTATGACAAACCACATTTGTTACAGAGATTCTTTTCTAGGTTTTCTTTGAGAATGTCATTCGGGATAAGGTGTTTCCGTAATCTAGGGGTCGTGAAGAGGTTGGGGCTGGTAGTTGACTTCCTGATACACCAGGTTCCTGATTTATGAGTAGGATGTGGAAAATTTGTTCAATTATTTTATTAACTGAAAATATGTCACATGACGTAGAAGTATTTGTGATCTCGTCCCAAACTTTTTTTTAGTTTAGTTTATGATCAGTCAATTTCTTTGTTTTATTTTAAGTTCAGTAGTGTTGAATGACGTGCGATATATGAGATTGGGTCCATAATGTGTGGTTTACGTCATCGTTAGAGCAAAGCTCTACCTTGGTTTTCATTATAGTCAGTCAATGAGTACAAATACAATCAAGAGTGCATGTCCAAGTGGAAGTAGTTCTAAAATAACTGGGATCGCAAAATTTTCCCCGTCTAGAAAACTCCACGTGAGGTATGAGATAACTCCAGACAACTGTAGCTACAAATCCACGCAAAAAGGGGTTCAACGTAAAGTCCACTCGGATGGCTTCAAGTCTCTCCGAAATAAGATACGAAACTCCACAAATAACAATCCGATACACATCCACGTGACTCAAAAGATGAATCCACGCAAGGGAAACCAAAAAAGCAACTCTACATGAGTTTAAAATCAACCCAAGCGAATATAGAGCAAGTCACACGAAATTGGAGCAAGTCCACGCAAATACAAAAAAAAACCATGAAATGAGTGTAAAAGTAACTCCAAACGAGTTCATAAGAAACTCCACGCGAATTCGGAGCAAGTCCACACAAACATGAAGCAATTTCATGCAACTAGACACCATTCCACGCGAGCAGAGGGAAGTTCACGCGAAAACGGGAGCAAAAACCATGAAATGAAGTGTAAAAGCGACTTCGAATGAGTTCATGAGCAACTACATGGGAAAGTGACTTCGATTCGCTAGTTCAGGCTCAACTCCTCGCTTTACGTTAACGCAAACACACACGAGTTTGGGCAACTCCACGCGACTAGACACGATCCATGGGACTAAAGGCAAGTTCATGCAGAAACGGGAGCAAAATCGATGAAACGAAGTGTATAAGAGACTCTGAACAATTAAATGAGCAACTCCACACGAATTTGGAGCAACTCCAAGCGAGTTTGGGGAAAGATCACACAAAAATGGGAACAAAATCCACGAAACGAAGTGTAAAAGCGACTCCAAACGAGTTCAAATGCAACAGCACACGAGTTAGTGCCTTGGAAAGTGTGCCAAAAGTTCCAACCCTCCAGATTACTTGGGACCTCATATTTATAGGAAAAGGGGCCCATATCTTCAATTCCAAGGCCAGTTACTTCATTTCCTAGGGTTCGACCTTGTAAAAATTCACAAAAAGCCCAAATTTAAATAATACTTCATAATGTGTGTTGGACATAAAACGTGAGGATGTCCGCTTATTGATGTAACCATTTTATACCGATCTAGAGGATGGGACCCCAAAGCACCTCAAGGTCGTTATTCGTATGACCTTTGGCGCTACATATTAGATGGGAGTTCGAGCATACTTAGCTATGTGGATCTTCGAGCCTTGTTATATTACATTGTTTGGATTGCTCCCAAGCCTTGGATCTTGGATTTTGTAGGTTGGTAAATCGTAAGTAAAAATTCCAAAAATCCATTGTAAATTGGTGTTGGACCTCATCTAGCGTCTGAAACCACTTTGCAATAATGACATGTCTCGTTCTCCTCCAACGATGAGCGAGAGATATATCGTTGTGTGGATGAAAGTAGCATCGAGTTCATGGTACAATCATTAAACTATCGTAAATTTTTCAATCCCAATTGCACAGAAACACATCATTGCGTTAAATGATTTTACTCACCTAACTAGTGAATCTGTCGAGTCACGGAGGAAACAAATTTCTATCCACGGACCTCGCCAAGAGTCCGATATGTAATCTACAGATCTTCTCTTCAACCTTTCCACTCTCCTCCGTAGAGTAAATGTAGGAACATTCACTACACTAGTAGAAGTAGCGCTAGGTTCATGGTACAATCCTTAGACTTACGTAAATATTTCTCTACCACTCAGGTGGATTCAATTCCTCGCGCTAAGTGATTTTACCCACTTAGCATGTGGCCCTTACAGTCATGGAAGAGACATATGTCTTTTCAAAGGATCTCAACAAGCATCAATATCACTTACATATATGGGTCTCAACAAACACCCATTAATAACGGGTCTCACAAAGCATCTAATTCATCTTACACTCTTGGATCTCAACAATCACCCATTAATCTCGGGCATCACCTAGCATCCCAATTCATCTCATACACTTCGGTTCCAACAAGCACTCGTGGGCCTCACGTAGCATTTGTCATACTTTCTTTCTGGGTATAAACTATCACCCGAAATCATTTTATTCTCAAAGGCCTTAAAAATAAGCCCATAATCTAGTCTCATCCTTTCTAGACATGACCTTTTTCGTTCTCCGCCGCAAAATAAGCATATAAACCTTCACTACCCGAGCAGAGAGCCTTAGGTTTAGAGTACAATACTTAGACTGCGTAAATATTCACTCCCACTCGAGTGGATCAGAAGCCTCGTGCTAGAGAGCCTTCACTATTTAGGCGGAAGTAGGGTCAGGTTCAGGTTCATGGTACAATCCTTAGATTGAAGTAAATATTTCACTCCCACATAGACAAATATTGTACCTTGGACTATGTGGTCTTTATGGGACAATAGAGGAGACGAATGTTTTTTCGTCTCTCACATTCTCACACATTTCCCCTCATCTCATCCATATCTATGTGGATGTAGCGTCAGGTTCAGTATAAAATCCTTAGAAAGAATTAAATATTTCATTTCCACCTAGACAGATCGAGTCTCTCACGTTAAGAGGTTTTAACCACTTAACCATCGGGAGAGACGGGTGTCTTTGTGCTTTATTTGAAAAAAAGCATTTATACATGTGACTTTTAAAAATTAACGATGCCTATTTTTTTTTTCATTGGCGATTTCGATTTTCATGATAAAAATGTAGATCTACATTATGATTCCTTATGTGCATGTATACATGTGAATTTTTAAAATTAATGTAATATGATGCTTATTGTAAAATGTAAATATTTGATTGTTTCGTGGAATAGAGATGCTAGAAGTTGGTTAAACTTTGTTTTTAGTGATAGGAATTCATTTAATGAGTTTGAAGTTTCTTGTCGTGGTGGTACAAAGTTCGATATAGTTAAACCGAATGAGCTGAATATTGAGATTTCATATTTGAAACAAGGATGATTTTCAATTTTTTGGCTAGAAATTCAAATGTTTGTGACAAGTATCGTGGGGGGTGTAAGACCCCTAAGCGTGCAAGAGTCACATTAGGAAATCTCAACATCAACTATAGACAGGGAACGATAAAAGATTAAATATAATAATTCATATACCATCGCACGATACTTTACCTAGCAAAGTGGCAAGGATCACATTAGAACTAGAAAGTTTAGTGTACTCAGCCCAGGTTATAACGGGAATGGGTGACCCACTGGGAAGTTTACTATGCGTTTTGTTTTGTTGTATGTTTAATTATGATGTTTAGGTTTGTACGAATGGTTTATATGGAATAAATGGTTATACATAGCTCATATTATCAAGTGAAAGAATTAGGTCATATATGATAAAAGTAAGGGCCTTGTGTTCATTACCTTGTGTATTGGACATGACATGTATTTGTCTTCAAATAGAGGGCATGTCAATCATTGGTAAGGGCTGTAATTGCGTACATAATTGCATCAAGAAAACATAAATGATATTGTGTGGGCACCATAGTTCTTGTCATATATACAAGTAGGTTTTTGCAAGCTCTAATTCGGGGCTGAAATTTAGTAGCCACATTGTCCTCTTTGCAGCATAATTCGGTAGCTATTTCTTCTCAAGTAAGATGCAAATTTTGGCATCTAGTTAAAGTTGTAACATATCATCCCGTTGGTAGAATAAGGAAGATTGAAATATTATGACTTATGGTTAGAGATTATTGTTATAGTTTAGAATCTTGTTCGGTTATATTGGAAGATAAATTTCTTCTCATGAATACATGGAAGATATGAGTGTTGTTGTCTTCATACTTTATCTTGATAAAAGGTGTTGGTGTTTAGAATGCGAGTGAGACATTGAACAACCGTATTGCAACAAATGGATTAGTGTTCAACACGCGAAGGAATTAACATTTTAAGGATCCGAGAGGCAAATTGAGAGTAGAGAAATGGGGCTAAATTGGTATTGAGGAATGGAGCGGTGGACAACGCAAAAAATTAAGTTAGTGAGATGATTAATCAAATAATAGAAAGTTTATATTTAAAATATAATTTCATTTCAAAGACAAATTGTTTTGGGCTACGTTGTCTGGGCGGGCAAGCCCACCTGGCCAACGTATTTTCAAGGTTCTTGATGTGCCAAAAGATTAATTTAAGATTCGGGTAAGGTATACATACCGACCAGGCTCCGTGCTAGTACACATGAGCCACAAGACAAGGTATACCAAAGGAGGAGTGTAACGCATTTCTAAAGTAAGGTCGGAACCGACCAAGGTCGGGGATGCAAAGATGGCTTGTCGAGATTTGACCCTCAATGAGAGGTTAGCTTGGGCGAGACATATTCCTAAACATGTAAAAATTCGAGAGATTTCTCGTCGAGATCCGACCCTCAATGAGAGGTCGGCTAGGGCAAAACATGTCTCTAGACATGTAAATATCCGGCAAGATAAAGTAAAAGGCAAATGAAACAAATACGTAAAGTTTTCAAGTAAGTTTTTATTAGGTTTTAATTAAGATTTTGAACAAGCCTTGCGAGAGGTAAGTTTTCATGTAAGTTTTAACATGTTTATAAAGATATTTAAAAGAGCTTTAAAAAGTGTTAAGTTTTCATGTATGACTTGTATAACGACATTTTATAATGAGTTTTAGAGAAGTTTTCAAAGCAAGACTAGTTTTAAAAAGAAAATATGTTTTAGAAATAAAGTTATAGGGTTAGGTGGCAACACCAAACCATCATTGTGGCGACTGACGAGTGCACGATCAACCAAACGTAGGGCATGCCTGAGAGATCGTAAGTATGTAATACATGGCCGAATGTACCTGGATGGGAACGGGGTAGCGTCTGGGTTCCTAGTCGGCTAAAAGCTAACACATGACGAAAAGTAAAATTGGAAAGTTGGTCGTTGAATGCTGCCTAGAGTAAGTATGAACTTAGTTCCGAAAGGTCTAAGGCAAGGATTGGAGATGCTAGAGGATTGGGAGCAGAGATGCAGTCGAAGATAGGAAACGTACGAGTAACACAACGTGGTATGGTAAATCACATTGACTTGTAGATATTCACATGAGAACATTGTAATTATCCCAAGTTTAAAAATGAAAATGTGATGAAATTCTATGGCATATTTCGGGGCGTTATAACAAAAAACAAAAAACTATATTATCGAACAAAATATGGTAAACAAACAAAATATGAAGTATATATTATTCATAATAAGGGTAATCAAGTCACAATGGACATTTGAACATATTCATAATGGCATAAACATATCATTTAAGAAACGTTGCCATTATAATGGGTCTTTACCGTTAACGTATGCATTGAACACAATTGAAATCCACAAATCTACAAAATTGAGTTTGTCAAGCACAAGCAACTATGTTCACAATGATTAAATAAGATTGACAATCAACTGCATTGACACATCTTGCTTGATCATTTATTAGACTTATGACTGAATCAAAGTTATATGGCCTTCACTTCATTAGGATGACTTTGGCCCAACATGTCTCATGGTGAAGAGACGTCCATCCACTATCCCGAGATGATTTCTGAGATTAATAAACTAAGCTATAGGAATAGTGGATAAATAAATTTGCAAACTCAAGTTTTGTGGGGCAATGGACAACATGTATAGCTCCTCTTTATTGGAATTCATGAATGACATGATAATTGGCAGAGATATGCTTTGTTCGACCATGGAACAAAGAATCTTTGATCATGACAATGACACTTGAGGAGTCACACATGATGATAGTTGTATTTCTCTACTTAAGCATTAGGTCAAATTTTTTTCCTTATCCAAACAATGTGGCAAGCTCCTAGAGATGCTACCATGTATTCAGCTACAATGTGGCAAAGATTTTTTTTCCAAATATAAAATATTTAAATTATTAGTGAGATTTAGAATGTTTTAAATCCATATATGAAAAGGGAATCATGCCAAATTCTTTGCGGTTGTGCTAAATTGCTAATTGAGAATCGGCCAAATTCTCTAATCGATCTCAGTTTTATTTCATGATTCATCAATTGTCAAGTGTGAATCCTTCGATTCTTTTCGATTAACTTTAGTTAGACATTCCGTTACTTGTTGCCTATTGTTGTGAAAACCACATTTTTTTGAGATGTGTTATTTTCAAATTTTTTATTATGCACTTTAATAACCATCATGACAAACTATAATATGGTTTCGTTTTGATGTTGGGCAAGATTAAAATATTGGTGCCTTTATCCTTGTGGTTCTCAAGCCTCTCGATAGAATGAATTTTCTACTCGTTTTATAAGTAGAAAGCATCGAAGTAGTTTTTTTTCAGACCTTTATCTTTTCAAAAGATCTATCTTTTTATATAAATATTGATTTCGAATGAGTTGTTCATAACTTTCAGTCACTCTCTCTAATGTTATAATTAGTTTTGTTGTTTTTAAATTTTTCAGATGCTATCAGATAAATGTTGTGTGAATTTTTACATGTGAAACGTAAATGAGTTCTAGACATCCATCAAGGTAACCAAAATCTCGAGTTCTAATGCAAACACCTAGTGATGATGATGTTGAAAATTCTAATGATGAGATGAATGATGTTGAAACTGAAATGGAGATTGGAAATGTGACTGAATTATCAGAGGGACACTTTGAGTTGGCAAATGAAAATAATAAGTTGAAGAGGAGGAAAATGAAAAAGAGATATGTTGTATGGAATCATTTTACTCTTATTACAGAAGAAGACAATCAATTTGGAAAACGCAAGCAATGTAAAGAAAAATTTTGACTAATAAAAAAGTGAATGGAACTTCTAGCATGAGGAGTAACATGAAAATATGTAGAATGCATCCTAACAATATAGAGAAATATGTGAATACTAATTCAATTCATAGTTATGCGAGAAGTACAAATGCTTTGGGAGAGGTTGAAGGTGAACTAGAAGCATTGTCTTTTCATGAAAATAAAATCAATCAAGAAAGGGCTAGAAGTGCCTTGACAAACATGATAGTTATTGATGAATTGTCATTCAAGTTTGTGGAAAATGAAGGGTTTCGTGCTTTTATGTCTATTGTGTGCCCACAGTTTGTTATTCCATCTCGTATCACTATTGCAAGAGATTGTTTACAATTATGGATAGATGAAAAGACCAAGCTACAAAAGTATTTCAAAAAAACAAGTATGCAAATATGTTTAACTTGTAATACATGATCATCAAATCAGAATATGAGTTATATCTATTTGACTGGCCATTTCATAGACAATGAGTGGAACAAGTATAAGAGAATACTCAACTTCATTCCATATTCTAGTAACAAAGGTGACCAAATCGGTAATCAAATCGAGAAATGTCTCAATGATTGGGGTATTCAAAAGGTATTTCCAATTACTATGAATAATGCATCTTCCAATGACAAAGTTGTGAAATTCTTGAAACAAAGATTTATTAGCACATGAATGACAATCTCGGAGGGAAAATATCTACATGTTAGATGTGTGCCTCATATAGTTAATCTTGCCGTGAGGGATGAGTTGAAAAGTGCAAATACATCTATTGAACGTGTTCGAGCTGTTGTTAAATATGTAAAGCAATCTCCGAGAAGAATGAGGAAATTTGATGCATTTGCCTTAAAAGAAAATATACAAACTAAGAAGATTGTATGTGGATATTCCAACAAGACAGAATTATGTTTATGATATGCTAGAGAGAACTTGCGAGTTCAAAAATGTTTTTGAGAGCTATAAGTTGTGATGCTGATTTTCGAGCATAATTTCCTATTCAATTGGAAGTGGAGAATGAAACAGAGAAAGAGACAGAAATAGATGGACGAATAGAGATTTAGATAATGAAGGTCATGAAGCTTATAGACATAAACGAAAATGTAAAATTTTACCTCCTAATAAGTATGATTGGAATATAGTTGAACGATTACTACAAGTGTTGGAGCAATTTTATACATTGACCACCTATATATCCGGTGCTTCGTATGTGACATCTAATATATTTCTGGATGAAGTAAGTGATGTTGTTAACACTCTCAAGGATTGGCAAATGGATGAAGATCCATATTTCAAAGGCATGGCTCAAAGAATGAAGATGAAGTTTGACAAATATTGGGGAGATGTAGATAAGATGAATCATGTTCTATATGTGGCAGTCATTCATGACCCTCGTCGTAAGATGAATTATTGCAATTATGCTTGAAGGCCATGCAAGGTGACGAAATATGGGTGAGGTTAGCTAATTCGGCGAAACAAACCCTCACGATTTTATTTTCAAAATACAAGAAATTGCATGTTCCTAGTACTATTTTATCTTCTAATTCATTTCCTTCTTATCATAGAAGCACAATAACAAGTGATGAGGATGTTGGATCTCAAGTTGAGAAACATAGAAGGGCTAGGAGTGCTGCACGAGTACAATAACTCAAGATGATATCCGAGGTAGGAGATGGCGATGATTCGGAACTAGACTGATATCTTGGTGAGAAGCCTCTAATATAGGAGTCTGAGTTTGACATTCTAATATGGTGGAAATTACGTACTCCAATTTATCCTATTTTATCCAAAATTGCTAGGGATGTATTTGTTGTTCCAATATCTACCATTTCATCAGAATCGGCATTTAGCACTGGAGGAAGAGTGGTTGATGATTTCAGATCTTCTTTAAGTCCAAATACAGTGCAAGCATTACTTTGCTGCCAAGATTGGATTCTTCAAAATCATATGAAGTTGATCAGTGGTATTGAAGAAGATGATAATGTTATTGAACAACTTGAAAAATGTACTTTTATGCAATCTTTGAATACAAATTTTGGTATCACTTTAAATTATATTTTTTAATGATTTTCCTTAATTTTAGATATGTTGAAGAAGAATAATGTTACTTGCTAGTCATGATTCAATTATTCGCTATATTTCAGGATTCGTTGTATTTCGTATGGTATTTGGCTATTTAGGTTGTGACTTTGTGATGATATCTATTTTATCTATTTATTGACATTATTTGGAATTGATATTAGATTTGTGAAATTATGTTTGTTTTCAATATCTATTTATTAACATTGTTTAGTCTTCAGTTGTAGCAGCATGTGGGGATAGTGATTTAGAAACTTTCTAAAATTTAATATTCTAATCGATATTTTCTGGTAAATACCGAACCGTACCGAAATAATTCGATTTTTTACTGAAGCGAACCGTTGAAATGCGGTTCGGTATTCGGTATTGAATTTATTGAGTAAATCGGTATTCGACTTTTCAATTTCGGTTCGGTAATTACCGAATGAACAGCCGTACAAGTGACATTCTTTAATATTCAAAAGAGTGGGAATGCAGGGAAAACAAGCGTCGAACTGTTTGAGACAAACCCTAACCCAGTATTGAGAGTTTCTGTAATTTTGGAAGCCTACTAAAACAATTCTTCTCGTTTTTTAGAACGATACTTGCATATTGTGGTATGCGTGACTTTTGGGGCTATATTCGAAAAGAAAACATAGCTAAGAATAGATTGAATGGGTCAGTTATGTGCTTTAACCCATCGGAAGCGATTCTACTTGTTTTCTTGAGTACGAAACTTGTTCATATTGTGTGTCTTGATCTTCTGAGAGCTGGAATTGAAAACTTGTAAAGTTTTTGTACCAAACATATGCTTGATTCGTGGAGGAGTTTGGTAACGGGTAGTTGCGATAATTAATTCGTTCTTGTTACATTTGATATGCTCTTTTAGTGTGCATGGAACAAGAAATATGAAAGTGTGGCTAGCTGGAAAGTCTGCGAAATTCTCAAAGTTTTGAGAATGATGAAGGCTCCAGGACCGGGTACCCCGTAATAAGTAAGGTCCATCGTATTGGGCTGACCCAGATGACAAAAGACGAACTCGCGTGGCCCAGGATCCTTAACTTGACATATTTGAAATAACCAGCTCGAAGGCCCACTGGTATTTCAGAACCGAAGCTGGAGTTAGGCGTAATCAGAAATACTCGAGGACCGACTCTTCACATTGGTCCAAAACGGTTACAGCCCACGGTTCCCACGCTCTTGGCCTCCACATGCATTCCACGCTTCGGGTCTATTCACGCAGTTAACGCTTCGGGCCCAACCACGTTTCACAGCATGGGAAAACGACCTTGTCAGAGGCGGTTACAAGGCGTGATCCACACGCGTTTCCACCTCTATAAATACAGAGCTAGAAGACAAGCTCTAGATGACTTTTTGGATGCGCAAGAATAGACTGTTACTCTGCTGAAATTCTCAGCGCTTTCTTTTCCCTTGTTATTTTCATAAGCATTCTATTTGTAATGAACTATTCGATTAATGAATCGGCTAAGAGCATTTCCTACTCTTAGTTTGGTGGTTTTTTCCCCTTCTCCGATGGGTTTTCCACTCTAAAATAGTTGTGTCTAGCTTTTCCTTTCATTTTTAATTGTTTCTCACATTTAAACAAATTCAAACCGAGTTTGTTTTATTACGAACCGGACGACTGTTGGTACCCTTGGTTTTCTAACCACAACAGAGAACAAAACTTTGAAATTTGGACAACCGGTGTTGTTAAAGCTTTGGGAGAAAATACTGAGCAATTATATCCCTGAACTTTATGTTTATTGCTATTAGGTGTGTTATTTGTCATTGATTATCGTGGCATTGAAATTTTTGTGTGTATGAAAATTTCAATTTGCTAATTAGTGAAAATAACGTATGGTCGGACAGTGGATTGCCGATATGATCGATTCTAAGCCAAGAATCGTGATCGGATACCACTTAAAATGTTTTGATGTTATTATTTTATACTTTAAATAAAACTAGACTTAGGATAAAATATATAAATCATTTTCACTTAAGAAAAAATAATTCAACAACTGATTGGACCTTCAATAACTAGGATGGCTTTGGCCCAACAAATACATCCCGTTAAAAATCTCGTACCCTATGATGAGCGGTTGTGGATTTATGGAGGACGCACCAGATTTATAAGCGTGTCAACTCGGATCTTGCTCGGAGATGTG
The DNA here is from genome assembly GCA_009725065.1 of Utricularia reniformis. Lineage (NCBI taxonomy): Eukaryota > Viridiplantae > Streptophyta > Magnoliopsida > Lamiales > Lentibulariaceae > Utricularia > Utricularia reniformis. The sequence goes on along the minus strand of RWGZ01001269.1, from coordinate 25,604 downwards.
TCCGACAAGCATCCCTTCAAAAGCATGCAGCAACTGCAAGAAAATGAAGTTGCGGGCTTCCCAATTCTATTCATTCCCATCCAAGATCCAATAGACAAGCATGCCTTCAAACGCAAATGCAGAGTCTCCTATGCATGTAATAGATAGCAATCCAACAAAAAATAGCTGACGAGAATGAATTTTTTTGATGATTTTCCTAGTATTTTTTCCAGCTTATTCTTTATATGAGAGAGAATAAGAAAATAATATGATGATGATTTTCTACTCTTCGTTATTTGGGGTGGTTGCCACAATAATGGTGACATTGGAGCTATGGGTGATCATTGGGTACCAAATACCAAACCAAACTAAATATTTAATTACCGAATATCAAACCAAACTAAATATTGAATACCAATCTCAATCCAATAATTATTTGGTACTGATACCGAAATACCGAAATAATTTCGGTATTGGCACTAAAATACTAAAATTAAAAGTAAATAAAAAAAATTATCTTATTCAATTACATATAAAAATATATTAAAAAGACAAACACTGAGTAATTGATCAAATCTCTCTATTTATATAATAATACAATATTCAATTCTTATAGTTTCTACTCCAATATAAATGTAGAATGTTATGAAACTTCTGAAAGCAAATACGAAAAATAATTATTAGAAAATAAATGAGAAGTTGATAGTTTACTCATGTGGAAACTATCATCANACCGAAGATAACCTTGGCGAAATAAAGCGTTTTCTGGTAACTGGCTCCGTGGTTCGGTCCAAACGGTTACAAACCCGCGCTTTCCACGCATCTAGCCTTCACACGTTTACCACGCCTCGGGCCAGTTCACGCAGACCACGCCTCGGTCCCAGCCTCGTTTTACATTGCGCGACAACAATCTCTAACAAACCTGTCAGAGGCGGTTACAGAGCGTGATTTACACACGCCACTAGCTCTATAAATACAGAGCGCGACGACGGAAATAGCAGGACCTTTTGGGACGCGTAAGAACATGTCGTTACCCTGCCGAAGTTCTTACTGCTTTCTTATTCCTTGTCATTTTCATAAAACATCTGCTGTATTCTGTATGGATTGTTTGATTAGTGGACAGGCTATGAGCGTAATTCGCTCTTAGTCAAGTGGTTTTCTCCCCAATTCCTGGGGTTTCCACTATAAATCGCTGCGCCTCTTTATTATTTCTAGTTTTAATCGTCTTCTACATCAAAAACAAATCAAAACCGAGTTCGTTAGCTGACGAATCGGGTGACTGTTGGTACCCCTTAAACATGGACCATAACAAAAAACATCCAAAATAAAAAAAAAACTATTACTCCAGAAACAAAAAACAAATTGATGAGATAGTGTTTGGATTTCAAGTTAACCACCCTATTAACACCCCATATTTGTATTAATTATTTTGGTTCGGGTACTTGTTTTTAGTAATCCAACTCAACCCATCCAATTGAAACCCCTTAATTATTTGTGCCTTTTGCCTCGTTATTTATACAAAATTTTGATCATTTTTAAAATTTTCTAAAAATATATTTACATATGTCAAGATTAAAATGGTAGAGAAGATTGAATGAGAAAAGTGGTAGAAAATGTTACGATTATATTTTCTAAAACCACATTACATATTTAGAGTGATGTTTATCATTGGCCCTAAACTTTATAATAGTGTAAAGATGATATTCCTAAAGTTTGTAAATTACATACAAAACCCCCAAAGTTGATATAATGTGTATGGTTGGCCCCCAAACTTTTAAATGTTGTAAACACCGCAGGTGTAGGATTCGGTCGGTTAAGCGGTTAAATGGTCAAAACTTTTACGGTTAATCGGTTTTGTAGCCCAAAATTTGAAAACCGAAACCGAACCGTTTAACCGATTTATAAATTTATAAGCGACCGAAACCGACCAAAACTAATGGTTAATCGGTTACCGTTTAACCGATCATTTTTTAAATTTTTTTCTACAAACTTTGTTCCATAGTCAATCATTTTTTTGAGAGCTTGATTTTCATACTTTCAAGAACGATTTTCATACTTTTGAGAAATGAATTATGTTAATCTAGATCAGACATGGAACTCGGATTTGACTTTCGAGAATGATTTAGCAACAATAACGAATAAATCCCAAAATGTAATAAAATTCTTTTGAATACATTATTTTATCAATAATCTACAAAAAACTATCATGAGCAAATTCACAAAAAATAAAACAATAATCCATTATTATCATGTTTAGAAAGATTCCAAAATATTAAATATAAGACTTTAAATATAAAATAAGAAAGTAAATAAAAAATAATATTAGACATAAAAATAATCATATAAAATATTCAAATGTAAATAGTTACATAAATAATTTCTTAAAATTATCATGAACAAATTCAACATAACGCAATACATTTAATAACAACAAAAAGATGAAACATAACAAAAAATTAAACATAAGAATTTAATATTATCATGATTAGAAAGATTCTGAAATACGAAAACATAAATTAGAAAACCGTAAGACTAAAAAAATATTAAATTTATAAAATACTAACAAATTGCCACAAAATATGTAATTAATCATAGCAAAAAATGAAAATATTACTAGAATATATTTAAATGCAGAGCGACGACAGAATATAGAAAGAATTATAAAACTCTAATATCAAATAAGTATAATTTTTGTTTTATTTAGAGAATGGAAATATGAGCCTTGTCACATGTGAGATAAAGGTGGAAAATTATTGTGTATGATGAGAACTCTAGGACCGGGTACGCTGTAATGGGTGAGACCCGATAACAGTTGGGCCGACTTAAATAATCAAAACGAATTCTCACAGCCCACTTACACCTTTGGGAAGAGCGGCCCGATGTTCAACACAGAGGACCGAAGATAACCTTAGTAAATAAAAGCGTTATCTGCCAGCTGGCTCCGGGGTTCGGTCCGAACAGTTACAAAACGGTTACAGGCTCACGCGTTCCACGCTTGGGGCCCTGTCACGTTTATCATGCTTCGGGCCCGATCACGCAGACCACGCATCGGTCCCAACCTCGTTTTACATCCTGCGATAACAACCTCTAACAAACTTGTCAGAGGCGGTTACAGGACGTGAATTACACTCGCCGGCAACTCTATAAATACAGGGCAAGACGAAGGAAAAGACAGGACCCTTTGGACGTGGAAGAACAGACTGTTACTCTGCCGAGTTCTTACCGCTTTCTTTGTCTCGTCATTTTCATTAGCCTGTTTTGTATGAACTTTGATTTATTTTCTTCAGTGAGCAGGCTAAGAGCACAATCAGCTCTTAGTCGAGTGGTTTTCACCCCAGTTCACGGGGTTTCCACTATATATTGCCGTGCATTTATTTTGGTTTTTAGCTTTTGATCGTCTTCCACATTTTACAGAAATCAGAACCGAGTTCGTTTGTTGAACGAACCGGACGACTGTTGGTACCCCCTAAAAAGGGACCATAACAGTTTGGCGCCGTCCGTGGGGACGATTTTTTCTAATCCCATTTGAGTTTTCTACCTGGGATAGGATAATCAAAGGCATGGCAACTGTAACTCCGACAAATGATAGTGGCGTGCTTCCCGACAGTCTTCTAGCACCAACATTCACATTACAGGATTTGGAGGCTGTCGTAAGGAAGGTGGTAATGGAAATTACGACGGAGAAAAGTGGAACAGAACTACCGGCTATCTCAAGCCCTGTTCCCAGAAACAGAGGGTATGAAAGTGATCCCGATAAACGCAGCACTGATGAGGAAGAAACCTTCAGGCGTGGCGTCAACACGAGAAGGCCTAGATATCGATCTACTCCTCCCCCTCCGGCCAGAGCTCTAACTCCCGCTCCTGAAAATGACCAGGAGCAGATGCAACGACGAATAGATGAGCTCACCAGGGAGTTGTAGAGTATGCGTGCGTTGAAGGATTGCGAACCGAATCTGGGACACAATCCTGGCTTATTTAACAGGGCCATGGAGGCTCCTATCAGGGGAAGTAAGGATGATGATTGGTGGCCTAATTTACATGCAGTTCAGACGTCATCCCAACAATCTGAAGGCGTATCTGCCGCCTTGGGAGATTTGATGCTCCCCTTTTCAGAAGAAATCTGGGCAGTGGTCCCAGATCGACATTATCGCAACCCCGAGGGGTTGCCGACATTCCGAAGCGATGGTGATCCTATTGATCACGTCGCTGATTTTCAGTTACGTATGGGAACAGTTCGGGCCTCGGATTCACTGAAGTGCCGCATCTTCGCGGCAGGATTGCAAGGCGATGCCCGAACTTGGTTCAAAAATCTGCCGGCCCGATCCATACAGTCGTATGACGGATTTATTTTGGCTTTCTCTGAGCAATTCGCTCCAAATGTAGGACCGCCCCGAAGCAGGCAGGAACTATACCAGCTAAAATATATTCCGGCGAAAATAAGTCTTCGGTCCTTTATGGAGAAATTCAACAGGACCGCCCGAGGCATCAAGCTCGAGCTTCGGGATAAAATTGATATTCTACAGCAGGTCTTAGGACCGTGCGGCCTTTCGGCCAGTTTGGTGAAGAGCCCACCATCTACCTTGGGGAAACTGCTTCAGAAAATCAACAAATATATTAAGGTAGATGAAGCGCTGGGGCTGGGTTATCGAAAGCCTAGCGGGAACTCTGAGCCCGCAGGTGATCATCGGGTTTCCTACCCGAAGAAACAGTCGCGAGATGTAGCGGCTGTGAATGAAAAAGATGTCCCCCCGAAGTAGGAGGACAACCGGGTGTATTGCGAGAGCTTCATCATAATCGCGATCATCCAACCTTGAAGTGCCCGTTGCTGAAAGAGACGGTAGAGGCAATGGGTAAAGAAAAGCCCGACCGAAACGGTCAGAAGGGCAAAAGAGCGGAATCCCCCCGAAGGGGCCATCAAGGTGACGATCGTCACAGGCCGAGGGGAAGAGATAATCGGGGACAGCCCCGAAACTATAATGATCGGACGGAGGACCGAAGGTCTCCTCCGCTAGAGCAGGAAAGAGGCCAACACGGTCGCGAGAACCGTGGTCAGGGCCGAAGAAGAAGATGGCGGGGCCGTGGCGGCAGAGCCCCGCAAAATGAAGGTGGGAGACAGGAGCATGCTGCTCCCCCACCTGCTGAAAATGGTGCCCAACCTCCTCGAAATGAGGCGGAACCTAGAGAAGTGGCCGGAAATATTTATGTTATCTCCGGCGGTTTGAGAATAAATGAGTCGGTCCGGGACCAAAAGAGAACGGCGCGCGGAGACTCTGCTAAGAGCTCCGAATCTGTGGCGCTTGTAAAGTGTTATCCCATGGATCGGTCCTCCATCTTCAGAGAGGACATCACCTTCACCCCGGCTGATCGGGAGGGGGTCATTGATCCCTGTGACGACCCCCTCACCATTACAGGGGTCATCGGGAATCGTCGTGTCCACAGAATCCTTGTGGACACTGGGGCTTCGTGCAATCTGATGAAGCGCGAAGTCGCCGAAATGTTGGGAGCAGTAGCTCATGATCTGCCAATCGCCAACATAACACTTTGGTCGTTCGACCAAAGAAGTGTTATTCCTTGTGGGAAGATGTTATTCCCCGTTACCCTTGGAGAACCATCCAAGGACCATTCTGAAGATTTGGAATTCATTATCGTTGAAGTCGACTTGGCTTACAACGCTATTATTGGGCGGACCGGCCTGAGCAAGTTTGAGGCGGTCCCTTCTACTTATCATATGATGCTCAAGTTGCCCTCCATCCATGGAGTTATTTCTGTTAAGGGGGATCAAAAAGTAGCTAGACAATGCTACTTGAGCTCGTGCCGAACGTTGGCACCGATGAAGAAGGCTCGGGTGGATCTGCTAGAAGAGCTTCCGCACCCGAGGCAAGCGATGGAACCTGTGTGGTTCAAATTGATTAATCTGGTTGAGGATGACTCAACCCAAAACAACTCGCATCGGGGCTCATTTATCCTCTGACTTCGAAAGAAAACTGATCCACCTGCTGAGAAGCCATGTGGATATATTTGCCTGGACCCCGAATGATGTGCCGGGGATTGACGGATCCGATAGTGAACATCGGATCAATACTGAGCCTGGAACGAAGCCTGTTAGGCAGAAAAGGAGACGTTACTCTCCTGAAAAAATTGAGATCATCCGGGCTGAAGTGAACAAGTTACTGCGGTCGGGATTTATCCGAGAAATCCACTATACTGAATGGGTTGCAAACCCAGTAGTGGTTTCCAAGCCNTGGGACTATATCTTGCGGTATCCGATGTTGCCGTCAGCGCAGCTCTAGTCACCATACGTGACGATATTCACAGACCTGTCTATTATGTCAGCCACTCTCTGGTATCTGCTGAAACCAGGTACTCCACCTTGGAAAAATTCATGCTAGCTTTGAAAAAAGCTGTGTCCAAGCTGAAGCATTATTTCGAAGGACGAACGGTCTACGTTTACAGGATCAACCTCTGAAAGTGCTACTTAAGCAAAAGGATTTGAATGAGAGATTGGCAAAATGGGCGATTAAACTCAGTGTTATGTACCTGGAATTCTTGCCCCGATTGGCGATCAAGTCTCAGGTTCTCGCCGATTATGTGGTTGAAATGACCCGATCGGCCATTTATCTCAACCAAGAGGATGATCGATGGACGATCCACGTAGATGGATCAACCTTCGGAGGAAGACGAGCGGGCATTACCTTAACAACTGTACAAGGTGACCTTATTCATTCCGCAGTTAAATTCTCCTTTGCTGGAACAAATAACGTGGTGGAATATGAGGCAGTATTATCAGGAATGGCCCTTGCTCCCAAAATGGGAGTTAGCAGAGTACAAATGTTCTCAGACTCGAAGTTAGTAGTCGAACAATTCGCAGGGAGATTCGAAACTCATGATCCGATCATGAAGTTATATTGCGCTAAAGATCTGGAGTTATCTAAGAAGTTCAGTGAGTTATCGCTAGACCATGTGCCACGAGAGCAGAACAAGGTTGCCGACGCACTGGCCAGATTGGCTTCGGGCATACCTGACATAGAGCCAAGCACTATTTCGGTCCATATTCAGGACCGACCTTCGGTCGAGATCCCAGTGACCGAACAATCTATTGAAGAAATCGGGGCTCTATGTCACGAACTCCAGGGCTTGAATATTGATGCTACGCAATCTCCAGGAGAACCCAATTGGATGGACTCTTTTATCAAATATCTCTCAAACGAATATCTCCCTGAAGATAAATCTGAAGCCAGAAAAATAGAGGTCCGGGCTAAAAGATTCACCTTAGTTGACGGACGCTTATTTAAAAAGAGCTTTGCGGGCCCGCTTCTGCGTTGTTTATCTCCTATTGAGGCCGAAGCCGTCATGGTTTATGTTCATAAAGGTATTTGCGGCATCCATTCAGGGGCCCGATCGTTATACCACCGCATTATCAGAGCCGGGTATTTTTGGCCAACATTGCTTGCTGATGCCAAGCAATACACCAAGCGTTGTGCAATCTGTCAATACCACGCCCCACTCCCGCAATTACATGGGGCTCCTTTATCGATCACCCCACTACCTTGACCTTTCGACAGATGGGGGATCGACATCCTCGGACCTTTTCCCCGGTCCATAGGACAGAGAAAGTTCTGCATAGTTGCGGTGGAATATTATTCGAAGTGGATCGAGGCAGAAGCTGTAGCCATCATCTCGGAAAAAGTGGTCAAGCACTTTATCTGGCGAAACATTGTGAGCCGCTTCGGGGCTCCCCGAGCGCTCATATCTGACAATGGGACTCAGTTCCGAGGAAGAAGCATACGAGATTTATGCACCAAATTGGGCATCATCCAGCATTTCTCATCAGTAGCCCATCCCCAGACCAATGGACTTACGGAGGTATCTAACAAAGTTATCCTGAAGGGATTAAAAACCAAGTTAGAAGACTTTGGGGGTAAATGGCCTGAACACATCTACGAGGTTCTATGGGCATACCGAACTACACCTCGCTCAACAACCCAGGAATCACCTTTCTCATTGGTGTATGGGACCGAAGCTGTTAGCCCGGTGGAGGTTGCCATCCGATCACCTCGGATATCTCAATACGACGAGCATATGAATGGTGAAAGGAGATTATTGGACCTCGAGATGGTTGAAGAAAAAAGAGATGCAGTTTATGCACGGATGCGTGCTTACCAACGAAATATGGAACGGGCCCATAACAAACGGGTCCTCCCAAGGGAATTCTTTGAAGGCGACCTTGTCCTCAGAAGCATTAAGGTGCAGAGGAATGTTGGAAAGCTGGACAGAAATTGGGAGGGACCATATCGTATATCGGCGAAATTGGAGTCAGGTGCGTATAAACTTGAAACATTGGATGGTATAGAGGTCCCCCGAACTTGGAATGTCATGAATTTAAGGCGATACTTCCTATGATTTTTCGATTAATGTGTGACTCAATAAAAGACATTCCATTAAACGTAAATGGCAAACTAGTAAGTACAAAAGTTCACTCTTTCTAATAGAATGATGGACCGATCTTGGGGTTGTGTAAACTTAGGACGAATCTGGACTGGTGACCGAAGCTTCTTGTCCGCAAGGTTCCCAAGTTGCAGTGACCGCTCTGACGAGTCAGATGCTCCTGCACTTGCCCAGCCCCATGGATGAGTCGTGATTCTCCCAGAACTCATTACGAACTAAGATATTCCCTCCAACGGCATTCAGTCTTTAGAGATGGCCTTTTGTACCTGCGAAATCTGCTACAACGAAAGGAATGATAGTCAGCATATCGAAACGTAAGATCGGTCCTCACTTAAGACGTTTTATGAGCCAAGCTTAACCGGTAAAACCTAAGGGACTTTAATAGAACCAAGGTTCGGCGAAAGCCTATAAAAGCTCATAATTAACGCAAACTACGCCTATTCAATTACGTAATGATTCCAAGGACGGAATAAGAGTGACCCATACACCATGTAAAACGACCGATCCAATCAAATTTGACGTAAATAAACTAAATATAACGTCTGGGACCGATGGTTGACAACCTGTAAGTGTCCCCGATCTTATACTTGTTAGTTTATTCTGAAGTTAAGATGAACTACTTCGTTGAAATTAAAACTTGTTAGTTTATTCCGAAGTTAGTTATATCAGTTCACTCTGGTAATTAAAACAACTAAAGCTGAAGGAAAAGGGAGGAAAATTTTATATAAAACAAAAGGAATGGCAGATACAAAGTAATATCTAACTAATCTGCCCCTCCTCTTGATCCTCTGCTTCGGGCTCCTGGGGTTCGGTCCGTTCGGCGAGCCGCTTCAACTCTTCTTCTTGATCAGCCACCTTCTGGTTGACCGCTTTCTCCATCTCTTCAAAGAGATAGAAGAAAGGGTCCTCCTCCAGCACAGGCTCTTCCAAAGATGGAATAACCTGAAACTTGCCATCCTTCTCCAGTGGCTCAATCATCTTCCATCGCTCATCCGAAGGGGAAAGCCCGAACGTCTGGATAACCTGCTCTCGCATGTTATCCAGATACTTCGCAGTGTAAACCCCATGTATGTTGTCCGCTAAAGCGAACAACAACGGGGACTGAGCGAACCCCAGGACCGCCTCCCGAACCGAACCTTCAGACGAAGTGCGGGCCCTCGTCAACTTCTCATCCAAGGCCGCTTTTTCTTCTTGGGCCCGAAGGAGAAGCTCGTTCAGCTTATTCCTCTTCTCCTGGTCCCGACCTTGGACTTGGTTGATTTCTTCATCTTTGGCCCGCAGCTTGGCCTCCAGGTCGTTTATTCGCGCCTGAGCTACTTCCCCAACCTTCTCTAGCTCAGTGACTTTATCTGCTAAGAGCGAGACCTCCGTCCCTGCTCTTAGCAGCTCATTGTCCAATCGGTCACGATCCTCCCGTACCGTGACCAATTCCCCGTTCTTGATCTCAACTTGCCTTTTCGCAAGGTCAAGTTGCTCTTGGACTTTCTGGGATACAACACCCTCGCCTTGGTATTTCTCCATGGTGATAGCCGTTGTAAAAGCTTTCCTCAACATCTGCAAAAGACAATACATGGTTAAGGATATAAGCTTCGGGCCTCCAGGTTAACTAAGAATTACCTTAGATGTGAGGTCAAGGTAGCTTTCCATGATATCTTCCGCAGATACGTCCGCTTGGACGTTATCTGGGTTCTACTCCCTAAAAAGGCGGAAGTCCTTCACAAAGGCACACTCCGCCAGGAGGACAACTTCCTCCCCTTGCTGAACCTGTTCAGCAGATCCAAAGCAACTCCCCAATCGGAGTTGGTCTTCGGGCCCTGCCCAGGTTCCTTCAAAACGATCCCCTTGTTGGGGACCGGAGCGCGACCTCCCTTCTTCAACCTCTTCAGCTCCTGCGAGGGTTCTTCTTCGGTCACCCTCTTCCCTATACCCAAGGGGACCGGCGGCAGGGAGACGTTCGGCTTAAGCTGAGGGCCGGGGAGAACCTTCTCCACGGGAACGGCTCCCTGCAGCAACAAAGTAATAGTCTTAGCGTTAATAAAAGAACTATTACCGATTTGATAGAGGCTGGATAAGCTCAGAGAACGAATCCGAGCCTTTATCACCTCCTCTACAACTCCAAATACCCGAAAGGCAGGCCCCTCTCCGCTTGAGGATTGCCCGGTGCAGCGAAGGGTCAATGTGCCCGCGCTGGTTGTTTGGACTGGGGGGTTCCCTGACCCCGAAGGGACCACCGTGCCTCCCGTTGCCGATTCACTTGCTTCGGCGCTGCCCGATGCTTCCCTTTGTCCCTCAGAAGGACGTACCGAAGTAGCTGCCATACGTTTGAAACGGGCGCTCGGCATCGTCTCAGTTGAATCTGCAAAAAGGATACATAAGGATCAGGATTAAGTAAAACACAAGTACTATCTCATACCCGATCCTTCTGATGGATCTGAATCTGAGCTAGAAGATAAAACCCCCTTCGGGGCCGGGGCTCCAGTCCTACCCGCAACACCTATCTCTATTAATCTTCTCTCCCGAAGCAGATCTATTCGCTTAAGGCGTGCTTCGGGAGGGGAGAACAACGCAAGAGTGTTTGCGGTGTCCGTGCGGGAGGGGTTGAACCTGCTTCGGCCCAATTGCCCTATGCGTGGGTGTGTTATGCGTGGCCATACTTTCAACAGATCCTCTTGCGGAACTGTCATCCACACATAACAAGTCTCCCACGCATGAAGAGACTCCTCTTTATCTACAATTGCGCACTCTTTGGTGCGCACCGCTATATAATACAACTTACGACACCCCAACAGACCTTTCCCCTTTCGGGACCCAATCAAGAACAGATTAAAGAAATGTTCTAAGGTTGGGGCCCGATTCTGTTGGTGACAATAAAAGATAAACGCTATAATATACACATAACTGCCCGGGAACAATGCAAAAGTAGGGCAATGAATCTCCTTAAGTACGGCCGCTACAAAGGGATGTAGCGGAAAGCGAAGCCCGCACTTAAGGGAGGCGTAACTAACCGGAAGGGCTGATGCCGACACATTCAATTCTGCCGGAAGGAAACAGGGAACATCTTCCCGTCCCTTCCAGATAGAGTAATGTGCTGGGATTGAAAACCTAGACCTAAATTCCTCAATGTCCAACTCAGACATAGAGGGATAACGCGTTTTATGAGGAGCCAAAAGCGTTTACCTTAGAAAGAAAAGATTGAAAGGCGGTTTGACGAAATAGCGGTTGAGAGCACAGAGCTTGACTGCAAATTCTTTCTCACGAGAATGACGATGAGAAGAAACAGTGCACAAAACCCCGATATAAATATTAATCTCAGAACCAATGGTGCGCTGCCACGTAATACTGTCCAAAACTGTGACAGTACGGACTACACTCATCACGCCTCTTGAACTTTCGAATATGAAGAGGCGCGGGCCAAGATATTAATATTTAAAGAATATCAAGGGTAAAAAGATAATTTAAACCTATGTTAGCAAATTTTAAGCATAACCGACCCCTGCTCTAAGGCAAAGATCGGTCCCCTGGACTCTCACTATCTACAGGTACGGTCCCCAGTTCTCATGAATGTATAAACATCATGTGATCGGCCTTGTATCACCTCTGCGATTGGCAATCAAGCCCGAGGGGCTAGTGATGAGAACTCTAGGACCGGGTACCCTGTAATGGGTGAGGCCCGATAACAGTTGGGCCGACTTAAATAATAAAAACGAACTCTCGTAGCCCACTTACACCTTTAGGAAGAGCGGNTTGAACTTTCGAATATGAAGAGGCGCGGGCTAAGATATTAATATTTAAAGAATATCAAGGGTAAAAAGATAATTTAAACCGATGTTAGCAAATTTTAAGCATAACCGGCCCCTGCTCTAAGGCCAAGATCGGTCCCCTGGACTCTCACTATCTACAGGTACGGTCCCCAGTTCTCATGAATGTATAAACATCATGTGATCGGCCTTGTATCACCTCTGCGATTGGCAATCAAGCCCGAGGGGCTAGTGATGAGAACTCTAGGACCGGGTACCCTGTAATGGGTGAGGCCCGATAACAGTTGGGACAACTTAAATAATCAAAACGAACACTTACAGCCCACTTACACCTTCAGGAAGAGCGGCCCGATGTTCAACACAGAGGACCGAAGATAACCTTAGTAAATAAAAGCGTTATCTGCCAGCTGGCTCCGGGGTTCGGTCCGAACAGTTACAAAACGGTTACAGGCTCACGCGTTCCACGCTTCGGGCACAATCACGCAGACCACGCATCGGTCCCAACCTCGTTTTACATCCTGCGATAACAACCTCTAACAAACTTGTCAGAAGCGGTTACAGGACGTAGATTACACTCGCCGGCAACTCTATAAATACAGGGCAAGACGAAGGAAAAGACAGGACCCTTTGGACGCGGAAGAACAAGTCGTTACTCTGCCGGATTCTTCTAGCTTTCTTTACCTCGTCATTTTCATTAGTCTGTCTTGTATGAACTTTGATTTATTTTCATTAGTGAGCAGGCTAAGAGCATAATCAGCTCTTAGTCGAGTGGTTTTCACCTTAATTCACGGGGTTTCCACTATATATTGCCTTGCATTTATTTTGGTTTTTAGCTTTTAATCGTCTTCCACATTTTAAAGAAATCAGAACCGAGTTCGTTTTTTGAACGAACAGGACGACTGTTGGTATCCCCTAAAAAGAGACCATAACAAATAGGAACAACATAATAGCAACCGAAACAGGAAAAATAGGGATTAATCTTTGACTAAGTCTTCATGGAGTAATTAATTATGACTTGATCTCGGCTCTCTAAATTTTTTAATATCAACGAAATTGTAGACATCACCACACTTTGGATCCAACAGCGGTGAGACGTGAGAAATGAGACTCATCTATAGAAAAAGAAATCATTATTCTTAAATACCATCTAACAAAATGGGTTGTTTTGCATATATAACTATCGAAAAAACAGGTATATGCCAAAATACCCATCGACATGTTTTTTTGGATGAGATGATAAACGTAAGATGGTTATTTTGGTAAATACCCACTTTTACAGTAGATATTTCAGCAATACATGCTAACGAAATGTTAGGCACAATCCGCTTTTTACGTGAATCAAGTTTTAGTACTTTAAATATATAAATTATTTGATTTTACAAGTCATATTATATTATCTCATATTCTCATATATTTTCATCATTTATAGTCTCATTTCACTTTTTACTAACATGTGTTATTTAACTTGATTTGCATTACTCGCTTATCGAGCATAAATTTTTAGCTCGATTGTACAACTTATTCGGATTGTATTTCTTACAATAAAGTACAATCCGGGCACATTTAGGGGCGAACAAAAATTTTGGAATGTCAAATACAATACCGAAATTTTGTTATTTCGGAATTTGGTATTTGGTATTCGTTACATGTAATTCAGTTTGGTATTTATTTTTATGAAATTATGAAATTTGGTTTGGTATTCGGTAAAAAGAATAAAAATTCGGTATATACCGAATTATAAATTAGATTATATATTTTAAAATTTTTAATTGAGCCATTGGTCTTTCAATTTTTGATATCAAATTTTGATATCTTCACCTATTGAGATGTTATTAGTATGAGATTTCTAATAAACTCCTTGATTCTTAGGCAAGTTTTTTGAGTTCGAAAAGTGTTGATGCATTTATATGTAGTAAAGATTGGTTCTATTAATTATATTCTTATGATATTGATGAATATCAATACGAGCAATATAAGTTTGAGAATGATAATTTAGATTCCATATGAATAAACTATTAATTTCTCATTTATTTTATGATAATTATTTTCGTATTTGATTTCAAAACTTTCATAACATTCTACACTTATATTGGAGTATAAACTTGAAGAATTGAAGATTGTTCTATTATATGTATACAATAATTTGATCAATGACTCAATTATTGTCTTTTTAATATATTTTTCTATTTATTTGATTTAAGACATACATGAAATGCTATGATTATTTTTCAGGTGCTTTAATTTCGGTATTTTGGTACCTATACTGAAATTATTTTGGTATGGGACTGCCAACCTACTGGGTCAGTTCAACTCGTACAAATAGATCAACCTGTGAGTTGTCTCACGGAAAATAAGTGGACTGGTTGAGTTGCAAAATTCAATCAATCAATCCATAAGGGTTAACAAGTTGATATGCATTATATTATTTTTTTAGAATTAAAAATTATTATTATTTCTAATTTTTAATTTAGGGTTTAGCAACCCGTTGATGGGTTATGTCGAACTTCCAGTCCGTCGGATCAACCCGTTGACTGGTCAAGAAAATTTACTAAACCTTTAGGTTAACCCGTAACCCGTTGGGCCAGACCGTACCTACCCCTACCCTCATCCTACTAATTGTAACTAAGGGTATGGAAAATGAGAACTTAGGGTTGTCAAAGAGCCAAATTTGATTGGATTGAAAATAAAATCCACAACTCATCCAAATAAATTAGAATGGAAATACATCTCGAATCCTAATTCAATTCAATGGAAACATTAAAATTCTAATCTAATCAATTAATCCGAAAATGGATTAAAAATAATGTATATCTCACCTATGGTATTTAGAATAATTAGAATGTTTTTTTACAAATTTAGTAATTTTACAAAAAAAATCAACTTGCATAATTTACAAGTAAATCAAATTCTTTAGATTATGCTTTTAGTGCATAATAAGTTTATAATCTTATTTTTTAAACATACTAATAATATCATTTCTAGTTTTATATCAACTTATACATTTCACTTTTCAATTGTAGATATTTCACAAAATTAAAAGGAAGATAATTTATAATTATTCCTAATTACATTAATATCTATACATTTCTAGATTAAATGGTTTTAGTGTTGAACAATTGATTTATTGAACAAATCAATTAATAACTCTTAAGTATCCTATCCTTAGCCTCTATGATATTTTTCAAAAAAAACTTCAAGTTACTTTTTCCATTATTTTTTCACTATCTGATAATTTTTTATACAAACTATATTTAACAAATCATATTTTTATTTCTCATTAAATAAATCATAGTGCTTCAAATTTAAATGTTTAATGAAACCACAAATAAGTTAAAAGATGAAACAAGTTAATGATTATAATATGCTTTTATAAACTATATATATAATTATTTATATACTTGGATACTTGGATTAAACGAGTTTGATTGAATTTAGAGAAATAATTCGCATCGATCCAAATCCGAAGTGTACCATTAGTTTTTCTCGATCAATCTAATTCAGATTAAATGGATGAGTTGGATTGGATTACTCGATTCATCCAATCCATTAACACTCCTTGTCGAACTTAGTGTTTTAAAGATTCAAGTTGGTCTCAAAATAGAAAAGGTCTAGTTTGAGTTTTAGTTCGGATATAAACGGTGTCCTCATAGTTATGAAATTTTTTAAATGACCTTATAAGTCCAAACGAACAGCTATACTATTGTAAGTTGTTTATTGTTAACTATTTCTGGTTTTGTGTGGGGAACGCCATTAAATCACGCTCGACACCATTTCTCTATAGAACTTTGTTGAACGCACGAGGAGAGCCCTTACCATAACCTCTTAGGAGTGATTGGCGACGTAGTGGACTTCGGATTGGGTGTGTTGTTGAGGTTAACTATGTATTTAATTTTTTCCCCCTTTGTACAACGTTTTTTTCAAGTTTGATTTGTTTGGTTAGGGTGCGGGGGATTTGTTTTTCATTTGGAAATTTTATTTTTGGGTATGGTATTGTTCAATTGTTGATTTGTGCCTTTGGGAGTGGGTTCATGAGGGTTGTTTCTAGAGTGATTTTCTTTGGTTATGGTGAGTGGATTTAGTTTTGATTTGGGCATGTTGTTTTTGATTTATTATTGTTCAGAAGATGAAAAACATTAGTTTCAGGACTAGGACTCTCTGCTATTATGTTTTGTTCTACTTCTGATATTTTTTCCCTTGTCATATGATTCATATTTGGTTCTACTTTTGAAATGAGGATCAAATATTGTTATCGAATAATTTGGTTATGGAGAAGGAAACTATACCAAACATGACATTGGACTATTGTTTTTCTTTTTCTAGTGCATGACGTTGGTGTTTAATTTCTTTTACTTTACTTGTTGAAGTTAAACATGACATCCGAGACAATGGATAGTGTTGGGAATAAAACATAAGAATTAACGAAGTTTTAGACATGTACAAACTATACTGTCCTTAGAAATTATTTCAAGATTCTTCTTATAATCTCCCAAGGTTCAACAAGTTTATCAACAAAAAATTGGTACATGAAAAGTGAAGATATAAAATGCTATTTATAGAAAGGTCGTATTGGATGAATAGGCACGACTATTCATCCAAGTGTCACATTTTTTATCCAAGAATCTTGACAATTCATCTAAAAGTCATATATTTTAATTAAAAGACGTGATTCTTTGAAAATTATTAAATAAAATCAATGATAATTATCTAGCAGAAAAGATCACAAATGTTATGGAGGTTAGGCTATTGCAAAAAAGAAATTGACAAAGATGATTTATGATTACTTTGCATTTGTTCGAGGATCAATGGAGTATTCAAGAGAATTGAAATTCATTTTCAAGAAGTTTTACTTTTTCAATTGAAATTCAACTAATCCTCTTGTGCCTCGTATTCATATCTAGTTGATTTTGCTCTTTCGTAGCTTCCTGCTTGTGACGTCCCTGAATCGGATAGTTTAGAACATTACGAAGAATATGGGTTTGGACAGACTTCCCCGGACTTGAACCTATTATGTATTGGGCCTTATTAAGTTATACGTTTATTTGTAGTATTGTTTTGGGTATAAAACCCTTGTGTATTGTGTTTAACAATCTATGCATCGAATATCAGAATTTATATATCCTTCTTCCAAGGTTTCACCGTCGTTCACCCTCCTCCTTCCTACGTCTTCATCTTCCATCATTTCTTCAGTCTATTTCTCCCTCATTTTTACCCCACTCATACGTTTATTCCTCCTTTGCGATCTAAGATCGTGACAAGTGGTATCAGATAGGGGTGTGCATGGATCGTCTAACAGATCCGATCATCATTTTTTTGATCCGATGTGGTGGATATGGATCAGAAAAATGATTATCCGAAACCGATTCGTAATTGTGGATCGGTTTACGGATCGATTTGTGGATACCTTAATATTTATTTATTAATTATAATTGATTATAAGAAATCACCACTAATCAACAAAAAAATGTTACTTATTTGCAAAACATACAAATTATAAAAAAAATGCGTATTTGGAATTTCCAAACATGCATAAAGTAAAACTTGAATTCAATACAATAATTGAATTAAAAAACCGCTTGTAAATAATGAATTATTTTTTTCTTCTAAGTGAAGGAATGTACAAAAAATAAATACAATTCATTTATATATTCGTAATCACAATCTATATAAATAAAATTAATTGTAAAATTAATTACATTTTAAATGATAATATAAAATATCCGAAAATTATCTAACTTACTAGAAACATATGAATTTCAAATATCAATCCCCGATAATGATTACTTGATATTCTTCTATATCGGTTATTTCTACGAAATAAGAATAAAATATAAAACATTAATATTAACGAAGCAAATATTACACCAATTGTTATATATATATATAAATCTTTCCAAATACTCTAATTCTTATAAGCATCTATCAACACAAAGTAGTGAATAAAGAAATGTATAATAAGGAAAAAAATGTCTAAACATGTATAATGTTTTTTTACAAAATTAGAAAAAAAAAGAATATAATATAATAAAAAATAAGATTGGATATGAATTTTGAAAAACTATATCCAATTTGAAACCGCTTCCGACTCGATCCGATTAAATATTTGTAGTTCGGATAACCGAAAAATCGGTTCGATTACGGATCGGTTACCTCGATTATTCAAATCACTAGATTTTCATGCAAACCGCTAGTATTAGAGCTTTCGAACCTGGGCTAAAATGGATTCTAGAAAGAAGTTGAAATCTAAGGCGACAGTTGATTCTCTTTTATCAATGGATTAACGGGGCAAAATGCTCCCTGAACACTGGCGGAACGTAGCTTACAATGGATATGTGGAGCATGATTATCGTACCCAGATCCAACATCTTTACTCCGCTGAACTTGACTTCCGAGATTCCCTCAAACAACAGCTATGGGATTAACGGAGAATGTAAATGGTTATTAAAGAGAACAAATAGTCTATCCAAACCCAAATTCTCAAAATCTCCCAACAGCTTGAGTGCTTTGCAAAAGGAGATGAAATGCTGCAAAACGAAGGTACCAATTTATCAGTAAGCATTTCTAGAGATTTATTGCAGCATTCTTCAGTGGATTATGTCAATGTCCCAAGGAGTTTTGAGAAGGCTATAGACATCATGTCTTACAGAGGACATAATCAATTTTTGCGCAAAGGTGATGCTATTTATGGGAGAGCCAAGAATAGCAATCTCGTGTTGAATGTATCAAGATAGTTCTGAAAAAAAAGAGGGATATAAAGTATACATTGGAGCAGTTCAACTTGAGACTCTAAGCTGAAATGATTCAAATTATTGGAGAAAGCGAAATCGTAATTCAACACAATGTTAAGGATCTTCCCAAGATAAAACAATATTATGTGGGAAACTTTCAGAATGATTTGAACGAGAAATCAAGCAATTCCTTTGATCGTATAGTTGAGATCAAGGGTATTAGGGAAAATAATCCACTTTTGAGCACAATTAGTGATATTAATTCTCCGAGTGGCAAGAGTGTGACGGGGAAATGATAGAGAAGCAACATGTAACATTGCCTCTCGACTCACGAATTAATATATTCCAAATTTTGGATTCAAGAGAGGAATATGTGGATTTCTTATTGGATGTAAAGTTGCAGCCCCACACCACAATCCATGGATTGTTGGAGTGGGCTAATTGAAGTGAATAAACACTTGATTGATTTAGGCACGGAAAAAATTGTTACCATTGAGATTGTGATCCACTTTGCTACAACTTCACTTTATGATAGAAATGACTCTATTTCGAATTATTCTATGGATTTTATCTTTGTTCAAGTCTTTAAATGAAACAAATGTTATTGAGATTTCTGATGTTATCTTTCTGAGATTATTCGATCAATTGACTTGGTTGCTTGGGAAAACTAAGAAACGACTGGGTAATCATTTTTTCAGCATATACGACACCAAGAAACAAAATCTTAGTGGGACTCCATTGGAATTATTGAGTGATATTCTATCAGTCTATTATTGTTGTGGTCTAAAAGTCCCGGGTACTAACAGTCAACAGGTCCGAGATTATCGGAGTCTATTTTGAGATTTGTTTGGATTGAAGGAACGATAATGAAAATGTAAATAAAGCATTGAACAATGCAATTTAACATGGAAAACCCCTGAAAAAATTGAAAAAACCACATAGCTAAGAGTTAGAATACTCTTAGTCGAATTCATTGATAAAACAATGAAGTTTACAGCGAGATACAATGAAGTTTACATGTGAATTCATTGATAAAAGAAGATGACTAAGGAAACAACGAGAACCAAATTGACGATAGTATATGGCTGCACACATGAAAAATGGTCATCATGAGCTAGCCATTTCACATTGTATTTATAGAGGGGAATCGTGCGTGGAAAACACTCTGTAACCGCCTATAACAACGTCATTTTCCTATGAAAGAAAACGTGAGTGTGCCCGCTGCTTGCTGTAACCGTTTGGACCGATCTAGAGGATCGGTTCCCGAAACCCTCAAGATCTCTGATCGCATGACCTTCGGTCTTGTCGATTAAATGAGCCTTCGAGCTTTCTTAGTTGTATGGGCCTTCGGTCCTCGTTATCTTAAGTAGGTCGAATTACTACCAAGTTTTTTATCATGGATCTTGTAGGTTCGTCTCTTGTCACATAGGCCAGCCCAGAATAACTTTGGCCTCCATCAATTCAAGGTACCGGGCCCCGGAGCTCTCATCACTAGCCCCTCGGACTTTATCCCTATCGCATAGTTGATACAAGACAGATCACCTGATAGAAAATGTGTTAAGCATAACACTCGATCGAGCATAACAGAGGACCGTGCCTATGACCGACCCTATACTTTGTGGATTTTAGATTGNTAAAAAATTTCCCATTAAAAGTATAACTTGCCAACATGTTTACTCATCTCAATTTTCTTGATGGTGAGGGAAATTAATATACCGATCCCCCAAATTCTGATATGCAAATTGTTGATACTATTTCAATTCATGATAGTTAGACTCTATTAAGTGTAAGATATAAATGAATTCCTTAAATAGGAATGCACGACTTCCTAATAATCCAGAATTTGTGGGAAGAATTCAGATAACAATGGATTTCATTCCCTTCAATAAGTTTCCAAGTGGAATAAATTCTAGATTCTTTGTATTTGTTTCCTCACTATTACTGGTTCAACAGATCACAATCATAATATTCTCACATCAATTCAAAACTCTCGTAACAGCCTTATGTCCTTCCATATTGATTGGGTGTTTGTAATCATAAGTCCATAGTATTTATCGGTAATATTACAACATCATATCTGAATTTTCTATAACCCTTCCTTGAAATAATCTAATTGATCGATCTCTCCTTGCTAGTTAATAATTCTGCATATACCATCATTTTCATAAGACAAACATTCAGAAGATCTTAGTTATCCTCTCCCAATAGAACTAATTTCAATGTATCAGGATTCGACCCTTGGTAGTTTCCTACTAATATAATTTAATGGCCGATGTTCCTTGTCATTGTGTCTAACCAAGTTAGCTTTCGCAAAACTTCAATGGACAATACAAACTATAAAACCAGCAGCATCCCAGGGGAAGGTGGAGACATAAACGGCGTTTTACTCAAATAATCCATCAAACTTTCACAAGCCGTTCGACATTGGTCATTCCATTCCAAAACGTTTACATTGCACGATGCACAAAAGAGTGACATATTTTTCTCGATTGGACAGGATTAATTTCTATTCTTCTTGCATATACCATAAGACCATGAACATTACCCTCTTTCTCACAAACGCACATCTATGAGGGTTGAACATCATTCGATACTTTCTTAGGATACTGAAACATTCGTTCATATGTTGAACATGATTTCCTCATTGTCGACTCTTTATCTGCATTCCTTGTTGTAAACTTCCAAACATTTCTCGATCGTATCCTTAAATATTGAATCCACGTAGGATCATACGTAGTTCCCTCATTCTTCAAAACAAAATGCATAATTAAGAAACTAAAAATCGCATGGAGTTAAATCCAATTACCTTAGTCTAATAATGCTTTTTAACTCCAAATCCTCATACATAATTCCGAGGGTTGCGAAACTCTTCATTTTTTTTGTTGTAACCGCCACTAAGTTAACTGTATGGTACCTCATTAAAGCATACCCACATGATCTAAATAGGGAGCATTAATCGATAAAGACATGCATAATTTCTCAAACAACATGGAAACCAGGGTGATCCGACTACTTCACGAAATGCTCGAATCTGTTTGAATTATGTGTAAAAGGCCCGGATAGTTCGTATAACCATTAAGGATGCCTTGATTACTGAATAACAATGTCAACACATAAATATACACTTCAAATGATGAGAAGACAAGACCATAATCAGAGAACATGAGTCTACATCGGAATTTCATGTTGACTCTAGAGAAACTTCATGCATTCCACGGTTATTTGGTGATAGCTAACTTATGTAACACTTTGACCGTTTCTCTAATGTCCCTTTTTGTAGTGTCTCTTTTAATTACTATAATTACTTCTTTGTTCTGGACTGCTTTCTCTTCCACAATAACTTCATTTTTTACAACAATGGTATGTTTCCAAAAGGCGTGTTTTCCAATTTTCAATTTAAATGCATTAAATCCATATCGATAAATAATTCATCAAGTCGCTTTAACCTTCGCTAGACTTTGAGTCTCGACACTTAAACTACCAAAGCCATAGATAAAATGTCTGAAACATATAAATGACTCAATATAATTTCTTGATAGAATTTCATAGAGAAGAATAATATTTTGTGATATCAGTTTATTCTAATTTATAACCATATAAATATGCTTATAGCTGAAAACTGAAAAATTCTGCATCACAGTCTTCGGTAACAATATATTCCGCGCTTTCAAATATTCTCTAATCCTGATCAAACTGAGTACATACAAAGGCAAGCTTTTGCATGTTGTTTTTCAAAGGGGATGCGCCCCAAAAATAAGCTGTAGCACTGCAAATCATGCATTCCATGTAATTTGAAGAAGTTTCCTCCCTTCTGCTTTAAGACAGATTATCTAACCCAAAAGTCTATCTGAAGAATCATACCGAAATGCGGTTAAAGATGTGATAGACTTCTCTATTGCAATAAAAGGTCAAATAGAATTAATCTTTGAACTCTTGATACGAAACAATGCAAAACTTGGTTAACCGACTAAACCATAAGAGTGTAGAGTCCTTCAAAGAGGCGATGAAGATATGAAACATGTAGAATTAATAATTTGCATGAAAAATGGTGATAAAACGCTTGATGCATTCCATGTACTTTGCAAAACTTCCATCGACATCAATGTATTTCCTATCATGTTTAAGTGTTCAATCGCACTCTCTTGTCTAGTATTATCACCTTCATAATGGAGGTGTACTGAGTATCACGGGTATACTCTCCATACACTCGTCCTCTTTTATAAGCGAGGCCCAGATTGGCCTCCAACTAGTCCATTCGAGCATCATTATGCTCAATTTCGTCAGTCATTTCCCTGAACTTTGACTCGATCAAGTTCTCAATCCTCTGCAAAGTGAATGTTTGTTCTCCCCTCAATGTATTAGAGGGTGCTCGGAGGCTTCACATAGGATCTCTTTCTTCTGTAGCAACTTCATCATTAAAAGGATCTAAGACAACATTACCTTTTCGAAACCTCCTTTGGGTCTTCACATCCTCTAATTGAGCGTGTAGAGAATGTATATGCTCCTCCAGGTTCTCTTCTTCATGATTATGATCAGCGGATCATGAACGTACTGATGTTGGGAGATGACATTCCTTCATGCAATTACTTGGCTTACCCTTCCGAAATCAAAACATTTTGATAAACATTGAGGAAGTAGTTAGCTAATAGATGCCCTCCCAGATAAATTCCCACTCCGAGAAGGTTTAGTAATGATTTCGGGACCGGGGGTTCTTCCAAAAGTGTTGATGGAGTCCCCGGTAATACATTGTCCTCGTTTCTTCTAGTTATTCGAGGTTTCAACTCCGTTATTGACCCTTGACCTGCGAAAAGATTCCAAAATACTCTCGACATGATTTAATATCAGAAATATTCAAAATATATCCAAACTACCACCCACTATATTATGTAATGACTTCCAAGCGCTCTAATTATGAAAATGCCCCTAACTTCAATTTTCCCAGGAATATTCCAAAAATATTGATAATATCATTAGAAACTCTTATATGCGACTCCAGTGCCTATAAATTACGAAAACACAATATCCCCGGGGTGTCCAAAATACAAAATACCCCTGAAGTCACTTTGTTTCTCATATATGGCTCAGTTGAACCGTTGGATTGTTTTAAAATTTATGGATACCGTTACCATAATATATGTCTCAGTTCTGAATAGTGAAGATTGATTTTTATTGTCGTTTTGATGTCGGAATTAACGTTGGTCTAGAGGTGATTGTTTCTGATTTTTCAAGTATATGGAATTTGGTTTTTCGATTCGAATCTCATAGTTGTACCTTAGGATCGTTCTGAAATATTTTAGCATGGTTTCATACATATCTTTCTATCTTCTTATTGGTGAAGATAAGTTTTTATGGTAATTTCATATTTCGGATTACCATTCGAATATATGGTTGTAATTTCAAATCCTCTAGTCATGCGTAGTTTGGATATTTTATTCAGTTTGCATAATTGGACAGTTAGATGTTTCTGAAATTAATATATATTAGTCTAGTTTTACTTGTAAATGTTCTAGACGGTGGAGATCGATATTAAATGTTGTTTCGGTTTTAAATTAATGATGAACTTTTAAAGTTTCAGTCTGAGTTTTCTGCGATACTGAGTTGTGATATTCTATATAATGTGCTCTATTTCACCGTTGGATTATTCTGGAATTTACGTATATTATTAAAGACACATAGTTATGTGTACCCAACGGTGGAGATCATTTTTTGTAATCATTTTAATGTTCAAACTATCGACGGACAAACAAGATTTCTTCCAATTTTTAAGAATCCGTTATTTTTGAATTCTAATATGATATAATTATTTCATCATTGGATCGTTGTGAGACTTATATATATTGATCAAGACGGATTATTCAATGTTTTGAACGGTCTTTGTTGTGAAAGTGCAGATCAATCGAACTTATTTATTTCGGATTTTAAATTACGTAATCCAAAGATGATGGATTTCTTTATTTTATGTATTGTGATGATGTGGATCTTATGATCTCTTCATTTTGGTATTCTCTCTAGTATCATCAGAATAATTCACTAGGGGACTTGTATGTATTATCATCTTAATTTGGTAAATTGTGATGATCTATTATGAAGATTTTATTAGTATTTTTTCACGGAGTCAATGATATCAATAATTATAATGGTATTACAATTATTTCTCCTATCAAGATCTTGTTATATTCTAATAATCTCATCATTTTAGTATTATCTCCGGTGTCTTATTATCATAGTATTCTTCATCATCAGAAGACAATAATTTGGGATTCTAAATCTCCAGTGATTATATGATTTTCATAATTTTTGACTTCCGATTATCACCACATTACAACGAGTTATTTAATTAATATAGAATCTTATGGATAGCCGGAAACTCTCAGGAAAGATTACAAAGCAACATATGAAAGTGAAGTTGTTTTGGATACGTAGAAAAGACATTTGTCCTCTCTGAGACACACCAGTGTCAGAATTGATGTTCTTATTAATGATCAGATAAGTCAGGAAATTGCGGTATGGATGACATGGATTTTGCCTTATGTTATTGGAGTTTTCAAAAAATTATTTCATGGATAGCAGAAATTTTCTTATTTATAATCTTGATTGTCGAAAATTACCATATTAGAGCAATCAAGATCATGTTTGATCGAGTTATATTATGCGAGATTCTATGAGAGACAAAATGTTGAGCATATACAAGTATTAA
>RWGZ01001268.1:36401-197483 GCA_009725065.1 Utricularia reniformis | reverse complement strand
TATTTTTTTGATAGAATGAAATATGTTCGGCTATTTTGGGGAAAATGCATTCAAATCTTAAAATCTGTTTGGTTATTTTGAAATAATGAACGTGTTACTCATTTTTTAATAGCTTATACATGAACTACTATTTATCTTTTTCTATATATTTTTTTTCAAGGAAGTATAGACATCAATTTCTTGTCAAATAACTGTGAAATATTGGATGTTATTTGACATGAATTTCTGTCAAATAGTGAAATATTGGATGTTCGCTTGCAACTTTGATAACTTATTACTATTCTCTACAGCTCGCTTGAATAAATATTGTTGTGTTACCATAATGCTAATATAGATGATAGAAACACATGTTTATCAAGATAACATTGGCTGTGCGTTTTATTAGATTCCACAGTTAAAAAAATGCTCATATTGGTCTCAGGGACAGGACTAGAGCTAGGCAAGAGAGGTTTAGGAGTCTTATTCCAAGATATATTGCAAGTAAGTACTGTTACTGGTTGGACATACACTCATAAGATTGCATCATTGAATTTAATTTTTCATATTAAGTTATGTAGGTTTGCATATCAATTTATTGCTTATAATGTGATCTTGTTAATCACTCGATTATGTATTATTAAATTGTGCAAATGTAATATTTTATGTTCATTTTATTAATAGACATGGAAGGTCCTAGTACAAAACGAAAAGAATAGAAGAAACACGTAGGCCCAAAAGCGAAGTGGGAAGACTCACGTGCTGAGTTATTTTTGAACATTTGCCTAAGTGAATTGACTGCAGGTAATAGACTAGATACTTCGTTCAACAAAAGAGGTTGGGAAAATATTCTTGGCAACTACAATAAGGAAACCAATTGCGATTATAACTTGACTCAAATCAAGAACAAATGGAGTGCCATGAAAAGAGATTGGTCTCTGTGGAAAAAGCTCGAAACATCCACTGGAGTTGGCTGGGATGATTTCAAGAATACTATAAGAGCTGACCCAAAATGGTGGGAACGGAAAATCGAGGTAAACAACTTTTTTCACGAAATCATTTAAATTTATCAACTCTAACACATTTTATATTTATTTTGTTATAACAATTTTTAGGAGAATCCAGATGCCGTAAAATATAGAGATAAATGTCCTTTGTGTGTGGAGTTGCAATCAAAGCTATTTGATGACATTGTCTCCATTGGATTATACTCTTACACACCTAGCTCTGGCATCTTGCCATCGGGTTTAGACGAGGTAAACTATGTTGATGATGATTACAATGATATATATGAGAATGCAAATCATAGTTCCTCGCAAGATCCAGTCAACAACACTCAACCATTCCAAAGCGTAGGGGGTGTTCGCCTCGAGGCTACTGTAGCATCTGTTAGCAAGCGGCGTAAATCGGGACGTAATAGTAATAGTGAATTGATTGCACAGTCCGTTAGGAGAATGGCAGATCACACTGAAGGTATGTCTATTTGAGTTGCAAAGAATGATTTATTTAGTGCAGAAAGATGCATGGAAGCATTAGAGCACATTTCAGAATTAAATGAAGGAGATCATTTGTATTGCTATGCGACCAAATTATTTATAAAACAAGTGAATAGAGAGATATTTCTCAAGATGAAAACTAATGAGGGACGTTTGAAATGGATTGAGTTCCTGATCTCGTCTAAAAATTTTTTAGAGCGTTTGTTCTTAAATCAGTCAATTTTTTTTTATTCTGAATTTAATTGTTGTTGGGACACGAGCGATATACGAGGTTGGGCCCACAATGCGTGAGCTTACGTCCTCGGGAGAGCATAGCTCTACCTTGGTTTTCACTATAATAATCAAAAGATACAAGTACAATCATGAGATAATGATAATCCGAATGAAAACGGTACGAAAAACCGTTGAATTTGTTCCGCCACTACGAAACTGTCGAAAACTCGCGAGTAGAGGGCTGGCCTCGAGATTTCGAACCAAATCTCGTGAATAGTGAAGTTATCAAGCGAAACTCGCGAATGAAGGCCTGGCCGTGAGATTTTGAACCAAATCTCGCGAATAGTGAAGTAATCAAGCGAAAACTCGCGAGTAGAGGGCTGACCGCGAGATTTCGAACCAAATCTCACAAATAGTGGCTCAGGATGAGCTGCTCGCGAGTTTTCGCACAAAAACTCGCGACTCGCGACTTTTCGAACGAAAAGTCGCAGATACCGAGATTAATTTAAGCGAGAGACATGCCTTGGGAAGCGTGCCTAGAGTATGAACCCTTTTCTGGGGCCTAGGGTCTTGTATTTATAGAAAAATTCGGCCCAATAAGTGAACTTAAGGTCCAAAAGCCCAATCTTAGTCAAATTAGCCCAACTTACTTAGAAAATATCCAATTAATCCGGAATAAGTGTCACAACTCCACGGAACTTCGGGACTCTATCCCGTTCGAGAGTTTAGTCGGAAATGCAATGAGAAAATACCGGAAAACCTCGTATATCAGTTCTTTGCCTCCAAACAGTGAATACTAGAACTGAATAAATACACTTGCAATTGAATATACTAGAACTGAATAAATACACTTGCAATTGCCTCAAAACCTCGTATATCAGTTCTTTGCCTCGTATAATAAGGGATCCTTCTCTCTTGTGTTAAACCATGGCGAGAAATATACTAGAACTGAATAAATACACTTGCAATTGAATATACTAGAACTGAATAAATACACTTGCAATTGCCTCAAAACCTCGTATATCAGTTCTTTGCCTCGTATAATAAGGGATCCTTCTCTCTTGTGTTAAACCATGGCGAGAAATATACTAGAACTGAATAAATACACTTGCAATTGAATACCAACAAGACTTGCGTGCTGAACTTCGGCAGCGATACATTCGATCGATCACACGAATTGCAACAATGTCAAGTGACTCATAAGTATATGTTCTTTTATTTATTGAATATACGGTGTACTTGTTAGGCCAAGCTCTTCCAAATTCTATGGTGGATCCTCCAGATATTGCAACGATCAACTCTTCTCGTGTCCTCCATAACCTCTTATTTTACTACGAACCTTACTTCTTACATTAATGCTGTCGAAAAATAGTATAAATAATCCTTCAAAAATTCACACATCGGATCCAATGGCTGGACTAGGATTGAAACTAGGATCGTGGTCATATAATTGCTATTGACAACGTCACATATCCTTGAGAACCAACAAATATTCACATGACCATACGCATATACTCATATAACCTCTTATTTTTCCCGGTCAATTAACTCATGTTGACTTAGGTCCTCCAACTTTCTGTGGCTATTATTCTCACCAACGACTCGGCGCACACTTATACCATTAAGCAACACGCAGATAAATCCTCCTAATGCCACTACGCATCCGCTAATTCGCAATTTGAGGTTAACGTGCTTCACAAGTGCTCCATGCAATACACACAACCACCACAAAATTGGATAAAAAACCACACAATACCTCTGAGGAATCGTTCCGTCGTTCCGATTAAAACTCATACATGAATCCCAATATGAAATAGTAGAAAAACATCGGCAACTAATCGAATTATTGTAGAGTAAGCCATTCCAAATATCAGGCAAAGTACATGGTCATATCATTGAAGTCCATCAAATTAACATGGATCTCGAGATTTGATGTCGATGAGATCCTTAGGTATCTCAATATACGCCAACCTTATGAAGAATAACCTCCCTCGCGAGCGGAGGTGTGTAAATGTATCGGATACGTTCACCATATAACCCTTATTCATTATAACCGAGAATCATGTTGATCCCCAATATATCCCTATCACATAGCGAAATCCTTTGAATTATTCAAAATATGCCAAATTTTCGATAAATTGACCGAGATGGAATAGTGAATGTCACAGAAATCCGACCCGGAAAATATCACACTATCATATCACTGTGTGATTGTATACATAAAATGGAGCCTCTCGTAAAATTTTGGTTGTGCCAAAAAACCGGATTTTGTGGACTTTTTTTTTTTTTTGGAACCCTTGCATCCCTTTCGCATGTCTTCGCCACATATTCATGCAATATGATAATCTTCCAATGCACTCATAAATATATCCCCTCGGATGAAATTCCGCTCCGGAGGTTGGTAGATGTTCCCAATACTGAGTTGAATCCTCGGTAAAATATCACTCTTTCGCCTTCTACTACATAAGGGTTGCAATCCGATACACTTTCTTCATCAATATCACTTTCATGTTAGGAATCCCGTATCCTCACAATACATAACAAGCTCCAAGCTCAGCACATGAGCTCTCAATGGGATTAAGTCTTAGGTCCCCACGGACGGCGCCAAACTGATCTCGTCTAAAAAATTTTTAGAGCGTTTGTTCTTAGATCAGTCAATTTTTTTTTATTCTGAATTTAATTGTTGTGGGGACACGAGCGATATACGACGTTGGGACCACAATGCGTGAGCTTACGTCCTCGGGAGAGCATAGCTCTACCTTGGTTTTCACTATAATAATCAAAGGATACAAGTACAATCATGAGATAATGATAATCCGAATGAAAACGGTACGAAAAACCATTGAATTTGTTCCGCCACTCCGAAACTGTCAAAAACTCGCGAGGAGAGGGCTGGCCGCTAGATTTCGAACCAAATCTCGCGAATAGTGAAGTTATCAAGCGAAAACTCGCGAATGAAGGCCTGGCCGCGAGATTATGAACCAAATCTCGCGAATAGTGAAGTAATCAAGCTAAAACTCGCGAGTAGAGGGCTGACCGCGAGTTTTCGATCCAAATCTCGCGAATAGTGATGTAATCAAGCGAAAACTCGCGAATGAAGGCCTGGCCGCGAGATTTCGAACCAAATCTCATGAATAGTGGCTCAGGATGAGCTGGTCGCGAGTTTTCGCACAAAAACTCGCGACTCGCGACTTTTCGAACGAAAACTCGTGACTCGCGACTTTTCGAACGAAAAGTCACGGATACCGAAATATCACGAATACCGAGATTAATTTAAGCGAGAGACATGCCTTGGGAAGTGTGCCTAGAGTCTGAACTCTTTTCTGGGGCCTATGGTCTTATATTTATAGAAAAATTCGGCCCAATAAGTAAACTTAAGGTCCAAAAGCCCAATCTTAGTCAAATTAGCCCAACTTACTTAGAAAATATCCAATTAATCCGGAATAAGTGTCACAGCTCCACGGAACTTCGGGACTCCATCCCGTTCGAGAGTTTAGTCGGAAATGCGATGAGAAAATACCGGAAAACCTCGTATATCAGTTCTTTGCCTCCAAACAGTGAATACGCAGCCACATAACATCATTGCACCCGGCCGATGTGCTCCCGGGTGGCAAATTACGAAAATACCCCTGGCCCCGTCCGTGCCGAAATAACCCAAAACATCTCAAAACAATTACATAAGCCTTATATGGGGTTCAGCATGCCTGAATTACGAGAATACCCTCGAGAACGCCTCGCGATAGACATATAAAAATACAGAAAATACCACATAGCCACGTCGGACGAGCCCCGAGGTTAACATAATTACATAAATAACATCGGGCAATATCAGTTCCATTATAGGGATGAGCAAGATACACTCTCATCTTCTCTAGCTTCTACACATCGTTCAATGTCAATGTTTGGTTTTGATGCCACCTCTCCTCACAAAACATAAGGTATACGATATGCCGTGTTTATTGAAATGTATAATTGTGAAATTTATTAATTATGTGTTTATTGATGTGTAGTGCTTATGCAGGTATCATGTTGCTATTAGAATATCGCATTGCTAGTTTGTCCCTTAAACATTGGATGCCTTGAAAAAATTGTGGTATTGATGGTTGGCTTTTTGGTGTATTGTAACTCACCGCTACTGGTTTGTTGTTATTGTTTTTGTTGTTTGTACGATGATGGTTATGAATTTATATCTTAATTATGGTANAAAAACTCTTCATAGTCTCATAGTTGAAGAATATAATATAAATACTATGACAACTTCTGTAACATAGATATTTAATCATCAGAACATAGTCTATATCGTCAACATCTCACTTAAAACATGCACTTGTGATTCTTGGTAGAGTTTCAAAGTTCTATGCTCTCATGTACAACATGTAACAAGACATGTCAAATCCTATGAATATGATCGATATTCTTTATTCATTCAAGACTCTATCTACTGCTTACTCCAGTAATTTTCACCTTTTTCGATATAAGAGTCAGTTGGATGATGCATATTTCTTATTGTTAATAGACCATATGACAACTCGAATGTTTGGACAAATGAATTTGAGTTTGGTATTATCCCATGAGATCACCCATTCTAGTACTTTTCTCACTCAAGAACGATTCACTTCGGTTCTTCCAAAGAAATGCGGTGCACTAGTACTAGTACGATTGCCCGAGAATCAAAATACTCAAATTATGTACTATTTTGCGTTTTATTGCGCCGTTGCACTTCAAGAACATAACTTCTTATACAAGTATGAGTTGTGGAAAACAATACATATTATTTCGATGCTCTTAATCGAGAGAAACATAATTACGGTTTAAATGGATTAGAATAAGAATATTTGGGTGGATTTTCGGTTAGTTTAATGTGAGAAAATGTGTTGCAATGATAAAAAACCTTCGTATTGTAGGATAAAAAAGAATTGAAGATGAGAGTATGTCTAATCTAAGGACACGACATTCCTTTTACTATCTAAGAGATCATTCAATACAATCATATATGAGTGTATTTAGTCTTTTTTGTAATACACCGCACGAAATCCAGAATATCGCCGCCAATCTAAATCAACAATAGAGAAAATACTAAAAAACATCATTTAAGGTCGGCTCTCCAATATTTAGATAAAACTAATTTAGATGGAATCGAAGTTGAAAAAAATGGTGCAAGAAGTCGATTATTTTGTTGTTTTATATATTTAAAATTTACAAGACAATTTATCGACATTAAATGATTAAAGATAAAAAAATATCCACTTTTAATTATTTAACTCATTAAAGTTCAAGATAATTAGCGATATTAAATTGTTTAAATAAAAAAATATTTAATTCATTAAATTGTTTATCATAAGCAAAATATAATATAATTCATTAATGGTAGCTTTCAGCTACCAAAATGTGCGTTTTTCATCGTCGAGTAGTAGATTTTAGTTCTATGGATTGCGTCTGAGTATCTTTTTCAAACAATATGCCTTGCTTTTAGTTAGCACAGTTGGCATAATGGTGTCAAACCCATCAAACAACTCTCTACAAAATCAAATCACTAACCAAATGTTCTATTGATACAATCAATAGATCTTGAAACTAGATGAACCTCAACTTATACGGAAAACATATCATTTTCTTAAATGAAAGGCATTTTCAAGAGGCAAATCCAAGAAAAAATGAACTAAATATCAACTTTCCCCAATCAAAAAGCAATTGATGAAAAAGTGACCACACTGAAGCTTATCCCAAGATCTCACTCCAACATCAAAGTAAATAGAGCACGACACCAAAGACGATGCAGCCTACGCCGCTATCACCAAGAAAATCCAATTCACCCATACCCATAACCTAATTCTTCCACTAAACAAGATCCAACCTAATCCCAAAATTGCTTCCCCTAACTCATTCTCCTCGAGTTAAAAACAAAATAATGTGTTTTCATAATATTATTATTATGAATTATGAATGCATTGACTGTTGTATAATTGATAAATTGAATTACATAACAAAAATCATGTTCGTATGAAATTGAATTTATCCAACTTAGACTAATCTTTGTTTGCATCTACACGACGAAAGAAATTATGTATGATTATTATTGCATGTTAAATATACATAAGAATATACAACTTACAAATATGTCGAACGATATTGTAAATGTAAGATTGTTGGAGGTGAAAGAAAACATGATTTTTTGGAGGATATATTTATAATTTAAATAACGAGAATACATTATGATTTCCATATTCAACCTTTTACCTCACTCTTGATTCAAAGAACAATTTGTATTCTGTTTACAATGAGAATGTAAATATTGTAATATTACGTAAAAACTACTTAAATATTGTAATATCAAAATGTATTTTGAGAATACATCTAGAAAATATACTTACTCTCAATCAATTCAGCGATTGAAACGCATTTGATCTGTGTGCTTTTTCCCAAATTATATATTTAGGGTAAATCGCTGGGAGAACGAAGTGCAATCCTATTTGGACGGCCACGATCGAATACAAAACAATGACATGTGTTAACCAAACCAAGGCAATCGCTGGCGACCGCCATTCATTTGGAAACTAAAGTACAAAATCAATTTTTCTGCTCATAAATGATATCATAAATGTGAGCAGTATGCTTTTAGAAACGTGAACATAAAAAAGAAACTGAAAAACTTATCATTCAATATTAGAATCACTCATCTTTATTTACAACATTTACCAACGTCTATTTCCTCTTTTCAATGAATACTAATGAACTCTACTTACTCAATCTTGTGGCTCAAGAGTCATGCGCCATTAGTGCTGTATTTATTAGATAAATGGTTCTATATCCTTTGACATTCCCCATCAAGATGAGCATAGATATCAATATGTTCATCTTGAAACATAATTGATTATGTTGTGAGACATTGAGTCCTTTAGTGAGAATATGGGCTATTTGATCCTTTGACCTCATGTGTAGGACTTTGATGATTTCAACCTCCGCTTTTTCTCGAATAAAATGACAATCTAAGTCAAAGTGTTTTGATCTTTCATGTTGAACTGGATTTGACGAGATTTGAGTCGTTGATTTATTGTCACATTAAAGTGGTGTGATTTGATCATGTGTTATCTCAAAATGCTTCAAGAGATGTGTAAGCCACAACTTCACATGCTGTGGAGATCATTGCAAGATATTCGGCTTCCACTGAGCTTCTCGCAACGGTGTTTTGCTTCTTGGACTTCCAACTTATAAGACTTGAACCTAAGAAAATGCAAAAACCAAAAACAGAACGACGAATGTCTAGGCATTTCGCCCAATCACTATCGCAGTAAGCTCGAAATTGTATATTGGAATTTGCATTAAAGAATAATCTTTTACCGGGTGAACCTTTTAAATACGTTAGTACCCGAAAGGCAGCCTTAATGTGGTTTTGAGTTGGACTTGTCATGAATTGGGGGAGTGTTTGAACCGCGTAAGATGTATCAGGTCTTGTAAATGTGAGATATATGAGTTGCCCAATCAATCTTCGAAATTTCGATGGATTAGATAGTTTCTTCGAGTCATTCTCCGATATCTTGTGGTTGGTTTCGATGGGTGTCTTTATTGGTTTACCACCAAGGAGACCATATTGTTGCAATATATCCAATGTGTACTTTCTTTGACAAAGCATAATGCCATGTTTGGCTCTTGCAATCTCTAATCCCAAGAAGTAACATGGGATCCCAAGGTCTCGAAGCTTGAATTTGGTAGATAAATATTGTGTAACTTCATCGAGGGCCGCCATTGACTTGCATCCGAGTAAAATGTCATCGACATAGACAAGAAGAGAGATTAAGTCACCATTCGGGAGTGATTTTATAAAGAGTGAACTATCAGTCTTGCTTTGTTGAAATCCAAAAGAGGTGATGATGCTGTTGAATTTAGAATTCGGACTTCTAGAAGCTTGCTTGAGTCCATAGAGAGTTTTCTTTAGATGACAAGAGAGATTTTGTGTAGGAGAACGTTCCCCTCAAGAGGATATCCAGTAGGAGGATCCATGTAGCTATCCTCTTGAAGATCACCATTTAGGAAAGCATTGGTGATATCAATCGGTCTAAGGTTTCACGATTGGGCAGCCGTAAGAGCAAGGAATATACGAACAATAGTATGCTTTACTGCGGGGCTAAAAGTCTCATCATAATCAAACCTTGGATTTGCTTATATCCTTTGGCTACAAGGCGTGCCTTATAGCGTTCAATGCTTCCATCCGCATTTAGCTTGAGTTTAAAGATCCATTTTGAACCAATTGTATGTTGATGTCGAGGAATGGGTTCCACTTGCCAAGTATTATTTTCTCGAACGTCTTCCAGCTCAGAGTTCATAGCAGCAACCCAAGATGGATGTTTGGAAGCTTCTTCATTAGAGCATGGTTCAATAATAGTGTTGAGAGAGTTGGTAAACCAACAAATGATGATGAGAGTCGATGAACATACAAGACATAAGCTAATGGGTATGCAGTAGAAACATTGGCCCTTGAAGTAGGGAGGTCGTGATGATAATCCTGTAGATAGATAGGTAAACGAGTGTTTCGTCGTGGTCGTGATGTCTCAAGACATGTATATGGGCATGTGTCAACGGTTGACTCAATGTTATGCTCCTCAAAGTGCTCGGCAGAACCATGGTTCATGATGCATGGAGAGTGAAGAGTCAACATGTCGCCTATGTTTTGTACGACTGGGGCAATGGGTGTAGTGTCTTGGATAGGTTTTATGGGAAATGTCATGCGCTCAATAACATCATTAGAACATGATAAAGGATAATTGAGGTAAGATTGATAAATCGGAGAAAAAGGAAAACATGTTCATAAAAAAACATCACGAGAAATAAATATTTCCTTTGTTTCTATGTCATAAACATGTTAGCCTTTAATGTTGGAAGGATAACCAAGGAAAATGCATCTTCGTGCCCGTGTGTCAAATTTGGTGCAATTACGCTTAAGAGTAGAAGTAAAACAAAGACAACAAAAACACGAAGATGAGTGTATAGATGTCTTTTACCAATGACCTTTTCATAAAGAGTAATATATTTTAAAACTTTCATATGTATGCGATTAATGAGGTGTGTTGCAGTAAGCAACGCATATCCCCAAAACGAGAGTGGCAAATGTCCCTGAAAAAGTATAGCACGAGCAATATTTAGGAGATGTTGATGTTTACGTTCTACTTTATCATTTTGTTGAGAAGTCTCGACGCAAGTGGTTTGATGAATGATGCCGTGTTGAGAATAAAAATTGTGTAGCTTCAACTCAGGGGCATTGTCGGTACAGATCATTTTAAAAGTGGTTGAAAACTGAATTTTAATCATGAAAATAAAATTTGGAATAATTGAAGAAGCATCATTCTTTTGTTTCATAAGATATGTCCAAGTAGATTGAGAGTAACCATCAACATTAGTAAGGAAATAATGATGGCTCCTATACTAGCATGTTTGTATGGCTCCCATGTATCAATATTTAAAAGCTCAAATAAATGATGGTTTGTCATGCTATATGGACGAAATGGAAGTCGTTTTTGTTTTGCTAAAGGGCAAATAAGACAAACTTTATCAAACATGCTTCTAACATAAGGCGAATAATTTGTAATAAATTCAATAGTTGTGTGTGAAGGGTGTCCAAGTCGATAATGTCATAAATCAAATGAAACATGATTGATAACATTAGTAGTAAAAGAACAAATAATGTTTGAAAAATCTTTAGAAACATGCATAATTTAAATCAGCGGCTTCATTGAAGAAATAGAGGTTACGACTTGTTCTACTTGTACCAATCATCATCAATGTAGACGATTCCTGGAGAAGACAATCATGAGATCGAAAAATAACATTGATGTTATGTTCAGTTATCAACTTATGAACCAAAATCAAATTAATTTTAAAAGTATGAACAAAAAGAATGTTAGACAAACATAAACGTACCATTCCTTTCGTGGGTGCGAGTGATTGAAAAAGTTTGATGTTATGGCACATGTGTTCACTAGCACCTGAATCAATAATCCAATTATTATGAAAAAAATCGTTACCAACAAAATTGTCATTAGGACCTGAGACGGTAGAAGAAGTCGAAGCAGAGGCAACGGTTTTAGTGGTGATTTGTTGATGTAAGGTCTTGGGTTGTGCATTGGTAATTTGAACTACTTCATTATCATCAGGTTTCTGCATGACATTCTTAGATGCATAGCCAGAATGTTTGTTATCTCGCATTCTCTTAGATTTATAATCCTTTGGGTAGCCAATCAATTTGTAGCATTGTTCCACTGTGTGATTGTTCAACCCACAAAATGTGCATTTTTTCTTGGCATATTGTTGTGTAGAATCCGGTTTGCCTAACTAATTTTGTACAGTAGTGGTCACATTATTTTCAACTTTCCTTAAGAGGGCAGATGCCATGCCATGATTGGGATGGAAGGTATCGGTTTTTTGAGGCGCTGCTCCTCTTGATTAAGAGTACTAAAAATTGCATCCATGCTAGGAAATAGATTGCGAAGAAGTAGTTGTGAGCGCATTGTCCCAAACTCTTGATTCAAAGAGTTGAAGAATTTAAAAATTTTATCCTTCTTGATTTATTTTCGAAAAGTATCAAATCCACCACAAGTGCAGTTTGGAGTAGGGCTAGAGTTATCAAATTCTGCCCATAATCCAAAGAGTTTAGTGAAATAATCCTCAATAGATATGGACCCTTGTTGGATGGTAACGAGTTCTTGAGATATATCACAGACTTTGGAGTCATCTAGTTGACAATATCGTTGTTGAATGCTAGTCATATCTCCCGTGCAATCTTTTTATAAAATACGGTAGCAGCGATATTGTTTAAGAGACATCGGAGAAGCCACGTTGTTATCAGATCATTGCATCTCTGCCAATGGAAATAATTGGCATCTGCAGCATCAGGTTCAGGAATGGCACCAATAATGAAGCTCATTTTGTGTTTTATAGATAGCCCTAATCGAACATTTCTTGTCCATGTCACATAATTTTGCCATTGTTATGTGACATGTTTTGGAGAGGTGCTGTGAGAACAAATTCAGGACTATCATTGGGACTAATATAAAATGGAGAAGAATGAGTCAATTTCGTTGTTTTAACGACATCTTCATTATTCTCTTTGTTTTTCACCATTGTTAAGGCGGAAGAGAAAGGATAAAGGAAGAATAAAGAAGACAATACATAGGTCTTAGAATTGCTCCTATACCATCTCAGAAATGGGAGCAGTATGCTTTTAGAAATGTGAACATAGAAAAGAAACTGAAAAGCTTATCATTCAATGTTAGAATCACTCATCTTTATACACAACAGTTACTAACGGTTATTTGCTCTATTCAATGAATACTAATGAATACTATTTCCTAAGTCTGGTGGGGCTCGAGAGTCATGCGCCATTAGTGTTGTATTTATTAGATTAATGGCTCTATATCCTTTGACAAATGACATCAAATTGATGTTTTCACACGACTCGAATACCTAAAAATGGGATCGCAATCTCGCATCTATATTTTGATATGTATCTTCCATATGGGGTTTTTGGATCAAAATCTAGTTTTTTTTGGTTGGGTTTTAAAATAAACATTGCATCAAATTCAATATTAGCAAACAAATGAAATTTCGGTGTAAAATATCGAAATTTAGATTTCACCATTAAAAAATGGGTAATCTATTTTGGTAATGAATGAAAACAGAAAAATCTTCACTATTTTGTTATTGTTAATTAAAATGTAATTTATTTAAACTATAATTTAAACTTAAAATTATTTAAATTTCACCATTAGTCATTTAGTATGAGTCTAATATTCAAAATTCAATCAATAAAAGTATTAAATTTAAAAATTGATAATTTTTAAAAGTCAATATATTTGGATTTTAGAACTTAATAATTTGCGGAAACCAGGGGTAGCGTGGATTGGATATTCGATCCAGTCTCGATTTTTCGGATCCGATAAAATGGATATGGACTACCAAAATAATGTTCCAAAACTGATTTACAATAGTGGATCATTTTACGGATCAGTTTACGAAACAATTTTAGATAAACTAAATTTTATTTTTAAATTTTAGTTGATTGGCAAAAATTGTCATTTATAACAAAAAAATGTTTTTAGTTACATAAAATGACATTACAATAAATTGAAAATGTTAAACATTGGATCTATATTAAAATAAAATCACACATACAATGAATAATGTTTTTTTATATAAATTCGCAAAAATCACACACACATTGATAAGATAGTCTTTTATTATTATCCCTGAGATCTTGATCTATAAATTATACAAATTGTTCAAATATAGATCAATGAGACTAATACACATGTTTGGAACATTGTTTGAAAAATAGTGGTGAAGTGATATGATTCTACTGTACTATGAGGTGAACGTGATATAAACGATGTAGTGATCGTGATTTTATAAAATAATTTTTTTGTTCATACTTTTAATTAATTGTGTATAACCAAAAAATTATATTTTATATTATTTTATGATAAATTTGTTATTCAAAAACTACATTTTTAAATTTTATGCATTCATAGTAACATACTTATTATTGATGTTTATTAAAGTAGAATAGAATCACCATGAGGTAACTACATCTTGGAAAAGGTGCCTACTTGAATATCTTGTTAGTTCATAGAAATGGGTTAATCTTAATCTCATTTACGCGAAGGAAGAAATATAGAAAAAGAAAGAAAAGCTACAAAGCTAATTCCACTACTCAGCGTCAAAAACGAGTAATATTTATCCAGCCTAGCAGCCGCCATGTCGTCGGAAAACCATCCTCCCGGCCGTTCATCGGAGCTTGTACTCCACTCAATAAACATAATAAGAAAACCTCCCAAGAAACTTCCAACCCCAAAAACACTCGTATACAAAGCAATTCCCATTGTTTTCATTCTCGCCGGAACATTACTGTAAAAAAATTCCTGCATTCCGACGACGGTAAAGATATCAGAAACTCCGAGCATAACATACTGAGGAAGAAGCCACGCGATAGTCATAGGTACATATTCTGTTGATCCTTTACTCAGCTTAAGCCGCCGTCTCTCAACAACGGCGGCCACGGCCATGGCGGCGACGGACATAACCATTCCGATGGCCATTCTTTGGATAACTGATACACCTTTTTCGTTACGGGAAAGAAGGCGAGCTAAGGGTATAAAGAACCTGTCGTAAAGAGGCATAAGGATGATTATAGAGACGGTGATTGCGCTTTGTAAGGCCGCGGGAGGAATCTTGAAACTGCCGCCGGAGATGAAGATGGTTCTCTTCATAGTCATTCCTTGTTTAGTAAAGAAAGTTGCTGGCTGCTGGAATACGACAGCGAACATTAGAAGAGAAACCCATATCGGAAAAAGTGGAACCAATGTCTTTATGATTTGGAAAGGATGCAAAATCTCTTCTTCTTCAACCTTTTTTACCATGTCTTTTTCGAATAGTGCTTTTTCTTGAAGTCTGCAAAATTTACTATAAATGTCAAACAAAAAACAAAATAAAAAATGTATAAATTCAAAATTTAATAGAGGAAGAGTGACAAATACATAATAGAATTAAATTATATCTAAAAGATAAGTCAAATCAATTATCAATAATATCACATTTCTTATAAATCATAATTATTCTAGTTCAACAATTGATATGATATAATATTTCAACATTTTCCCTCATATCGAATTGATTTTTATTCGGTTCAGACTTACATCAATATGTTAGATAGTGTTCGAATCATATGTTGAACTATTTTTGTCCACCTATTTCTACCAGAGTATTTTTGTCTAAATGGTATGAACTAAACCGAAACTCAAAATAGAGCTCTGATATCATGTAGAAATTCAGGATTCAATTACCGGAAAAATGTCAGTGTGGCAAAGTGAATAAGATAAATGAATCACATGGAAAAGGTCAAACCAACTCAATTACTTATGATATCACACCCCTTAATTATTCTAGTTCTATAAGCCATATAAGACAATATTTCAACAGAAAGATTATAGAAGAAAAAGATGAACTTACTCAATGTCAACATTGGGGAGATTAGAAGGAGAAGAAGCTTTCAAAACTTTGGACAATCTCTCTTTTACTCCAAGAACAACGTCTTCCCACGAGTTAGTATCTGGATCCGGATTCTTGTTATGAACAAAAACTTTGTTTCCACAAAGAAACATGAGAATGGAAAAAGCCATGGTGAGAGCAGGGATTGCGAACCCAAGTTCCCATCCAAAACTATCTTCAATATACGACATAATTGAGATACCAAGTAGGCTGCCACAACATATACCAAAGTACCACCATTGGAAGAAGTGTGTCTTTTTATCGGAGTTCTCATCATCATCAATGCATACGGGTAATACTTGGTCGTTCTGAAGCTGATCAGCTCCGAAGGCTTGTAATGAAGGGCTAAACCCGCCTTGACCGAGTGAAATCATGTAGAGAGACCAAGATAAGGATGAAATAGACGGAGATCTGGTAGCGTGCGCTGTTCGGCATAGAATTGATCTCACGGCTAAAGCCACAAGCCCCTGGATTCAATAAATACATATCTAAGTCAATCCAGTCTCATATTCTAAAAAACAATCAAATCAACTGGTCAAGTAATTATACTTTCTTAAAGAAAAAATTATTATTATAATTTCAATATTGGAAAAAAAGGGCAATGATACACTAGTAATCATGGTGAGTTGTGACGTAGGATTGATTTTATTTAGTACAAATCAAATATTATTATAAATTGTATTTATCTAAATGTAAAAAACAACAGTCTCATTCATCAAAACACACTTGGTAGAAAATTCATTTTCATCGGTATTAAATTATTATTTAATTTAAAATTAATTAAATATAATGATAAAAAATCATTTTATGAAATAACAATAACTATGCAAACTGTATTGTTGTTTCAAAACAG
Organism: Utricularia reniformis; assembly: GCA_009725065.1. Taxonomy (NCBI): domain Eukaryota; kingdom Viridiplantae; phylum Streptophyta; class Magnoliopsida; order Lamiales; family Lentibulariaceae; genus Utricularia; species Utricularia reniformis. The sequence goes on along the minus strand of RWGZ01001268.1, from coordinate 180,911 downwards.
TTTTTTTAAGTCACGATTATTTATACCACAATCAGCTCATAGTACAATACAATAGTCTCAGCTCACTGTTATGTCTATAACGTTGTTCTAAATATACCCATTATAAAAAAAGAAAAGAAAAAGAGTAATGGGTAGGGCTTCAATTTGTTTAAAACAAATTGTGGGTTGTTGTTAGGAAACATCATCAAGAACTTATTCCAAATAAGTTAATGAAGTACACCTCACATCTTGGAGCAATATGAGTAACACACTCATAAATAAAGATTATAATATGAAATATAGAGGATTAAATTAATCCAATCATACAAAATGTGTAATTCTTTAGAGTAAACATTATAATTAGACATAAAAAGACTATAGAAAAGTGAGATACCTATATAGATTTCAACTAAGACTAACAAACACTCCCTTTTCATGACAATGACTAAGCATTCATTCGCTTTTACATTACACACTTTATAAAGAATATCTTATCATTCACTTTTCCCTAAAATATACTTGTATAATTTCATGTGAAATTAAAAGAAACAATATTATAAAACCCTTAAGCCTTATAGTATATTATTTATTTATTAACCAATTGGTTGAAAATTTGAATTTATATAATACAGTTAAAATTGGTACCAGAAAAGAAGAAAGAGCCATATTGTACTCATATTCTATTAACCACCGCCTTTATTTTAGGTTGTCGTTTACCTCTTCCACTCACACTGTACTTGTGTCATTCTGTGCCTATCTGAAATTAATTTTATCCGATTTTAATTGTATTTAAAAAATTAACTGTAATTTGAAATCGATTTGCTGCCCTGATTTGATTGACTCTAGAGATGAAAAAAGCATGCCTTCCGCAACTCAATTTATCGCAGTGATTCAAATCAAGAACAAAATGGAAATAAGAAGCGTAGAGAATAACTAACCGCAGCGTAAAGAACCGCAGAGGCTAAAATCATGGAGTATCGATCCCAACAGGAATCGGCGAAGATACCTACGAGCAGCGGTAACATTGAGGTGAATCCGATCCAGTTATTGACGTACCTCGCCGCGGATGAGTTCGTCATTTTCATTACTTCAGTTAGATACGTCACCAGATTCGAAGCGATTCCTTTGAACGCGAATCGCTCCATCCCTGCTATCACTGTTCACCGAAATACACACAGTGTTGGGTAAAATTACTCAAGCAAAAAACGCAATACGTTGTGTACTGGTGAATAATCGTTTACTCTAGTTCTTACCTATGAGAAGACGGCATGGATTGTTTATCGCCGGAGCCGTCGGCGCCATTGACGACCAGAAGACTAACTGAAGAGATAAAACAGAGCTGAAGAAACCGCCTGTTTGTTTTAGCGGGATTACGAAATAGTGTTTATCCATTTTTATAGAAAAACAGAAATTTCGATTTATATTATTTAAATGTATGTAAAATAATATTTTGATTTGTCAAGTGTCAGGTGTTGTTAAATAAATATGTTTTAGCTTATGTAATAATAATTAATAACCCCCACGCGTAACAAAAAAGTATTTTTATTCTTTTGAAGATGAAATTATCTAAAATATTTCGCATATTTTAGATATTTCAATTTCACCATGAATATTTAAACTGAGTTCCTCATTTTAATTTTAACTATTACTATTGTATTTTTTATTTTATATTTAAATTAGAAACTATAACTAAATGAGAACTAACATATGTTTAATGAGATAAATCTTCTTGTATAAAAAATAAATATTATTTTAAAACGCAAAAAAATTGATGTTGATACATTTGATGTCAGGGGAATATTGAGGGTATTTTGCAAATATACCTATTATTTTTAAATCTCTTTACCGATCTACCATGTGTCATAAAAAGCTTTAAAAAACAAATTCATTGTCATAAAATCTGTAAAAATATTATATTTTTATTAGTATATATTTTATTCATTTTGTTTAATCATATGTGATGAGGATTCCGTGATCGGGTACCCTTGTTGGGTTAGACCCAATTTAATAGGTTAGCCCGAATTATTAAAGATGAACTAATGCGGCCCAAGATCGTCAGTTTGACTCATTTGGATTAACTAATTCAAAGGCCCATTAAGAAGTCAGGACCGAAGATCGAGTTGGTCATAGCAAGAAATGTATACGGACCGATCTGATGGTCGGTCCAAACGGTTACAGTCACGAATTCTAGACCTCGGGCCTCTCCACGTGTTCCACGCTTCGGGCTTTGTCACATTTTTCACGCATCGGTCCTAGCCACGTTTTACAACGTGCGATAATGACGTTCAACAGAATTGTCAGAGGCTGTTACAGGGCGTGGATCTCAAACGCCATCAGCCTTATAAATACAGAATTTGACGATGGAATTAGCATGGTCTTTTGGATGCGAAGAATATGCCGTTACTCTGCCGGGATTATTCTTATCGCTTTCTTATCCTTATCATCTTCATAAGCTTCTGCTTTTCTTGTATTTGAATATTTAACTTGATTAGTGAATCGACTGAGAGCAATCCATGCTCTTGGTCAAGTGATTTTTTCCTCATTTCACGGAGTTTTCCACTATAAATTGTTGTGCCGCATTACTGTTTTCAGTTTCTTAATCGTTCTCCCACCAAAAACAAATCAAAATCGAGTTCGTTTCTTAACGAATCGGACGACTGTTGTTACCCATAAAAAGGGACCATAACAATATGCAAAGATGAGAATAATGTTATAAATATGTTGAAAGGTAGAATTATACCTTCAATTTCCTATTCAATCTTATAAAATAGTTAATAATTTACAAAATTTATTATTCTGTTTCTAGAGTACTAGTTTTTTTAAAAAATAAAATTTCATATACTTTTATATTAGTTGGATTATACCATGATACTTTATGAAAAAAACTAAACTCTCAAAACAAAGTTTTTAATAGGTGTAAAAGAGTAATTAGAAGTTTTGTCATTAAAATAGATTTTAAACTAGTAATTAATAAAGAAATTTAAAATACTATGAATTCCGTAAAAAACTACTTAAACCTTTCAAAGCAATTATAGTAGTATTCTTATATTTACATATGATTAAACAAAATGAACTAAATAAATACTAATCAAAATTTCATGCTTTTACAGCTTTTTGCAGCTTTTTATGAATATGGATAGATTGGTAAAAGGTTTAAAAACACGGGGTATATTTGCAAAAAAACCTGGAATATTGAGCATGAGGGGTGAATTGGAACAGTGCCCGTGTCGGTGTCATTTTATTTACAAACGTCCGTCCGTTTTTAGAAAACGTTTTTATAGCAGTCTGACCAAACTCTATTCTATTTATACCACCAATTTACTGTTCACAAACAGTAAATTGACCGATTTTTAAATTACATATTTATTGTTATGTTTTTAAAAGCATAAATTCGATGTACGATTCGATAAATTTATATTTATTATCCGACAAATTTTTAAATTCGTAATATACCACCGAATCACTATTCATAAACAGTGATTTTGTAATTTATAAACGATCCACTATTCACTATTCATAAATTCAATGTTCCACCGATTTATGAATTGGTGTGTGAGTNAGTACCCGTGTCAGTATAAGTTTATTTATATATTAGCTGTCCTTTTTTTAAGTATGTTTTTATAGCAGACTGACCAAACAGACTTCGTTTTATACCACAATTTTACTGTTCATAAACAGCAAAATTTGTAAACGATTTTAAATATATTTTTTTTTATGTTTTTAAAAGCATAAACAATATAATTATGAATTCATACAATACATAAATTCGATGTACGACTCGATAAATTAATATTTATTATCCGACAAATTTTTAAATTCGTAATATACCACCGAATCACTATTCATAAACAGTGATTTTGTAATTTATAAACGATCCACTATTCACTATTCATAAATTCAATGTTCCACCGATTTATGAATTGGTGTGTGAGTTTCAGTACCAATATAATACCCCAATACATAATTCACTTTACGACTCGACCAAATAATTATCTCGTCTAGAATTATTAAATAAATTAATATTAAAAAAATTGTTAGAAATTAAGTGATGTTAAAAAATTATAATTATCTCGTCATTTTATTTATACCACCAATTTACTGTTCACAAACAGTAAATTGGCCGATTTTTAAATTACATATTTATTGTTATGTTTTTAAAAGCATAAACAATATAATTATGAATTCATACAATACATAAATTCGATGTACGACTCGATAAATTTAAGGTTATTATATGTCAAATTTGTAAATTCACAATATACCACTGAATCACTATTCATAAACAGTGTGATTTTTTAATTTATAACCGATTTATTATATACTATCAGTATTCATAAATTCAATATTCTACCGAATTATGAATTAGTGTGATTTTTAGTACCAATGTAATATCCCAATAATTTATGAATTCACTTTACGACTCGACAAAAATATTGATCTGTCATAATTATGAATTATTGGGTGAGTTTTAGTACGAATATTGATTTTTTAATTCATAATATACCATCGATTCACTATTCATAGACAGTGATTTTGCAATTTTTATCGATAATAACCTTAAATTTATCGAGTCGTACATCGAATTTATGTATTGTATGAATTCATAATTATATTGTTTATGCTTTTAAAAACATAAAAAAAAATATATTTAAAAATCGTTTACAAATTTTACTGTTTATGAACAATAAAATTGTGGTATAAAACGAAGTCTGTTTGGTCANCTTAAGGCATTCCTTAAGACCTTCGATCTCGATCCGCAAAGCAGCAATCGTTGCATCTGAATTCTCTGGCCCATCCGGGAGCGAAATGATAGTATCGGTATCTCCAGGCTGCGATTGCCCAACATCCGGGTTGGCACCGGCACCTTCAAAATGTCTGGCCTCCCATCTATTGTCCCTTGGATTTGCATGCCAGAAGTGCGTAGGGGCATTATCCAGTCTTCGAGTACCTGTACACATCAATGAAACAATTAAATTTTTCATATCATTTACAACATGAACAAGTATAAATATATTACATCGCTGCATAATCGGCCGTATAATAACATCTTCAATTCGGTAGTTCTTTACCCCAATCCGTGCCTGAAGGTCTAATTTCTCGGATCTCGAGAGGGCATGGACTTCTTCAGGTTTCCCTACTCCTTGAACACGATGGAGTAGTGTCGGGAATCCCCAATTTTCCCCTGTTGGCGGCGTCACCCACAAAAAATTTTCGTACCATTTTCCTAGAGTATCTCGGATCTTGCTCATGAACTTGACCTTTCCGGTGAAGTAATATCTGTCTACATTATTACCGACTTTTTTGCAATTGCAAATCGCAAAAAAGTTGGACATAGATGGAGCAATATGTTCTTCTTCGCAAAACTTCAAGTACCCGTGAATAATCGCAATACCTTGCGGGGCCACAGCACTAAGGGGTAACTTCACGCACTGCAACAAATCCCTAATAAACTGCAACATCGGAAAATGCAAACCACAATGAAAATGTTCAATCGCCACGCTGATCGAGTTAGGCCCTACTCGTGGCGGTGGGATGCTAGCTATGCTTTCCTCCGGTAGTGGCGCGGTAATAATGTATTCATCGAGAATACTGTATTTGGTACGTAGCTGATCTAAATACGTTGTCATTTACCAGAAAACATAATAAAATTAATTAATACAAATATTGTGATAAACTATATTTCAATTATGTAACAAAATTCTTAAACTATATTTCAATTATGCAGAACAGATAAATTGAAAAAATGTGTCCAAAAACAATTTTAACAAAATTCAAAACACTGTAATTAACGTAATTAACAAAATACAGTATTTTCATAACCAAATACTGTCCGAAGCAATCTTGAACGCCCATTACAAATGCTGTCCGAAGCTGATTTTTATACCAAAATACAGTATTTCTAACGAAAAAAATACAGTAAATGAGAACCCGCCTGCAGCTTCTTTCAATTTCAACGTTAATTCAAAAAAATGCATAAACGACACTTACCCAAAGGAGTAGCGGCTGTGCAAAATGTGGCGGAGGAATTAAAGGGAGAATTGCGGGAATTTTTCAGTGACGACAGCGATGGGCGGAGAAGAAGCCTGAAATTTATCGCCGGTGGTGGATTTAGACGGACGGGAATGATGGTGAATTACGTTATTTGAATTTAAAGTAATTAATGTGAGACCGGTTTCAACGTTTACATGAAACCGGCCTCAATAAGTAAAGGCAAGTGAGACCGGTTTCAGGTTACCATGAAACCGATCTCAGTAAGTATAGGCAACTGAGGCCGGTTTCAGGTCTCCATGAAACCGGCCTCAGTTTAATTTTATTTAAATTTCAATTAATGAAAATAATTATTATAATAATTATTTTAGTAATTCTTGAGTAAGATTGAGAATATAAATTTGGAAAATTTTAATCTGATTTGTAAAATTGAAATAAAATAGATTTTTGTAATAAATAATATGGACAAAAATGTAATTTTTTAATTTTGAAATGTAATTGAAAAATTTTCTTTTTTGATTGACATTCGAACCTGAATGCTCATTCAAATCGAAATTCAAATCCTGAGTTTTTATTTTACGAGCTGAAATACGAATTTAATATTTTTCCATTTTGAGTGTAATCGAATTTTAAAAATACTTATATTATGTCCGTTTTATTCATTTGTAATAATTAACTCGATCACAATTACAATCAATTACTAAATGATGTCTAAAGTTGCATATTAGTACTAAAAATCTATATTTTATAAAATTATAATATATATATTATAGTAAATAATCAAAATAAACGCATACTGTTTTAAGGAGTTTTTAGTCAATCCACATTATCAGTGTCATCGTGTTTATTTAAATTCGATGCATAGTTAAATGATTTTATAAAGTAATAAAAGTAATAAAATTATATTGTTTACTTGTCATAAAAAACAATAAATTTATGACAACGACATCTCTGACCTTGTCATCATTGATTCAGTGTCATATTTGAAAAAAAATTCGGTCTCAGTGCTTATATTGAAAAAGTGAGAAAATCAGTGTCATTTTTTAATACGTTTATATCTGACAGTGTCATGCACAGTAAAAACGCCGAGCATGAGGCATGAAGGACATAACTAATGTACCCTGGCCACACAAAAGCAAATATAAACGTACAACTTTCTATTTTAGGACTAAGGGCATCCACATCGTTAGGCGGATAGTATTACATGGCATTTGAAAGTTTGTCCGCCTAACGTTATATCGCATTTACTCAATTTATCCGGATTCCAGGGTGGCTGTCCATTTACGAATGTAGGAGAGAGAGTATCCTCTTATTAAACATCTCTCCTCCATAATTTTTTTTGACTTTAACCTATTTCTTCAATTTTTTCTTCCTCAACTCTCAATTTTTATTTGGGTCCCAAAGTTTTTTCTGTTTGGGTCTTCTTCACTTGCAAGATTTAAGAAATGTAAGTTTGATTTTATATTCATGTTCGAAATTGAAAGTTAAGAAGTGTAAAATTATAATTTCTACATTCAATTGATTTTTTTCGGAAACCCTAGGCGATTTTTTTTTCGAAAACCCTATGTGATTTTTTTGTGAACTTTTATAGTTTTGTATTTGTGTAGATTTAAAGTTTCGTCTCATCTTTATAGTGGGGTGGGTTTTTGAGAATTTGATTGGATCTTGATTGTGAATAAATAAAGTAAGTTGTTATCTTTTACATTGTTTTTCTCTTTTGTGTAAATGTGTATGTAAAAAAATACACTTTGATGTCATATGTATTTTTGGATTGTGGTATCTATGTTTGTGCTTTATGTATCTATACTTTGTTATTCATATACTATGTTTTGTATGGTTAGATTTTTGGTATTATATTCGGGTGAATATAAACACATTTTGATGGAGTTTATTGTTGATCTCAACAAATTAGTTTGTTTTTTACTTAGTTTTTCTAAAGACTTTCGGTTTCGATACTTACTCATAGATATCTTTTTGCTTGCATGCATGTGTTCTTTGATTGGTTTTTTATGAATTTTTATAAATGTACACACGGCAAAAAAGAGAACACTTACCAATCAATTATTGTTTTCATGTGCTAATATTTTAACTTGATATTTATTAGTTGCTATTTTGATGTTCTTTTTTTGTTACCATGTTTGTTAACTAATACAATCACAAAATTGTTCCGAAACAATTTTTAACACAAACTATTTAGTGTGTGGATGCGGGGGATCGTGAAAATTCTAGTTACTCTTAGTTTCAAGTTTTGATGACATTGTATTTAGTTTGTGATTTCATTAACTTTATTTGTAAACTGTTTTGAATATCTATTTATTAAATGCATTTGTTCTCAAATCATTTTTATGGCATAATTTGTAAAACATATCATATTTTCATGTCTGACTCGTTAACCTAGATATATTATGTCGACTTCTCAAAGATGGACAGACAATGAAGTTGAGCTTTTAGTATCAGCTTGGCTCAATACGTCGGTGGACTCAGTGACTGGAAATTCACAAAAGACCGATTCATTCTGGAGAGGGGTAGCTGCATCCTATTGTGAGTCTATAACTTCAGGTGGAAACTTAGCGAGAATTCGTTATTCAGAGGCATTGAGGAGCTATATTAGTAAAGATGTTAAAGAGTTTTGTGGTAAGTATGCTAGGATAGAGCGTCTTCATCCTAGCGGTTATAACAATTACGACTATGTGGAGCAAGCCATGAAGTTGTATCAAACGGAAATTAAAAAGTCATTCACATATCTAAAAGCTTGGAAGGTATTACGAGATCAACCAAAATGGAAGACGGTAATCTTTTTGTATATTGTAAATGTTTAATATTTCTTATATATCATGATCATGAAGTAAATAAGAGTGTCTAAATAAGAGTGATATATTAATAGTGTTGTATTTTGTTAATTGATTTTTGCTTGTGTAAAAGGTTGTAGACAATGGAGTATCAAGCGAACGATCACCTACTCAAAAAAGCACTCCTCCTGGGGCAATTGGATCTTCAGTTCAATCATCTCATATGCCAACTGCTACTACTTTAAACATTCCGACTGAGGGAAGACCTATAGGACAAAAGGCAGCAAAGCGAATAAGGAATGCATCAAATGCTAGTAGCTCAGGAACAATATCCACAGAAAAGAGAGAAATCCTAACATCTTATCAACAACTCTTGGTTGAGCAGAACTCAAAAATGGATAGGCAAAATGATCTATTTGCAAATTACAATGCAATAATATCAGGTCGTGAGATGAGGAAGTTGCTCGAGGTTGACACTAGTAAATTGAACGAGATACAAGTACGTGTGTACAATGAAGCATTCACTAGAGTCCTTTCTGGTTGGACCAATTCAACTAACTCTCCAATAAATCATCCTACCGTGAACTTGGGTGATGATGTTTAATATGTTGTATTTGAATTCTATTATGTTTTGGGATTTATAACTTATGTATTAGAATATTTTATTGTTTTATTGCATAATGAAACTTTTGTTTAGGGATTTAAATGGAGAATAGTGATGAAGAGTATTTAAATAGAGGAAAGTTACGGTTTTAAAACTGAGCTCCTATGAAGTAGAGCAGATTTTTAAGTTTCTTGTTGTTTTCAGAGATGATAAGTCCATTTGGATCCGAATATGAATCAAATTCGTTTGTGATCTTGGAGGATATCTAGTAGAATATGATCATCTTAAGTCCAATATCCAGTTAAAACATTATGAGGTATAGAAACAATACTTTATTTGTATTCATTATCATAGTTTCTGTTTCATTGTGTTATGTAACCGAACATTTCAATTAAAAAAGTTAAATTATGTTTCTTGACTAAACATTTCAATTAACTGAACACAAATTGGAGAATTGTATACGAAGGCCTAATGTATTGTAGGTTCCGTGACCACATGATTTCATTATCGAATTCAAATATAATATACTGATATAATAAGTTAAATTCTTTATATGACATTATATTATAAATGAATTTGTAAATAAGAGTATGATTTTTCAATTATAATAATTGAAACATCTAATAATTTATGTCAAACCTAACTACACTAACTTCAAATCCATCTACCATTCAACTTCCAACTACCATTCAAATTATAACTTACCTAACTCCATATTTCAACTATTATTTAAGGATCCATTCATCTTTGAAAGTCTATACCAATCAATTGTATGGATCCCTCTGAAATACCTGTTGGTCTTCATGGTTTCAGAAGTTTGTCTCAAAGGTCGAACTTAATTACGCCGGCAATTGAGTATCTTCTAGAGGATGAACAACCAGAAGAAAGTTCGCACAAAATGTCAAGGTCTAGATCCGAAAAACGTCGAGTAGTGGAGCGTGATCGTGAAATCGGGCATAGTAGACTGGTGGTTGATTACTTCTCTGTTAACCCGACGTACACTTCTGAACAATTCCAGCGTCGTTTTCGGATGTCTAGTGCATTGTTCGAGCGTATAATTGTAGCAGTTCGTGAGGTGAATCCTTATTTTCAAGAGAGATTTGATGCCACGGGGCGTTCATCTCTATCAACACTGCAAAAATGTTCGTATAATTGTAGCAGTACGGGTGTTGTGCTGATGCTTATGATGAATATGTTCGTATTGGTGAGACTACTACATTGAAATGCCTCCGAAATTTTGTATTGTCAATACGTATGTTATTTCAAGAAAGATATTTGAGACGTCCGACAGAGGAGGACGTTTCGCGCTTGCTTGCTTGGGGAGAAGAACAAGGATTCCCTGGCATGCTTGGAAGTGTGGATTGTATGCATTGGAGATGGAAAAATTGTCCAGTAGCTTGGCAGGGTTAATACGTACGAGGTGATAAAGGTTACCCGACCATAGTTCTAGAAGCAGTTGCTTCTGCAGATACCTGGATCTGACATTCTTTTTTTGGGACATCTGGTGCAAATAATGATCTCAACGTTCTTAGTCAATCGACATTATTTGATGACTTGCATCGAGGTATTGCCCCCAAAGTTCATTTTACAATCAATGGTAATTCGTACAACATGAGTTACTACTTGGCTGATGGGATATATCCAGAATGGCCGGTTTTTGTAAAATCAATTACTCTACCTCAAACTGAGAAAGCGAGATTCTTTGCTGCCCGCCAAGAGAGTGTAAGAAAGGACGTGGAGAGGGCTTTTGCCGCTTTACAAGCTAGATTTGATATCCTCACTTCCCCTGGACGTGTATGGGATGAACAAACTTTATCAGATATCATGTACGCCTGCATTATCTTGCATAATATGATTGTTGAAGATAGAGGTCATGTTCTAATTCCAGATCCAGTTATATCCGAGCAAGCTGAGGACACCCAAGTAATACCCGACCAGCATTCACACTACAGTGTCTCATTTCAAGCATATCTCACACGTTATGTGGGTTCAAGAGATGTGAGAGTTCATCGTCGTCTTAAAAATGATTTGATCGAGCATATATTGACCAATTTTCATGGTACTGGATGAGTTTTATTACATATGGTAATTTGGTGTTGCTTGTTTCATTTCTAGTTGTTGTATTATTTTAACTTCCATGAGTAAAAGTTTTTCAATTTATCATTATTTGGTTTTTAATAATTCATTAAAATAGAAAAACTAATATAATAAAAACTAAATGTTCGTACAAGGATGTAGGAATGAAAGGAAAGTTGATTTATTTAAATAATAAATTAATATTGAGGAAAGAGAATGCTGATGTGGAGGAAAAAAAGATGATGTGGAGAGAGAGAAACAAGTGTCCGAGCGGATACGGATGTGGATGCCCTAAGTAAAATGCAATTTTGCTTTCCCCAAGTCGTACAAACCTAAAATTACATGATATTATTAATATTTTCTAATTTGACTACTTCCCTTCAACAATTAATTTATAATAAATAAAAAATACCCACCTAATAAAATAGGGGTTGAACTCGAAGCTATATTCTAAAACCTGACCGGAAATACGAACCGATCATCCATTCGATTCGGTTCAAAGCGGATTGACTCGTTTTTGTTATTTTAATGTTTTTAATTATTTAACTTATGTATATTGTATTTATATTCATTATATATAAACATTTAAAATAAAATATTCTAAAATAGTATCATTATTCATATTATAATACAAAAAATGATGACTTACTAGTCGTCAAAATCGTTGCTCTCCAAAGCATGTCTTTAAAGTCTTTTGCAAATGATTCAAAATTTGTTAGAGTGTTAATCATAATAAAATGTTCATGTAATTCAATAGAATAATAAAATGAATACATTGTTCAAAATTGTCATACACTAAATCGGATCCGTTTTCGTGTCAATTATGTCCTCCAAAATAATGTATTTAATTTAATTTAAAAACACAAATTCATAATATCCTATATTTAATTTTAAGAAAAGAAGAATAGACAAATATATAATTAATTCTTGGTGTCAATTAATGAAAAGTTGTCATTTTTTAGTACATATTAGTAAATATTTGTATGAATATAGTTTAAATTAGTACTTAAAATTAATTACTTTTGTATTGGATTTATAATTTTAAAAAAATACAAGGATTAAAAAATAAATAAAACTAAAACTAGGCGTTGAACTCGAAGCTAAAACTAGGGATTAAAATAATACAAGTCGCACAAACCTAAAACTACATGATATTATTAATATTTTCTAATTTGACTATTTGACTTCAACAATTAATTTATAATAAATAAAAAATACCCACCTAATAAAATTGGTGTTGAACTCGAAGCTATGTTCTAAAATCGGATCGGAAATACGAACCGGTCATCCATTCGTTTCGGTTCAAACCGGATTGACTCGTTTTTGTTATTTTAATGTTTTTTAATTATTTAACTTATGTATATTGTATTTATATTCATTAAATATAAACATATAAAATAAAATATTCTAAAATAGTATCATTATTCATATTATAACACAAAAAATGATGATTTACTAGTTGTCAAAATTGTTGCTCTCCAAAGCATGTCTTTAAAGTCTTTTGCAAATGATTCAAAATTCGTTAGAGTATCAATCATAATAAGATGTTCATGTAATTCAATAGAATAATAAAATGAATACATTGTTCAAAATTGTCCTATACTAAATCGGACCGTTTTCGTGTCAATTATGTCCTCCAAAATAAAATATTTAATTTAATTTAAAAACACAAATTCATAATATCCTATATTTAATTTTAAGAAAAGAAGAATAGACAAACATATAATTAATTCTTGGTGTCAATTAATGAAAGTTATCATTTTTAGTATATATTAGTAAATATTTGTATGAATATAGTTTAAATTAATACTTAAAATTAATTACTTTTGTATTGGATTTATAATTTTAAAAAAATATAAGGATTAAAAATAAATAAAACCGATGGATCCCACACAATTTTAAAAAATATAAAAAACTAGACATAAAATTGGGATTGTTTCCTAACCAGTCCGGTGTTCGGTTCAAGTCCGGCCCAAATCGGTCGGACCAGTCAAAATCGGTCCGATTTTAGAACATAGGCTCGAAGTAGACAATTTTACTTTTACTTCAAAAAACAATCAATTAAATAAATTATTACGTTTACAAAATCATATCTTAACAAAATTTCATTTAATAAAATCTGGTTAAACACACTGAAATTCTTTAAATAAACATCATTTATTCATATAAATTAATGATCAAATATAAAAAATAAAATTTGGATTCTAGATTCGGGTCTTGCCTAAAAAATAATATTAAATTTTAATATATATATATAATTTGGTACCATCCAATATATCATCGTATCAATAATACTGATCTACATTGGTACAAATTATATCAAGTTATAACCACTTGATATAATTACTTATAAATGGTAAAAAAAACTATATTAATTAAATTACAGAATAATTAATACAGGTAAAAAAAATACTTTTCAAACACTACCCTTTTAAAATAGAGTACTAATCTTGCATTGATAGAGTTAAGTAGGAGTGTTCACAATTCGATAATTACCGATTAACGAACCAAATACCGATTATTTTCATTACAAATTTTAAAATTCGGTTCGGTATTCGTATTCGATTTTCATTTTTTTATGATTTCGGTATTCGATTCGGTAATTTAACGAATACCGAATTTAATTTATTATTTGATTTTCCCAAATACAAAATATTTAAACTCTTAGTGGGAAATAGAATTTTCAAACCCTAAAATGAAAAGGAAATCGAGCCAAATTATCTGCAGATGTGCTAATTGAGAATCAATCAAATTCTTTAATTGATCTCGGTTTTATGTCTTAATTCATTAATTGTCAGGGTAAATCTTTCGATTATTTTCGATTCACTTTAGTTAATTAATTCGTTACTTGTTACCTATTATTGTAAAAACCACATTTTTTTCCGATATGTTATTTTCAATTTTTTCTTTTTTATGTACTTTGTTCACCATCATGACAAACTATAATCTTGTTTTGAGCATTGTTTAGAACAAACTATTTATTAACATTGTTGCAAACTAATCTGGTTTCGAACAAACTATTTATTAAAATTGTGTTAGTCTTAAGCATGTTGTGAGCATAAGGATATTGATTTAAAAACTCTCTAAAATTTAATATTCTAATCGGTAAATATCGAGCCGTACCGAAATAATTTGGTTTTTACCAAACCGAACCGTCGAAATTTGGTTCGGTATTCGGTAATGAATTTATTGAATAAATCGGTATTCGGTTTTTCAATTTCGGTTCGGTAATTACCGAACGAAGAGCGCTACTATTAAAGAACGAGAAAATTGCAATGATGACCCATAATATTTGAAATAGTGTAAAAGCGATGCCCTTATAGTTCCAAAATTGTGTATGAAGCACCCAAAGTTTACATAATGTGTGTGGTTGACCCTCTAGCTTTTTAAATTATTAAACACCATGCCCTCAAAGATTAAAAATTGCAGGGTTTGCCCCCAAAGCTCCAAAATCGTTTATATTTGACCCTTACGTCCGATATTTTTTTGAGTTTATATAAGAAGTAAAATTATCATGAAATATAATAACAAAACATTGTAAGACAAATTAGTCTTTTAACAAACGGATGTTACATATTTCTCCGAGTCAATTCTAAACTTTTTAATATGTTCGAAGACTTAATATCAAATCAGTAAACAAAATTGGTTAATTTAAACATGTGGAAAGAACAAGGTCACTTGCGCAAAAACTCAAAAAAATACCGAACGTGAGGATAAAATATAAACGGTTTTGAAACTTTGGGAACCAACTATGTAATTTTTAAATTTTGAGGTTATGGTGTTTACAAATTTAAAAAGTTTGAGGGTCAACAACACAAATTATGTAAAATTTAGGTGTTTCGTACGCAATTTTAAAACTATAACGGCATCGTCTTTACACTATTTCAAAGATCGGAGACCAACTGAACAGCTTCCATTTCAAACATGGATTTCCACACTCTATTCCACGCCATTAAAGGACTAATATGATTCATCTTCTTCTTCTTCCTGTTCCTACTGAAACTAGCATACAAATCTCTAGCTCCAAACACCACGTTTTCCGTCCAGAAATAACGGCTTCCCTGTCCGGTAAAACACGAGTTTTCAACACTGAATCCAATTGGACGCTCAGGATTTATCCCCGGCAAACTCGAGTGATGCATCAGTGAGTTATCATCACTAGCTATGAAATTTTCGATCCCAAGCATTTCCAAGTCGACGGTATGCAAAGCTCGATCGACTTTAGCTAATTCATCTACCTGAAACTTTAGCTTTTGAAGATGATCACCTATTCTAGCAGCAACAGCATCGTAAAGTTTCACTCTCGAGATGCTTTTCTTTGCTCCGTCGCTGATTATGTCGTCAAATTTGATTGGATTTCCGACAAGAACAGTGACCTGTAAGATTAATGAATCAAACTTCAGGTGAAAAGGGGGGATATTGGTTCGATAAATATGCGCACGCACAGTTTTTCCGATACGAGGAAGCTTCGCCCCGACAGGCATGACATTCTGCATCCCTGTATGCACAAAGGGTACAACCAAGGGTAGAGTGTCAGCGTCCAGTACTAACCTGAAAGAAAATAAAGGAAATGGTTACTCGACTGGACTTCGGTTTCACAACTGTGTAAATAATGATTCAAACTAAAAACCACAGCGGGATACACTTGACACAAGAACACTATCTGAGAGTCCATAAGCCTTGCTTTCAATGAAAATGTAAAGTTATATGCAGAAGGGAACAATGTGTAAGACCCCTAGGGGTGGTAAGACACCTTAGGCGAATTCCAACATCAATTAAAGACAGAGAACAATAAAAAGTTAAGTATAATGATTCACCAACACTTGCACGAGGACTTTTCTCTTGTAAAGTGGCAAGGATCCTAGTGAAACGGAGAAGTTTATGGCTAGAGAAAAAGTAAAGACGTGAGGACTAGATGGGAATCATTAAGGTTAGCCTAATCCAAAACGGACAATATTGTGCAAGAGATAAGCGAGTCGTTACAACAATGTGGAGTAGAATATACCTTCCAATGCCTCTTTTTGCAGGTCCAATTGTTTTCCCACAATCACGGGAACGGCTTCCTTCGGGAAATATGTGAACCCATCCACCATGATTTAGCTTTGAGATAGCCAAATCCATTCCCTGAAGTAAAATGTGAGAATTTAATCACAACATTATTCATATTATCTCATAGGGCATCAACAAATGAGATTATACCATCTGATATATTCCTTCCCCGCGAGAGACAGGCAGCACTTTAACACACTTGAAGAATGCAGAAGTGACAGGGTTTTTAAAACATCGATCAGATGCACAAAGGGTCCATCTCAAACTATTTGCATTCAACATCATGCTAGGAGGCAGTAAAGAAGCGATAACTAGAGGATCATCCATAGCTGCAACATGATTACTAACCTATATGAAAATATCAAATCATCATCTCTACTAACGAGAAAACAATAACTTTAATAAGAAACGCTTGATAAATATGGTAAATTAGTTAAAGGAACTATACCGTAACAAGAGGAGTTGATTTGGACCTATTTAGCAGAGCATCTTGTAATGTTTCAGCTCCGAATATCTTAAAAAAGATACAATCCGTTGAATCACATGGTACTCAAAACACAAGCTTGAAAACAATGGGAAAAGTGATGTTTACTCATACCTGAACGCGGTTAAGTCCATGCATAAAAATATGGCATACATTTCCAAGCACAGGAACCGCAACAGCCTGGAGCATGCGTGCCAATGATGACTCATGTTCTGCATCAAAATCCTTACTAACTGCAATCAAATTGGTGAAGTGTTGCCTAAGATTACGAAATCATCAGCAAATACAAATACAAATACAAATACAAATACACAGACACACTACACCTTTTTTCTGGTAAAAAGTTGAAGTGGAAGATAGAGACCGTGGATGGAAATTAGAAACCCGATGGATCCAGGTTTCGAGGGAGGAGGAAAAGTAACTACGAGTACCGGCCCTAGAAATCCGGCGTCGTCGATATCCAACTACGGCGATTCTAAATCTTTCCCTTAGACGAAGCTTGAGAGCTTTAGCCCCCTCTTCCAGTAGGTCATTTCTACATTCAAACCACCGGCTAACCACCATAATTCAATTCAAAGGATTATAGACGAATCACTTGGGATTTGCGACATGGGTGAAACCGTGAAAGATCATTGGAGACGAAGAACGAGAAAGGGCGGGGCAACAGCGTTTTCGCGTTTTGGGCAAACGACATGACTTGGACGTCAAGCTCCATTTTGAAATGGGCCGGGCCACACATGTCAGCAATGGAATACCAAATTGGATATTCATTACTAGGTAAATTAAAGATTAAATTGAATATTGAATTTTTTTATTGAATGAATACCAAATTTTGAAATTCTATTTGTTATTAGGTCTTTAAATTTTGGTAGATTTGGCAAAAAAATTGGTTTATGTAATTTACCGAATTTAACTTTTTATTTTAATATAAAATAAAAAAATTGGTTAATGTAATCCAATATTTTATCTACAAGAACGATAATATCTATGGTTTTGTGAAACTTCATATTTTTTAAAAAAATTGGTTCAAAGCCAATTTTTTTTGTCTAAAACCTCATTGAACTCGGTTCTTTCGACTTCGGGACTATTTTTTATGCAATCTATTTTTTGTTACGAATCGATAACCCCATCGAATTCTTGTGGTGTTTTAAAACCATGGTATGAGGTATGATTTTGTGCAAATTTGTCCAAGATAATTTAATCTATGTAAAAAAAAATAATTAATACATTTACAGTTTACCGTTGCATATAATCAATTATTATCTAGTGGTAGTTGAAATATTAAAAGATTTATTTTCTGTCCATTAAATATAATTAATGAAATTTTCGAGTGGTGTATTTATAATAGAACCCCAAGGAATAACAATTTAATTAAAGTGGTCACCTATCTACTTGTATTTAGGTGGCACATCACTGTCCGTTGATTAATTCGTATATCTACAGCTCTTGATCCCACTGAAATCTCATGAGCTAACCAGAAAATCATCATCATTTAAAAATAATTACATTATATGAAACTAGTACGGTGTACCACGATAAAATGCAATGCAACTAGCCCCGGCAAAGGGCGATTGCGTTGCAGCTGCGGCGGTACGGATTGGCCTCGGCTCCGGGAACACAATTGTAGTACGACGCACCGCGATGTGAGCAAGGAACGCTCCCTCTCTGCAGAGCTCCGTAACTAATATACCGCCTTGTAGTTATCGTCGTCGATAAAATGCGCCGTTTGGATTCTGAATCGGCCTCCAAGGCATCATCAGAGTTGAGGCACATGCCGACGGTGGATTTGCAGTCGGACTTGAGCGATGGCATTCTCGATACAGCGGCAGGATAATCGTGTTCCTTAATCGCCGATGCAGCGAGTACCGTGAGTAAGAGAATCGCAGGCACGAATTTCCAGACGGCACCGGCCATTGGATCTGGGAGTCGATCTCGGTGCAGAGTTACTGAAACTGACGGCTCGTTTTGGGAAGCAGGCAGCAACAGACCAAGAGAATAGACAAGCCTAACGCGGAAAGCCTTAAGACGGTTGTTTATATATTACTCAAGAAATGATAAGTACATTTTATTTTAAAAAATATCAATGTATAAAATAAATTTAAACTAATATAAATAATTGAAAGAAAGTTTGCAGCTTCCGAACTAGAAGTCTCGGATTTGTACAATAATCTGAAAATATTGAACGATATAATGTTAATAATTTTATTCAAAAGAAGAACGATAGAATCAAATTATTGATTATATCGATTCAACAACATAAAAAACGATTTGGATGGTCTCGTAGGCAAGCTATAAGACCACCTACGACCTTGAACACCGAGACGAACTTCAAAACAAAAGTAGTTGGCGGAAGAATTCTTTCAATATGATATACAACCCTAATAACATTCATACAACATTTATAAAGATAATTTGAGTTTATGGCTCAATACATTGAATCTTTTGGAGGCCCAAAGACAACATCAAATCTAATACTTCCCCTTGATGTTGTAATTCAAAATCATATGTATCCAAAATTATTTGTTTTTTGTATCATGGTAAAGTTTTGTTTTGGTTTTTAGTTTTGGGTTTGGGTTTTGGTTTGGTTTTGGTTTTGGTTTTGGTTTTGGTTTTGTCTTGTTTCTTTTAACCTACGAATTTGAGGTTAAGAGAAGTTTTGTCTTGTTTCTTTCAACCTACGAACTAGAAGTTAAAAAAAGGTTTGTATCTTAAAAAATGAAGCTTGTCATGGTTTTCTTCAACCTACGAATTATAGGTTGAAGTGTTAGAAATACCAACAAATATTTATTTTTACAGATGAATACTATAATCAATTTTTTGGATTTCTAGAAACTCTTCGTTCTGTGGATTCTACGGAACTTAGTGCATCATCATTATGGCAATGAAGAGAAAAATCTTTTGAGATACCATCATCAATTTCGTCTATTGGGTAGTGTGCCTCTTTTAAAATCTTTTGGACTGCCCTTTTACTTCATGATCTCCACTTCCCTCGTTCTTATGACATTCAGATTTGAACATGCCATTCATTTTGCAATTCAATCTTCAATTTGGTCTTTATTTTGTAGCAAGAAGGAGAGGAATTATCTTCTACATTCTTCAATTGTTGGAGCCTAGGGAGATTTGAAAAATCAAGAACCAACCTCCAAAGACATTCTTTGTCTCATTTAAACCATCTGCTGAATGTTCAGAATTTGAGAGACAAACTTCTGGGCAATGCTTCCGATATAAACTTTAAAATATGGCATATTGAACCTTCTTCCTGTTGCATACTATTTTTTGCAGAGATTTTGATCAAATAATTGAAATGATTGAACATAACTCCTTTGTCCCAAGCCAAGGCAGCAACTCAAAACAGGCAAAATGCATAACAAAATATACACATTCATATGAAATATCCAACATTTTCGAACAGATCTCACAGTTTTACAAAATATCCCACAGCTGTCACCATGAAAGAAAGTTTGTAGTTTACGAACTAGAAGCCTCGGATTTGTACGATAATCCGAAAATATTGAACGATATAACGTTAATAACCTTATTCAAAAGAAGAACGATAGAATCAAATTATTGATTCTATCGATTCAACAACATAAAAGAAGAACATAAAAAACGATTTGGATGGTCTCGTAGGCAAGTTACAAGACCACCTACGACCTTGAACACCGAGATGAACTTCAAAACAAAAGTAGTTGGCGGAAGAATTCTTTCAATATGATATACAACTCTAATAACATTCATAAAACATTTATAAAGATACTTTGGGTTTATGTCCCAATAAATTCTCATTAGAATTTAAGTATATAACATTCAAAATTTCAAAATGTTTAAGAATGAAAATCGATTAAATAATAATAGTTTTTTGTTCATTTTTTTCATTTTAACAACTTATATATTATTTTTTATATTAGTATTTGTCATTGGCCCATAAACTTTGAAATATTGTAAAAACGATGTTATCAAAGTTTATAAATTGCATACAAAACCTCTGAATTGATATAATGCGTCATTGTTGACTCCCAACATTTTTAAAGTTATAAATAGCATGTTCTTAAAATTTAAGAATTGTGTGGTTGGTTCTCGAAGTTCCAAGACTGTTTATATTTAACCTTAATTCTCGTTAAATATTTTAAATACTTCATAGTTTGTATTTACCTCTTAACCTTGAAAAAATATACTGACTATGTGTCCAAAATCTATTTTTTTATAAAATAACACATAAATTGTCAAAACCACTAATACGAAAAAGATAAAAAACGTTATTATTCACTCGAGTGTTATTCTTGAACGGTTTTGAAACTTCGGAACTTTGTATGCAATTTACAAACTTTGTGCATTGCTTTTACACTATTTTAAAGATTTGGACCGTAGTAATTTTCTATTATTTTTTAACTTTTTAAAGTTTATAAGTGTTGTGGTATGAAAACCGGAGATATCAACAGTTGTTCAATTCGTTGTAAGACAAACTCGGTTTTAATTTGTTTAATATGGGGGGAAGCCATTATGAAATAGAAGGAAAAGAACACGGCAAATTTAGAGTGAAAAATCCCTGAAAAATGGGGAAAAAACCACTTGACTAAGAACGAATAATGTCCTTAGTCGATTCACTCGCTAAAACGTTTGTTACAAGCACCAAAGGGTTAATCGAGACAGCAAGGAAAGGCTCATGAAGAAACAGCAAAAAACCAGCCCGGGATCCTGTTTCTGTTTTCAAAGTGTTCTTCTATGCGGCACCGACTCTTCAATTCTTCACATTTTCCCGTGTCGAGTCGAGTCAGACTCTTTGACTCGCTTCGACTCTTGACACAAAATGACGTCGTTTTGATTTCTTGCTTAATTTGATTTTTTTATTCATCGGAAATGTATCTTATGTGTTTTTACGACTTTTTAATGTTGTCGATCTACTTGTGACTTCTTTGTACAAGCGATGATAGATAAAAAGTTGTTGTTTTTTGGGAGATGTTAGAATCGACGAACGATATTCGTTTTTTATAAGTTAAATCTTCTTATATAATGAATTGATAAATATTTGTAGTTTTAAACTTGACTTTATACAATTTTTTATAAATTCTAAGAATTAATTTTTTAAATTTTGTTTTTATTTAATATTATTTTATTTAATAATCCGAACCGAGTCGAAAATCTGACTTTTATACTCTTGCCGAGTCGTGTCGCACCGAGTCGGTCGGACGAGTCGATGTCACATAGGTGTTCTTTTTATATGCCTTCCTAGTGGTGTGAACGCGAGGTTGTAGTTTTGTGCTTGCCTTATGCAGCCAGGTCGACTTATGTAGGGTGAGAACTCTGCCAGGCATGACCTTATTTGGCTGCGCGACATCCGACCTTTCAACGCTGCTAGCTGACTGTCTCCCGGCCGAGTGAGGTTCGTACAGTTCCGACCGGGACGCTTCTGACAAGGTTGTTAGAAGTTGTTTCCACATACTGGACAACGTAGCTTGGGCCCGGAATGCTACCTGCATGAATAGACCCGAAGCGTGGAAAACGTGTGGAGGCCCGGAGTATGGAGTGCGAGCTCGGTCCACGGATACACATAAGTCCATCTTCGGTCCTCGATGTTAAGTCAAACTTCGGTCCGGTTTTTTCATATATGTTAAGTTAAGGATCCTGGGTCGCACGAGTCTGCCTTCTGTTATTTAGGTTGGCCCAATGCAACTGGGCCTAACACCTTACGGGATACCCGATCCTGAAACCCTTATCAATAAACATAATCATTACAACTATCAAATAAAAACTAGTGATATATTTCAAATATTAACTAGTTTTACAACCAATTATAATAATTTCAAAGTTTTTTTATAATTTGACATTTATACTATTTAAAAGTTGAATGATCTAATACAAACAAACTCTATCTTAAATAATAAAATAGTATTGCATGTATAGCCCAATTGATCACCTTTTTTCATATAGTTTCTCTAAAATCCTTTTAGCATCAACAACTTTTCCTAGTTTGGCAAGTATAAAACTAAGGTGATTAATAGTAGTCTCACAAGGCGATAATGATTTACCACACATCTCCTTGAACAGCTTTCTCGCTTCATCACGACACAATCCCTTCATCGAACGCTCCCGATATGACATCGAACACCAACCCGATATCAAAATATCATAAGTCGATGCATTTGCGGGCACATTTCTCATTTGCATTTCATTCAAAAGCTCCATTGCATGTTTCATTTTTCCCACTTTAGCAAAGCCATTCATCAATACATTATACGTGCTAACTCGAGGAACGAACCCATTCGTTATCATCTCACAGTATATCATCATCGACTCCTTCACATTACCAATCTTTCCATGCCCAACAATCAATAAGTCGAAAGTCGTATTATTTGGAACAAAACCGGTATCTTTCATTTTCGAAAAGAGTTCACTTACCTTATCCATTGATCCTATTCTTGCATAAGCTCCTATAAGAATGTTGTAAGTTGCAATATTAGGACACACCATTTGAGAATAGATAGAAAAAGCTTTGTCTAAATGTGAGTTTTTGCAATATCCTTGAATAAGTGAATTGTAAGTTACGGTATCGGGATATAAACCCGATTCCTTCATCTCTTCGAATACCCACGATGCTTTTCTAGTCATCTTTATTCGACATAACACATTGATAAGAGTATTGTAAACCATAACGTTTAACTGAAGACCTTTCTCTACTAGCTTATTATGGATCATGAAGATAGAGGCGTACCGTTTACTCTCCGCAGCAGCATTCAGTAAATGTCTGTGTATAGTTTCATTCGGAAGAAAGTCTGGAGAAGAACACATGAAATATACCGCTTTATCAACTTGGTTCGATTCACAAAGCTTTGCTACTAAAAGATTATGAGTTGCTGGATTAGGCATTAATCCATGGTGTTTCATCTCATCCAAGAGATGAAACGCATCATCGAACTTCCCTTGTTTGCAATACGCATTGATTAACGTGTTAAATGTAGCGTGATCGGGATTCAGTCCAAGGCGCTTCAAACTAGTATAAACAGATTTGACATCATATTGTTGTCCTCTGAGTAATCCATTGAGCAAAACATTATAGATTGTTGAATCGAACCCGATATTTGTAGCTCGAATATCTTGAGCTAGTTCTAGAGCAGATGACTCTTCACCAGCTTTAAATAGTCCATCCATTAAAGATGTGTAATTAACAAGATCAGGAACAAGTCCATTTGAAACTGAATCTTTGAAAAGTGCAACTGCTTCAGTCATTTTCCCATCTTTCTTAAGATAATTCAAAAACGCATCGAGTACGAATGCGTTATCGTTGACTCCTCGTGTTTTCATATCATCGTACAGAGCCTCGGCAAGATTTCTTTTACCAGCTTTAAGATAGCCATCTATAAGGGAAGCATAGGCGAATTTATTCGGCAAAATGTTAGAGCTTCTCATCTTTTGCATTACATCAGTTGCTTCTTCTAGCATTCCTTTTTTCACATATCCATTGATTAATACAGAATAAATTACCGTATCCGGAGGAACATTTTTCTCCTGTAGTACAGATTCGACGAATTTCATATCACCGATTTTGCAAAGGCCATTAATCAGCACAGAATAAGTGATACGATTTGACACAATATTTGAGAATGAAAGCTTACGAAACATATCCTCAGCCTCGATATGCTTTCCAACCTTAAAGAGACCATGAATAAATATGGTATATACAAATAAATCAAACGTAATTCCACGAACAACCATTTGACTCTGTAAGTTAAATGCAGCATCTGAATTATAAGCCTTAAGAAAAAAATCAAGGAAGCTTGAGTAAGTGACATGATTAGGATCCATACCGATCATTCCCATCTCGTTAAAGATACATTGAGCCTCGTACAACTTCCCATTCTTAAGGAATCCATTCACAACACAACTAAGTGTTACAACATCAGGTTCAACTCCACTTTCAATCATTTGATTATAGAAAGAAAACGCTCTTTCAGTCTGATGATTCTTGAGATATCCATTGATAAATGAAGTATAAGTAACAACATTTAATCTAAGAGACTCTCTGATATATGCACTGTTGTTTTTATCATGTTCGCCAGTTAGCGATTTACTGTATTCTAAGAGCTTATCGACAAGCCTCCAAGCATTTTCAAAATCCCCGATTTCACAGAAACCATTGATCAAAGTGTTATAAGTAACAATATCAGCTTGCACCCCCTCTTCCCACATATTCTCCATCAACTGGAGAGCACTTCTCATTCGACCAGCTCTGCAGTATCCGTATATTAAGGTATTGAAATTTACGATATCAAGTGAAAGCTTCCCATCGTGAAGTTGCTTACCACAGAACATGTCTCTGATCTGAATAGCATTTTCCAGCATACCCTTTTCACAGAAGCCTTTGATTAATGTATTGCAAGTGAAAATATTAGAGGGAACACCCCTTCTAACCATCTCAGAGACCAAATTAAGTCCTAGTTCTACATATCCGTGCTTACAGAAACCCCAAATAACAGTATTATAAGTCACCCCATCACTCTCAAAGCTATGCTTGTTGTTATCTCTTAGAAGAATAAGAGCTTCATCAAAGTTTCCAACTTTACACAGGGAATGAATGACTATGTTCTTACTAACTACATTGGGTTCCACATTGGACAGAATCATTTCATAATATATGATCATTACATGATCTACCATCCCTGCTGAATTGAAATGATACAAGAGGTCATTCCAGGCGCGCAACACCGGCATAAACTTGTAATCCCTCATTGCGTTGAAAGCGATTACAGCTCTGCTGAGGCGGCCGCATCTGAGGAAGAGGTGAATTAAAGTACAGAACAGTGAGGAGTACAATTGATTGGCTCTTGGAAAAGGGGAATTTGAGAGAAAAGAAGAAAACTGGACTATTGCGTTGTGGGGCGTGAGTAACTGACATTGCAGGGACCTCGTCTTGCTGCCCAGGCGTTTGATAAAATGCGGCAGTGGCTTGGTTATCATCATAATTGAAAGGAACGGCGAATTGGAGCAGAAAATTCGAATCAGGATGCATCTCCCTTAAACTTCAGAAATTAGGGCGACAGAAAAATCGAAGAAACGATCTCCATATCTTGTTCCTCTCACCTCTGGTACAATTGTAGATTAAATAAGAATGCCAACTTCTTGCCTTTCAATGATGTTCCTAAAATTCCCCAATCCCCATCGTTCCAACTCGTCGCCATCGACCAAACCTCTGTTCTTAGTTTGAACACTGACTAGTCGATATCTCGAAGGAACGCATTATAAGCATTTATTTTATAGGAAAATATCAAAATTAAAACTAGTTGTTATGCAGATTGAATGTAGAGAGAATATCCAAAATAAGTATCATAACATATATGAATAACATAAATAAGCACTTTTCTAAAATCATTAAAAGATTACTTATTTTCATTTCATTTTTTTTTAATTTTTTATTTCTTTATCATATTGAATTCCATACAAATATAAGTATCTATTAGCAAATTTGATTTTTAATATTATTTAGTACATTCATTAAGTCTGACTCAAATACATTCCCGCTAAAATATAGAATAAACTAGTCATGTTCCCACCAGAAAAAGTAGAAAATATGGAGAAAGAAAGAAAATAGGTACTACACAGATGGTAGAAACGAAAAAAAATGAGAAGAAGTTTTACGGTGAGAAGAAGACATTGATTTTACTCTCTTGAGATATTCATTGTTATTGTGATGTCTTCCGATTCAGTTGTTATTACGTTATTTTGGGGTGGAAATATTATTAAAGTTGGCGATGACAATATCTATCATAGAGCTCTTGGTGATACTAGAATATTTTGTAGTAACATTACATTTTCTCAGTTATTAACTAAATTACGTGAAATTTTGGGAATGCATGGTCAATTAAACTTGATGAAATTATTTGTGCAATACATGGTGAGTGAAGGTTCAAGTCATGCAACCTGATTTTTTCATATTATTGATAGTTATTATACAGTTTCTTATATAATGGACATAAATCGCAATGCTGTGAGAATTAATTTGTATGTTATTGAAGTTTTATTGCATCATGTAGTGGAGTCATTTCCATTTTCAACACAAGAGTCGGGTTAGTTATCAAATCAAGATTGCTACTTTTATATTATATTTTCACATATGTTTTTTAATATTTCCTACATTTAACTTCTCTTTATGTAGATAAAAAAGGCATTAAGAATGTGACCAATGCCATGCAGAATGAACCATCAGATTCATATGAGTGTTTTAGTGAAGAGTTTGACAATAAAAGTGATGACTTAGATGATGAAGAGTTCTTAGAAGTTAAACTTTTAAAAGGTACAATATTAAAAAATGATTCAAATGGATCTGAAAAAGTATCCAATATTAAATATGATCAATCACATTTATGGAATCCAAGAACATTATTTCATTCTATATTGGTTGATTCTATTGATGTTCCATCTCAACATATGAGTAGCAATGCTGGAGAACAAGATTTTGACAAATATATGTTATTTGACACAAAACTTGAGTTCAAAATTGCAGTTCAACGACATTGTGTTTGTGTTCTTAAACGGCCTTATCATGTATATGCTAGTACTAAAAAGATGTGGGAAGTGCGCTGCCCTTATAAAGGATTTTGCAAATGGAGGATAAGAAGTGTATTTTGGAAAAAAACTCTAATGTGGAAAGTGTCGAAAATTCAAAATGAGCACAGATGTTATATTGGAATGAATTTGTCTCTTTGGCATATAAATCTCACGATAGATATGTTTGCTTCAGAGATTCTTAGAGATTTTCAAAATGATCCTTCTATTTCTATTCGTGAGGTTTGTCGTATTATTAAAAGAGAATTCAACTTTGATATTAGTTACATCAAAGAATGGCGAGAGGTCAAGCGGGCAACAAAGATTATGTATGGTACATGGAAAACATCGAATACCAAATTGCCTTCATTTTTAAAATCCGTGGAACAATCTAATCTAGGTAAAATTATAATTATAAATTTGAAGTTACATTATAATAGTTAATGATACATCTACATTGTTCTTATTGTAGGTACTATTGTCAAATACAAGAACTTGTTATCAACAGATGGTTCACCAATGATGAATTATGTCTTTTGGACTTTGTATTGATGCATATAAGCATTTTCATCTTTATACTCAATATAGTTATAAACTTCTAGTAGCAATGACACTTGATGCATGTGGTCATCTTTTGCCATTGACATTTGCATTAGTGGATGAGGAATCAACAGATGATTGGTATTGGTTTTCGGATCTTATCAGCACATATATAGTTTGCAACCAAAGGAAAACATGTCTTATATCTGATAGATGACCAGGTTTGATGGCTGCTTTACTATTAGTTTCAACTTTCAATGAACCTCTAGGATGTTATCAATTTTGTATGCGACATTTGACATCTAATTTCAAGGAGAATTTTCGTGGTGCGTATGTAAGGAATTTATTTTGGTCTACTGCTTATGCTGAAAATGTGAAGAAATATGAAGTTGCTATGGAAAGGATTCGAAAAGCAAATCAAGAAGCATATGAATGATTAAATAATATTGACCCACAAATATAGACATTTTCACATGATAATGGTTCAAGGTATGATTTATTTTTATTTTCAATTTTCATTGAATAATAATAATATCATGCAGACATTGATCTACAACTTCAAATTGGGCAGAAAGTATGAACAATGTTCTAAAAGGTGCTCGTCAACTGCCACCTATAACTATTGCTCAAGCAACTTTCTCAAGATTCATCGACTTTTTTCAAGAACATAGAAAAACGGTAGAAAACTTAAGACTTGACTTGTATTTTTTGCTTCGGAAAGTTCATAATTTGTATTCTCGTTGGGATAAAAAAGCAACCAAACATAGTGTTCGAGCATATAATACTATTACTAAGACTGCAGCAGTGACAACCCCGGGAAAGCCAGACAAAGGTTCACATCTCTACTTTGTAAATCTTAATGATCGATCATGCTCATGTGGAAAATGGTTGACATATAAGTTGCATTGCTCACATGCTATGCAGGTTTATTCTACATTCTATTAAGCTTTATATTTACCATATTGTTTATGTTTTATTAAGTCGATATTTTTTGTAGGCATGTAAGTTTTATGAAGTAGATTCATGTCAGTATGTGCCCGATGAATATGCCATTTCTAATCTACAAGCGACATATGTGTATCAATTTGAATTTCCATGGATACATGTTCTGATGATGTTTCTTTTTTTTGGTGCATAATCCTAAAAGTCGTGCTGAAAACATGCCGATAGATATCGAAGTACTCGATTTCCATGTGAAATGAATCGACATCCGGGTAAACGTTCAAGAAAGTAATTATTGTATTGTTTATGTAAAGAAAATTGGAGAATTTGATTTGTTTTGTATTGAAAAACTTATTTTATATGTTATTATATATTTTGTATGAAGCATGATGTTTTGACTTCATTAACTAGTATTACTATTGTATAGAATTTGTCTTAATATATTCTTTAGATCATAAATATTTAAAACTTGTCTCATTTCCACTTTTATTAATAAATTATTCATTTGACGGGACTTAGATTAACCTAATTTGCTAATAGATCCTTATATTTGTATAGTATTCAGTATGATAAAGAAATAAAATAAAAAAAGAAAATAATAAGAAACATGAGTAGTGTTCTAATGATTTTAGAAGGGTGTTTATTTATGTTATTCATATTTCTTAGAATGCTTATTTTGGATATTCTCCCTCGGATGTATGTCTAATCCTCAAATTCATGGATCACAAACTGGATATACAAAACAAACTATTGCAGCTACCTCATCAAATCATGATTAACTATTAGCTATGCATGAAACTGTTGAAATTAATGTATAAATGATTTTATACCTAAAGATCTTGTTATTGAATGTTGAATTTTATCTTGAGTTTATGATTTTACTACTCAGTTTCTAAAGCATGCAAAACAAAGAACACAAGATTTGTTCACCCAGAAAGCAAGAAAACCGGGGGCCCCAAGCCAAGGAAACAAAATCAAACGTAGCAAATATTACACCAATAAATCAAACCAAACCAAACCAAACTAAACCAAAATAATATCTTGAATCGATGACTTTGACAACCTTGAATTTGTAACACCCGATCATTCTCAATTCTTGAAATAGCCGTCACTTAAAATCTATTGAAATTCTTCCATCATCTAGGGCAAACCTCTCCTTTTATTGTTGATAAACCCTAATCAACTACATATCTCAAAGGCCCAATGCATCGACCCATTAGTTTAAACATAACAACACACATAATATCAATGTATATATATTAAGATTATATTCAACAAAAACCAGTCGTAAATGTGTTTGGTTAAGACATGTGATTAAATATATCCAATTATAATGTGGTTTATTTTTTGAAAAAATGAATCCAACGGTGTTACATGAGGACAACGTTGCATATATCTTGCAGATAAAATATAGATATATTAAAATATATAAAACAAAACATATTTCACCAAAAAATTTCATCAACTTCAAAAGAATGAAGAAATAAATATCAAACAAATACGTTCACAGAACAATCTAGCAGATTTGTTTACTGAAACTCTCCCAACTTCAATTTTTGAAAAGTTGATCTACAATATTAGAGTTCGAATACTCAAAAATATTTAGTGATATTATTAAGAGGGGGATGTAAATTCGTTTATAATAACAATAATAATAATAATAAATTGTACATATTTTTCAAGAGATATAACAATAAAAAAGTAGAATACCAAAACAAAACATAACAACAAAAACATCTTCATAAGAAAATTTTCGAGATCAACTATAGGGGAGTATTACGAATATATAGATGAATGTTTATCAGTAAATAACGAACATATCTCGTAATATCCGAAAAAGGTGAAAGTAGTGTAATACACATTTATATATTAATATTGATTAAATGCACCTAATTTTTACATCTATTTAATGAGTAAATTAAAGTAATGAGACTAGTTGAATAATTAATTAAAAGAAATTAAATAATATTATTCTAATTTTCATTGGCTCCTAAATTTTGTTTATAAATAGCTTTAATTTGTGGATTATGAAACACAAATAAAGATATGGGTATTATGTTTATGATATTAAATTAGTATTTATCTTATTTTACATTTTTAGATTCATATTATTTATAACAATATATTTATAGTAAAAATCATGATAACACATAATCGCTAATGCCATTATGGAAAATCATGATTAATGATTAACTTATCACAAAATATAAGTTGTGGGATACAAATGTTTGAAACTCTTAATCATAGGCGTTATTCCAAATGAGATCGGGTCTGATGGTATCAGAACGATCCTAACTTGTTCGACAGGCCCAAGAGAATTAAAAAAATCACTGGCTACTAAATCAAGTGTGCATACCTATTTTAGTAGATGTAGTCACAGAAGATGGCGAAAAATAAAGCAAGAG
The DNA here is from genome assembly GCA_009725065.1 of Utricularia reniformis. Taxonomy (NCBI): domain Eukaryota; kingdom Viridiplantae; phylum Streptophyta; class Magnoliopsida; order Lamiales; family Lentibulariaceae; genus Utricularia; species Utricularia reniformis. The sequence continues at coordinate 149,519 of RWGZ01001268.1, read as the reverse complement.
AAAATGGTGATTTAGTCTTGGCAATATATTATAAATATTGACTCCTTTCCGAAGGAGCATGGTCGAGTTTTGGAGATCATACCCTTGAATCAAACTCCTTGGAGCGTGAGAGCATTTGTGAAAGTGCATTCGTGAAAGAGATTCATCTCCTTGACATCGCGGTTTTTTCCCGTTGTTTGGGATTTTCCACGCTAAACCTTGATTGTCTTAATTGCTTTCTAAACATATGTTGTCTCCACAAAAATTATAAATCGAACATCACGTTTTAATCATTAATTTGGCTAGAATTCGATGACTCTACAATAGACAATTCATAAGTTTTAACTTTTATCTTAATCACCATCATAGTCAAAATCACAATATTCAATCATCAATACATTATTTTTCCCCTCTTGCTCAAATATTATACCCCAACATTAAGTATTTACATAAGAATCCACTTGATAGCCTCCACAACTTCCACAGATCATACATAAACGTAAAACACACATTCTACACCTTATATAAACGCAACAAACAAACTTTATTGGCATGCTCTGTGTGAGGGTGATATTATAATATAGTTTCCTCTGCTTCCAACACATTAAGACATAACAGATAACTGAAAACCCCTAAAATGACACAAGAATCGTGCAATATAGTTTCCAAGAACATGTACCAAATTAAATTAATGGAATCAATTGAGAAAATTACATAATTAACCCCCCAAATTACGGGATGTATAAATAGTATGTCCTCCAACTTACGAGTACCAAACGGTATTTGAAATTTAAGGTGTCTTATGTGCATTTATTGAAGTTTGAGAACTACAAATGCATATTTTTACTCAAAAATTGTATCATATTTGTAATTTAATAACTTTGAGGGTTGCCTTCACACAGCCCGTAAGTTGGGGAACCATGGACAAACATCACTCTAACCCCTATTACAAACCAATTCATTCGGACATAACTTTTCAAGCCTTAGTCTGAACTGATCAAACTAAATCAGTGGTTTCAACTTTGAAAGCACAATCCACTTCATAGAAAACGAGTAATGCGAAAGCAACACTAGTAACCAAACAAAAATCACATAGAAGTTGGCATTTAGCAAAGATAAATAACATGAAATTCAGTGTTTTTGAGTGAAACACGCTTCCACTATACCCCAACCATCTTCTATATCTGGACCTACCCAAAATCCTAGAATTGACGAATGATCACTCAAAATCAATGAAGAATCAATTAACGAGCATGATGGTAAATTATAAGGGATTCTTCTGTTTGAACATATCACCTCTGGCATTAAGCACCTTCCATCTGTAGTTCACAAATTTAAAACAATTAGTCACATGGTTTCAGAAATAAGTTTATTCATTGAATCTGAAATATTGCTGCTAACAGAGCCAGTTGAAATGTTCAAAGCTTTCTAGCTGATTATTTATAGTCTTACTGATTTATACAACCAATTGTTACCTTTAACCAATCACAAGTCTGAATGGTTCATCATTAAGCTTTCCCTGTCATCTAACTGCTCATATAACAAATCATAACACCCTAGCTTGCAAAAAGGAACAAGAATGGTGTTTTCTCTATGAACATTGACTTTTTTATCAAAGGTAAAAGGGAAAAGCAGAAAAACCAATTTCCCAAAGTTTGAAACCTTAAACATAATAATGACAAGCTAAGATAATTATTATAGAGTTTTGGAAATTGAAGGGAAAAGCAATGATCCAACAATAGAACATCATCAAGTAATGTGGATAAAAACCTGATTTTTTGGTTGTATGTATCGTACGCCCATTCTTAAACCTTAAGCTGACAATTCCCTAAATGAATCAATAGTAAGCCAGTAGAATAACAAGAATCTCGTGTAGTAAAAACATGAATCACAGGTTTCAATGCTGGCAAATTTGATTTCAAAAAATGGGAAATTGGCGGGAATAAAAACAATTGGCATACCAGACCACTACAATCCCATCGTGAAATAGAGACGAAGAACACGCAAGTCGAAGAAGAACGACGCAACTGTAAAAAAAACTCATAATCTCTTTTACACAACAGGAGTACCTTAAATTATGTATTAAGAAGTTGAGAAATAAGATTGCAATACCATTTGGGATTGTCGAGCGGGAAAAAGAGTAACGGAGAGTAAGCATTCCGCCGCCATGACGGTATCGGAGTCGCAGGCTCACCTTTTAATGATATCTCGGTGTCCAGGTGTCCAAGACGGTCGATTTCGGACACGTCTAGACCGGACCTCCAAATGATGGTTCAATCGATTTTCTAATGCATATTTTTATAATTAAATTTAAATATTTAATAGTAATACTTCATTTCATTGGAGGGAAGGGAACTAGACAAATGGAGAAAATCATTCAAAATTTAATGAATGTTGATAAATTTAGTTTCTAAACTTTAATTTGGCATCTACAGTGTTCATCATTTTGACAAAAAAATCTTCAATATTTCCAAATTTAACAAATTCAACCATATGTGGCAAAATTAATCAAAATTTGATAATCAATTTGTTACATGCATTAAACTTTGAATACTAGTTTTCCCAAAATTACAAAGTATGATTACTAATTTTGTAAAAAACTCAATGTATGATGACTAATTTTGCATTTTAAAAAAAACGAACTATATTTCCTAAAATTAAAAACATTGATGGTTAACTTTGATAAATCATGCAAATTATAGGGATCTTAAATATCACATCAATTATAACTCACATGCACTTAGGATGAATCTCAATATATATTTTTTTATCTTTTGAATTAAATATTCTATCCTAAAACGCAGTTTTGGATCTAGTTTGCTTCTTTCTTCAAAATCATCTTTAGGTTCTTTTTATATTATCTTGCATTTAATTTTCTTTTGATGTCCATTACTTGGTTTTGTGTTACATATTAAATGTTAATTACTTTATTTTCAAATTAATGCATCACTTTTATAATTTTAGATGGAAAAATCGGATATTTAACTTTTTTTTTAATGAAAAACAAATATATTATATTGGGAAACATGATTAGTCTACTTTTACATTAGCTCAACCAAACATTTTAACAGAAAACACATTAAACTTTATGCCCAAAAAAGCAGTTTTAATCATTTTTTTGAATATCTACACAGTTAAAAGATTAGCTAATTTTTGTGGGGATGAGATAATTGGTTTAATCTTGAATGAGTTTTGAAGGAATTCAAAAAGTAATGAGCAAGTGCCAAGATATCCGTACACATAAAACCATTTACTAAATGTTGCTAAAACCTATCTAAAGAACACTCGAAGTCATCTTGAGATTCTGAAAGCAAACCTACAATTTAGGGTTCGTAGCCGAGGACTGTTCGAAACAGCTTCTCTTTGATGAGTCGGGTTCTGTGTTTGGACTTACCACGACTCTCTTGACTCCTCTCCCGACAACACCTAGATCAGTGGTGACATTCGAAGTACCATTTGTTTGACTAGTAGTAGCAGAGTGATTACTGCTGCTTGGTCCAGCAGCATTTGAGGGAGCATCGTTTTTATCAGAACCTCTAGCCTTAGCAGACATAATTCCGAGGATATCGGAGAGGATGGATCTTGGGTTGGATATTAGTTGCTGAAGATCTTCAAGCTGCATAACAAAGAGATGGTATCAATTCAAAGAGCTGAGTTATTTATTTTGATGTAATTACCTTCTTTTCTAATTCCTCGCATAGACCGTTCAAGGTATCGATCTCAGCTTTTGTGTCTTCAAGTGAATTCGTGGCTCGTTCCATTTCCTCGGGTAACTTGTCAGTTGAAGGCTCTGAGATGTTCTTTGCTTCGTTAGTCATTCTATCGACTCTAGATTTGCAAACTGAAATAGCCTTTTGGCAATAAGGAATGGCTTCTTCGGGTTTAGAGCCAATTTCAAGACACAAGCATATCCGAAAATTCCTGAACGCTACTGTTAAGGAAGCTTACGGTAGATTCACATTCACATAAAGCTTTTTAAGATGCAATAAGCCAAAAAATGCAATCAAAAGGTGAAAATTAACGCATCAAAGGATACAACTCAGCTATATTGCGACTGTCGGGCTCAACCAGATTTTCTAACATTGAGAGAGCCTTGAGATAATCACTAAGAGAAGTTTCAACGTCCTCTACATAAAAAAAATAATAGTTGAGAAGTTTGAGAAGTATCAAACTTCAAATAGAAGAAGATAAAATACTTGGAATACATGTAAAAAAATATAAATACTACTGACCTCTCTCAAGAGCAACTTCAGCTAAAGCTGACAATATATCTACTTTTTCCATCGTATCACCTGAATCCTTCTCAACTATTGCCCGAGCTACGTCTAGCATTTTCCATGCTAAATCAAGATCAGTTTCATCCTCTTCACCATCAGCAAGCTCTTCATCGTCACTTTCATCTTGACCTTCTGCACCATTATCTTCCACCTCTAATACCAATTAGCACAAAAAGCCCACCGTAAATCATTTTCCATCAAGAAAAAAATACACAATAGATCTAAGTTACAGCTACATTGTTCAAACGCATAATTTTCTCACACAAAGACCAAAAGGTATTCACTGAATTATATGTTATTTTACCAGACATCTAACATGCTTTTGAATACAAAATGAGAAGCCCCAATGACCTCAAAATTGTGCAATTCACTAATATGTGAACGAACGTAAGAGATGCATCACTGGAAAAGCCAGCATAGCAGAAAACTACAGAAACAGTCACGGAGAAATACCATGGTCTTGTTCTATACTTGATTTCCCAACAAGATTTTTTTTAAACACGATGCAGAATCTACTATTCTAAAGAGGATTGATATCATTCAGTGAAAATTTGTATTTGATAGGCATGAATAACTGCAAAAAGCAAACATTTACATATTTACAAAGCTGAAAAACTTACGCAGATTCTCAACAGAAGAGTGTAAATATTCACCTGTTTCCACAGCCTCTGCGATGGATGATTCACCATTCACACTATTCTTGATTGAAGAGTCATTATTAGGTTCTTCTTGAGAAACAGCATCTTTTTTGGGCATGCAAACCAGTGGATCAGCTTCGGCTTGTGATTTGTACAATAGAGCGCAACCATATTTATAGTACGTACTCACGCAATGAGGAGAAAGTTCTCCAAAGTGTGAAACCCTAAAAGCACGAATTACACTATTTTGATCAAAATGTTTTGTAAGTGGGTTATTCCAGTAAAAAACTCCTACATATATATTACAGGGAACAAAAACTTCAAAAGGCGTATAAAATCCCAAAATAAATCACCAACCAGTTCCAGAAAAAAAGCACATAAAAGAGAAAAAATCCAAACGACACTATTAAATTCAACAAATAAGGTTCCATTCCATAAAAAATAAACTCACAATCCACAAACACAAAGAAATGGAAGAAATCTCACCTTATCTCTAAGGCACGGCTATAGCAGTCAGCGGCTTCGGCATAATCGCCATCTTTGGCGGCTATAGAGCCATCTTTCATCCATAAATCTGCACCTTCCAAGTTTTCCTCTCGCGCCGGTTCAGATTTCAGTGTAGAGCTCTCCTCATTGTTACAGGCTTCTTTATTGCAAGAGGACTCACCTGTTACTCCAACAACGTCGCAATATGCAATGGCTTGGACGAAATTAGGGTCTCGATCGGAAGAAGAACCTCTCACCACGGAGTCCGTTTCCTCTTCCGCCATTGAGACTCTGTAAAATCTGCGACTTCCCGATAAGAAATTGGAGGGTGAAAACCCTAATTACCTTCGCGCTCAAATGCGGTGCTGATAATTTTTATATTGGAAAACTCTGCAATTCATACAAAATTTATTTTAGACTTCATTTAAATAAATTAAAATGTAGTAATTTAAATTTAAATATTGGTATAAAATTACAAAAATATCTTTATCTTAATCATTTAATAAGTATGTTTAAATTATTTTTTAAATTTATAAATCATTATAATTTTTGAAATATATTAGGCTTGCTGTAACGGGCGGAGATGTACGTATTTCCATACGAATATGGGTGATGTCAATACGGAAATTTCCGCGGAAATCACGTATTTAATTTCCCTTTCTGTTTTGAGAAGATGAGGAAGCTGACTCCGATTGCGATAGCATAGCCGAGGCCAATGGAGCTTAGGTTTTGTGCCAATGACGGGGACGTTATAGTAGCGGCATCGGCGACAAAAGATGCCGAAGAAAGTAACGGAGGAGCAGCGGACATTGGTGGAGGAGAGGAAATAGTCGTGGTGGCAGAGCAAATTCCATTAATGGAGAGGACATTAGAGGGGCTTAGAGGATATGATGGTAAATGTTTGGGCGTTGAACTGCAGCAATTAATGGAAAGTTGGAAACATAGACTCATTTATTTTAGAATAAATGATGATCTTAAAAACGTGTACGAATCAATAAAAAGAAATAAAATCGAAACAATGAAATATAATATATACAATGATCAAATTAATAATTAATGTTAAACGTCGATATTATCGAAATTAAAACTATTAAAATTAAAACTTAATATTTATTGATAAATTGAATAGTAAATAAATAAATTTGATGAGATAGAAAGATAAAATGAAATTTGGAGAGAGAAGATGATGTGGACAAAAGAGAAATAAATAATGACGTGGATGAGTGAGAAGTTTTAGAAGTGGAAAGAGAATATGATGTGGATGTGAGAGAATGATGATGTGTAGAGAAATTTATATGGCGGACAAGGTTACATATAACCTTAGGCTCATTACTAAAATTAAAACAAGAAAAGTATCAATTTAAGATATAAAATCCGGTACCACTGAGGGTGGGTATACATCAAATATGAAAATATTGATCTAAACTATATATTACTACTTATAATTGATGATTTTACAATAATTGATTAAATCTTAAATTCAGCATTTGCCTCAAGTTTAATATTCATTTATTGAAATTTGGAAATAGTAATTCCTACCTTGCATTCTTAAAATAATAAATAAACGCAATTACACAAACCAACTAAATCTCCAATTCATAAATTCCACCCTAATCTTGATCGTTTCCCCTATAATCGTTTCTCGGATGCAATTCAAAAATTTTCAAGAAATTATAACATTATTTTATATCAGAAAACTAATTTAACCATAACTAATATAATAATTTCAATGTTTTCATACCGTCTGGTATACCGTACGATGAAAACCGGGCATCATTGGTATTTCGACCGGTACAGCCCGGAATCGAAACTCGGGCTTTTTTTGGTTTTTTAAAAATCGAGTTTTTGGGTTAGAACCCGGGTTTTTTCGGGCGGCCAAGAAAAAAAAATTGATTTTTTTTTTAAATTAAAAAGTTTCGTTACGGCCGGTCATACCCCGGACTAGTATGAAATTATTATAATTTGAGATTAAAAGTGTTTTAGTAAATTTAAAATAAAATTGATAATATATCGAATTTGAAGAATTTGTTTAAATTGAATAAAATTTGATTTTGTTACAAATTTTAGGTATGAGTAATGAATTGTTTTTAAAAAACATTGCAATTGAAGTCTTGGAATTGAAGAATAATATCAAAAGAATGTTAATTTGATTATTTAATGCCCAGAACCCAAAATTAATGTTTTTCGGTTGTCCATAGAATAGAAACACTGTCGTGTTCATTCGAAGTAGATTGTAAATGTGTCCACTTGTGAAGGAATTATATCAAAAACATGACATGCAAAGTTATCAAGATTGTTTATATTGATTGTTCATGTATTTTATCAACATCAATGTTCACAATGTCTTCGGACAAAGTTGATATAACAAAATAAAAAAATCGAGCAAGTTAGAACATTTAGCCATACCGCTAAGAGAAAATAATATACACCCAAAAAATACTGTAAATTATAAGAAATTATAATGTATCATCTATTGAAAAATTCACTTTAGTTTATCATTTTTGTAGTTATTAGAATTTTTAATTATAAACATTTTTTTGCCCATAATTGGTTATCATTTTTTAAAAAACATTACACTTTTGACGTGTATCACATGTCGATATTTTGTTCAAAATATCAATCTCTACAAACTTCGTATCACTTTTTTGCTAAATCAAACAAGTTAGATCCGATTCAATCCATTTAGAATATGTACATATTAAGATAATGATGAAAAACGATAATTGAATATAAAAAAGTTTATAGGTGAAAATTGACATAATCATATTCAATATAATATAAAATAAAAACGATTATATTATTTATAGAAGAAAAAAAATACTTAAACATTAAGTATCTATTAATTTATTTAAAATAATCTTCATCAATTTTGCGAATTCACGTTATTTCCTTCATGAATTGAACATCTTCACATTTTACCCATCGAATTTTAATTGAACATAATCGTTTCCATTATATGCTCGAATTTCCAACCTACCGAAAATTTAAAACATTACACAAATATAAAATCACGTTGCCGCAAATGTTCTTCGCATAATATTTCAGAAAAAAATGTATATTAATACGCACCTTCATAACTTGTCTACATAGAGATGCTATTGGGAATTCCTTTCCCTGTGATTCCAATCTCGCTGCCAGGATACAACAAAGTGTACGGCACTTTCACTGCTCCATACCTGTTTCTCCATCTTCCATCATTGTTCATCTCAATTATCTTCTTTTCTATCTCCCTAAGCCTCTCACCAAACTTTTTGAATGCTTTTACAGCTTCCTTATCGGATGTCCAATCAGGGGACTCTCTTTGCCCTAAAAACACTTCATCTGAAGGATGTCTAGACAATATTTCTACAAGAGAAATTCCAAGAATGCTCTGAAGTTGACAAGTAATCGTTTTCAAGTATGTTTTATCAGGATCCGATACCAGTTCATCGTAATCCGGGGTACCCGGATCCGGTAAGAATCTGCGGCTCATCGAAGGGCGATTTGGGAGGTACCCTCCGTAAGGATATTGACCAAAGTTAACTGCAGCGTGGAGTGCTGATGCAATCCATATTATGGTTGTGCAAGAATCTGTAAGGTCATTGATTGTATGCATTAATGGCCAAAAGGGTTCATGTTTCTTGTCTCCATGTCCTTTCTCACGTACTTCATTCCACCAAGATTGTAGCTCAGTATCATTTTGAACAGATTCATCAGTTTTGTAGTATATTCTGCAGTAGTCATCAACCCATGTTTTGATTGCTTCCCAGATTTCAAGTCCATCAACAGCATATGGATAATCTTCGATTAGCAAATGAATACCGTGTCGGTGATTCGAGTCTTCGACAGCAACCCCTCTGAAAAACAGATTGAAGATTAAGAATTGTTAAATTTCTAGAGTCGGATCAATTTACGTTTGGAGTGTGCTCAAATATAACGTATAAAAGGGAGGAAACCACACCATAAAAGACTTGAACAAATCATCTACTATGGTCTACATTCTGTGTTATAAATCAATCCACCCCACTTTATGTTAAATTTCTAGAGACGAGTCAATTTATGCCGGGAGTGTGCTTGAATATAACATATAAGAGAAGGAGACCACACCGTAAAAGACTTGAACAAGTCATTTACTATGGTGCACATTTCCTATTATAAATCAATCCATCCCACTTTCATTTTCGAAGGTGGGACAATTTTACTCATATTTCAACCAGAATTGAATTCATTTGAGTCGTAGTTGTAGTTACCTTTTGATGAGATCTGTAGGGAGTGCTTGTTCAGTAAATACCCAATTTTTGTATATAGTAGATGACATCTCCATGGAGAACTTTGAAGGGAAAACTGTTATTTCTAGAAAGCCTCCAGCATTGATTAGAGTTTGCCGAGCAAGTGCATTGATATTCATTGTATCTTTGAAATGAGGATGCAAAAGTTTATGAATTGGATGCATTACACTCAGCTGCCGGTGAGTTGCGATTATGAATGGTTCTATTGTTGCATGAGTATGTAACCTGCAAATCCAACAGGGGAAACTCTCAGCTTGATTATAATGTAATGTTCATAATGCAGGTTTTTTTACCAGTGGCAAATGAGCTGGTGATAGCCTGAGTCATTTACGGAAACATAAGCTTTAGCCAGTTGCCAAATGGAATCTTCAATTCCATCTTTACTAGGAGTATATACCGAACTTACAACAGTAGGATACCCCTCTGGATGAGGCAAACTCAGTTCAATGGCTAAAGGCTTTAGGATTCCATCTTTTGTCAGGTAGAGAATCGTTCTTGTTGCGTATGTTTTCGTTGCTGTGGTATTTATCCTTTTTAAATATGGCATCAGGCTGTCGTGATGATCTAATATATACAGTTTGTTCTTCTCAATTGCCTGTAAAAATTGTTTTTATGTATCTAGGAAAGCTTCAATCCCATAATTGAACTATATACAAAATTACCTCATCTATTGTCATGCCATCAAGAGCATCTTTTAAGTGATCTGCAGTGATTCTGCTTGATTGATCTCCATATAACTTTGGATCAAGATGACTAACAGGAGGAAATTCCTGTATGGAAAATACACTAATGAAATATGTATTCTTATGTAGTATACTCTGAAGCATGTATTTACCGAAAGGCGACGAATGACGATGGGATTGAGTCCCGCGATCATTTCCCTAGCAAATTCTTCATCAGATCTCCAAGCTGTTTTATCCTCTGCTTCATGATATAAATCAGATCACAGTTTATGAACAAATGTATATTGCTTACCTTGAATGATCTGTGGAAGAGGAAACTTGAAAGCTCCTTCTCCATCTGAACGAAGAAGCTCTCTTATGGTCTCAAATGGGATGGATTTGCGGATTCTATCCCATACCGATCCTTCCTGTATCTTGATACCAGTATCATAGAGTTGCATAACATCATCAAAAGAGTCAAATTCCTCTGGAGTTTCATCAAACAGAGACTGAAACTCAGGTGCAAGGAACTGAAATATTGACTTGAGTGCGTATGCTATGAAATCAGACATCTTTATGTTACTGAACTTTTCGTCTCTTGGAACATAGATGCTCAAGCTCTCATACAATGGTAGTCTGCTTTCACACTCAGGATCTGTTAAAGAATTCATCACAAAAGTAGAGAAAGAGCATCTGATTTCGAATATTCCGTTTACCTGATGAAGATGGAGGCCGGCCTGTTCTTCCTCTACGAGGATAAGGAAACTCCGCTGAACCTCCAAGAATAGGACGCGCATGGTCGATTCCCTTTCCAGGTTCACCTAAATCGTTATAGATATCGTAGTCGTATACTCGATCCCATTCCTCCAACTTTCCAGTTCCACTTCCTCTCAGATTTTCCAGTTCTTCCTCTCGGTAACGCGCCACCACCGGCGGCGTGTCCCCAGGCAGGTAAGGCTGTAACGATTAATGCTAATAAATTCTTTCTTTGAATTTTCAAATTCTAGGTATGAAAAGGGGGGAACTCTAGGGATTAGAATTGAAGACCTACCTGATTTGTGAAGAAAACGCGGTCCTTCTTGTAGTATTCAGCAGGGTAAACCCAAGAGTTGCAGAGAAAATAGATACGCTCGTGTCCGGGGACATCGTCGAGAGTCAAACTCTTGAGATAAAACTCGGAGTGGTGCAAATTCGTGATGATGAAGGCAACGGGAACCCCCATGTCTTTGGTCCAATCGAAGGTCACGCTGTAACTCCCTCTAATCCAGCCTTCCAAGTAAACCTTATTTCCATGATTTCTTCTATTACTCGCTGATCAATGTACAAACAAACAGTTTTTCAAATTCAGTTTCAGCGAAAGATAGTTTACTTGAAAATAACCTTGATCGGAGGCGGAGGTGATGAGCTGGAGTCCCACTTTCCGTCCAAGGAGCTCATCGGCGGCGTCGTGGAGGGCCGACGAGGTCTTCTTCTCGATAAATACGATTCCCTTGATTTTACTGGCGGCAACTTCGAGCTTCTGCTTCTTACTGGATTTGGATTCCTCCATCAGAATTCCTTGAATGCATTTGCAGGAAGAGACGGAGCTTTAGCCTTTAAGTAGAATCAATGAATGTTGATTGGTGACTTTTTGCCGTTGACCAGCATCTTGCCACGTCAGATATTGTATTCTAGGCAGAAAATATTATTTTATTATTTGCAAACGTGATAGGTATATTTTATTATTATTGTAATACATTAATTTTGAAAGTTAAATTAATCTCATATTACTTTTATACATGAGGTTGATTTAACCAAATATTATTTTAAGCTGCACCTTAAATTTCATTAGGAGAAATAATAATAATAAATTTTAAAAATAGCTATATTGATAAATATGTTTGACTATAAAAATAAAATAAATTTCAAATTGTGATATTCATATAAGTAATTAGCTATGTTATTATTTTTATATAATAAAATTATGATGAAGATGGTAGTTAATTATTAGTGCATTGTTGGTTTACCAACTTTATATAAATAATAAATAACAAACTTATATAAAATAATATAAAGTCAACGAAGGGAGATATAAAATAAAGTATTGGTGTGTAAATTTGTTTAGTAAGACTGTAAGAGATGTGGGAACGCGTATTAGGACTAGGAGGGAGAGCCAAACACGTGTAATGAAATTTGTTAGGTTCACTTAATCGTCAGTATGCAATTGTTTAGCAAGTTAGCCCATTGTATATGTGCTGTTTGTAATTGCTTTTGGATGTTACTAAAATACAAAATAATTTATATTGAATAGTGTTTCTAAGTGGTCCCCGAAATTTGAAATTGTATAAATGTTGTGTATACAAAGTTTGTAAATTATATATAAAACCTCTGAAGTTGATATAATGTGTCATTGATCCTCGAACTTTTTAAAATTGTAAATAACATGACATCAAACTTTAATAATTGTATGCTTGGTCTCCGAAATTTCAAAATCGTTTATATTTGACTCAAACTATCGTTAATATTTTAAATGCTCTATAGTTTTTATTTGACTCATTAACTTTGAAAAAATGTAATGATTATATCTATTAAAAATAACAAATAAATTGTCAAAATCATTCATACGAAAAAAAAATGAATATCGCTACTATTTATTTTCGAGGGTCTTCTTTGAATGACTTTGAAATTTCGAGGGTTTTGTATGCAATTTAAAAACTTTATGAATATCACTTTTACATTATTTTAAACATTAGGGGTCATCGTGTTAATTTTCCCAATTTGTATATTATCATACAAAAATGGATTGCTATGAATATTTAGATCTAAAGAATATTGAATATTATTTATACTAAAATCACTTCAATAATAATGATACAAAAACAACATTTAGATTACTTTTAAATTATGTGAACATACAAATTAAAGTATAACTCAGAATAGATAAGTAAATATAATAAAATTTAGGGATTAGGGTTTTCCCAACCTTTAGATAAGTATGCCGAAAGTTGTAAATTGCATAACTAAACACCCGAATTTGATATTATATGTCATTGACCCTCAAATTTTAAAATTGCAAACTCAATGTCCTCTAAGTTTAATAATTGTGTAGTTAATCCTCGAAGTTCAAAAATTATTTATATTTGACTATAACGTAAACTTTAAAAGAATATTATTTAATGAGTATGAGGGTCGCAAATGATTTTCAAAGTTCGGGTGTTTCATAAACAGTTTTTAAACTTTGGGGACATCATATTTATACTATTTCAAATATAGAAGGTCAAGTTTGTATATTTATCTTTGTAATACATTGTAAGCCAGTAAAAATGTAAAATTAGAAAATAAGTCAAAATAATAATTATTAAACTATTGTCTTAATGAATCATATTTGATTATTATCCAAAACCAATTAAAATGAAAATATTCCGTTAAAAATAAAATGAGAATGTGTTAAATATACATTTAAATGAAAGTGGACATAATATAAAAGATTAAAATAAATAAATTATTAAGTTGTATTATGAGTGAAAATTACCGTAATATTTTATTTCATTACATCTAAATCCTAGGTACATTTGATGACCATCATCCCCATCCTAGCTCACAAATGAAAATTACGGTAATATAAAAGATTAAAATATGACCGTTTTTCTTATAATCGTGGAAAGCAAAAATGAAATGAATTTTAACTCTCCACTATAAAGAGACATTGAGATTAATTGTTTTATTGCTAACTTTTACAAGTTTTATATAACTTGAATTGTATTATTTTTTTATAGTGAATTTGATTATTTTGTCGATTTTTTTCTTGAATTTTCAATTAAACATTTTGTTGTTTACTTTGTGTTCTTTAGTGTTTGCATATCCAACAAAAATGGGCTAAATGACCAAGTATATATCTTTTGTTTGCATTGTAAAAACGAAAATAGAAATGTCCCTTAAGTTTTAAAGTTCTCAAAATTCCACAAATGGTATTTTAAGGAATATTTAGGTTTTTATTTATTTTATATATATAGAAAAATTCATCCTAAATTGTTGTTTTAATATTTTATTATTATACATTTATTATGGTAGCACTTATGGGTGTAAACGAATTGAACAAATTCAAGAACTTATATAACCGAGCCGACCAAGACTCGGGTTCAAGAACGTGTGCACCCTTAAGTGCTACCATAATAAAATGAATAATAAAAATATATTAAAACAACAATTTATGAGGAATTTATCTACATAGTATAAAATAAATAAAAATAAAAATAGTGGTGAGAATACCATTTTGTGGACTTTTGAGAACTTGCAAAACTTAAGGACATCTCTATTTTCCGAAGCTAATCGAGTTTGATTTTAGTTCGAATTCGCAATGAATCTAATACCAAACTTAAAAATATCCAAAGAACCAAATTTGGTGGTTTTGTAGTAAAATATAATATATTACAATATTAATTTTATATGCATATATATACAACTAACTAAGGGGAAAGTTTCCGTGTGCAGCCTTTTTTGACATTTCAAAGGGTAATTTAGATTTTTCACAATTTATATTATTAATTACATGTACAGTAAATATGGACTTTTGAATGTAATTTTTTGTTTTACATAACATTGTATTTTGTTATATTGTTAAAAAATAATATTAATTATAGAAATCGAGCTACGAAAAAAGCTGACCGTGGCAAACTGCAAATCAGTGCTATGTTTCTAAAACATAATTAATTTATGACAAAAACAAAATCAATCGAAAATTAATGCTACTTTTTACGTTTTAACAAGTTACAATGCTATTTAAAAAACTCACTCATTTTCAAGGGGCATTATGCACAATTTAAATGTATATTATTAATTTCATTATAATTGAATTTTAAAAGGACAATTTTTTAACATTTCCAACTATAAATCCTAATATATTTCTCCTTTTTTTGTTGTCTTTTTGTGTTGTACAAACTACAAACCACGGCAGATAAATTATTGAATGAAAAATCACCACCAAACAGTAGCGTCCAGTTTGATGAAATGGCGAAATATATGGTTGCATGTTCTTCATTTGGCAGGCTCCGACCAACGATATCTGTATTATTCCATAATTTTATTTGTCAAATAAACATATACATCTCCTATAAATTCATACCTTTTGTTTTAATTTTATTCACAGATCTTCAATTTTCAAGTTTTGGTAAGTGTATTGTTAAAAGTTTATGTGGATTTGTGTTTTTTTATTTAAAAATTTGATTAAATTTGATTCAAACAAGTTTTGTTTTCACTGTTTTGTTTACAGTTTCAAAATGAGTGTATAGAACGCTTTGGTTATCAGTTTCTCTTTAGTTTTTTGTTCTGTTAATGCTGGGCGAGAGTAAGTAGGTAGAGATATTTACCCAGGCTGTGTAACTTATGAGTACATGCGCGTAATAATAATGGATTTGTTTGGGGGATTATCGGAACTACGCGATATATTCTAGAGGGTTGAATTTATCTTTGTTTTTTCATCTGGTTGTTTGGGTTTTTAGTTTTTATGTTATGGGTTTTTTCATGGGGAGACGATCAATTTGAAACTGAAAACACAGAAAAAATTTTTGATTTAAAAGTTACATTAAATTTGATTCGATATTAAAAAAAGGTTGTTATAAGTTTATGTAAATTTGATTTTTTTAAAAAAATTAAATTAAATTTGATATCTAAACATGTTTTGTTTTGTTCACAGTTTTTCAGTAGATATAGGATTTGTTTGATACCCCGATTAAAACAGCGGTGATGTGCGGTGAGATGTTGAAATCGTGATTTTTTTAATGCGCACAAAACATAAGGTTAATTGCGATGTGATAATCGTTAAAAAATCACGATATCATCACAGCTGTTAAAACCAGCTGTGGCCTCATCGTGATTTTGGAAAAGACTCATTTACCCTTACTTCTATTAATTATAATATAATTAAATTTATTATTATATATATATAAAGGTATATTAGTATTTTTATATAAATCACGATCATAATATCGCAATTTTACCAAACATACTTAAAAATTCACGATCATCATATCTCACTACACTTCACCACATCTCACCACACCTCACCACATCTCAGCACATCGCAATTTTAAAAAAGCTGAACCAAACAAACTCATATATATGTGTTTGATTTAAAAATTAGATTAAATTTGATATTGAAACACCGTCGTTAGAACTTTATGTAGATCCATGTTTTTTATTTAAAAATAAGATTAAATTTGATATTCAAACAGATTTTGTTTTCTTCTGTTTTGTTCACAATTCTTCAATATATGTAGATTTGTGTTTCTAAAAACTAGATTAAATTTGTTATTCAAACAAGTTTTGTTTTTATTTACATTCAAAGTGCTTTTCAATTATAAAATATATTAGTATATGAAAATCATAAAATAAACTTCATCATTAATAAATTTATTATTTTCTATTAACAGATTCCATTATCAACAAAACACAGATTTTACTACATTTCAGAAGAAATAGGTATGTATGTAGTTCAATATTTTATTTTTAATTGGGTGATGTTTGCCCACGGCTCCCCAACTTATAGGCTGTGTAAAGGGTATGTCATTCAAGTTACGAAATTGAAAATATAGTACATTTTTTGATAAAAAATATACATTTATAGTTCTCTAACTTCAATTAAATGCAAATGAGACACCTCAAGTTTCTAATACCGTTTATGATTGTCACTTTAATGAATTCGTAAATTTTTAATATTTCATGCACAATTGTCAAACATCAAGGGTAATTTTTGTATAATTTTTCAAACATGTCATATTTGTGTATTTTGTGATAAGTTTTCAAACAGTTTTCAACTTACGAAAACCAGGTGCTAATGTCAGCGGTAAAAAACAAACGGTATTGATAACTTTAAGTGTCATTCTTGCAATTTCGTAAGTTAGAGGACATATCATTTACACATCTCGTAAGTTGAGGGCTAATTATGCAATTTTCTCATTTTTTATTGCCTATCTTACTTTATTTATATTTATTATTGATAAAATTTTTAATTAAAATAAATACACATATTTAATCATATTAATATATGAAAATATTTATTTCAAATTGACTCCCGCTCTCCCTGGTACCTAGAAAAGAAAAGTAAGGAAAACAAAAGTAAATATTGAAATAAAATTATCAAGGAAAATTAGATAGATTAGTTCAAACTCAAGTGACTACAAATCTAAGATAACTCTAGCTAATTCAAATTACAGTCTTATCCCTTAATATTTTGATCACTTATCTTAATATTATTATGTTATTAAGAATGCATGAATAAATATTGTTGTGGTTAGAAAACTATGGGTACCAATAGTCGTCCGGTTCGCAATAAAACGAACTCGGTTTATATTTGTTTAAATGGGACAAACGATTAAATAAGAAAGGAAAACTAGGCACAACGATTTAGAATGGAAAACCCTTCGGATGAAGGGAAAAAACCACCTAACTAAGAGAAGGAAACACTCTTAGTCGATTGATTAATAGAACAGTTCATATTACAAACAAAAGACTTATGAAAATGATAAGGGAAACTAAGAAAGCGCAGAGAATTAACCGGCAGAATAACAACTTATTCTTGCGCGTCCAAAAGGTCTTCCTTATTCCGTAATCAAGCCTCCTATTTATAGAGTTGAAATCACGTGTAATCTACGCCCTGTAACCGCCTCTGACAATGTCATTTTCCCATGCTGGAAAACGTGAATGAGACCGAAGCGCAGTCTGCGTGATTAGGACCGAAGCGTGGAAGGCGTGGTTGAGCCCAGAGCGCAAGACACGTGGGCTGTAATAGATGGATCGGTCCCCGAAGCAATGAGCCATATGCAATATCGGCCTTCGGTCCCCGATCACTGAGTATGGGCTCTCGGGTCCATATTTCCTTGTCGGGTCGAACATTTATTGGAAGTTGGATCTGAGGCCTTCAGGTTCGGCTTCCTTCACTTGGGCCGGCCTAGCAAGGCTCGGGCCTAACTTGGTTCGGGGTACCGATATCCGAAGGTCTCATCACTAGCCCCTCGGACTTTACTGCCATCATAATGGTGATATAAGTTCGACCATCTAACTGAGAGCGTTTGAAGCAAGAATGCCCGATCAAACGAACAGAGGACCGTACCCGAACTGGTTATGACATCGTCTCTAAAGACCGATCTTGCACTTAGAGAATTTTCGGAAAGTCAGTTTTCAAATTTGAAAGCTGTAACGGCTATGGGCAAAAGTATAATTTGAGCTTTAACAGTAGCATGTGCCCTTCCGTATTCCGAAGGGAGGACATGTCATTAGATTGCGGTAGCCTGCATCAGTGACGTGTCATACTGTGAGTGGCCAATGTGAGAACATAAAGCTGGGATTTGGGTACTATGCAACCATCGTGCCATTTTGCGTAAAATCTCCGAGCCTTAACCCTCTCTGGCGATTTCGTTTCTAGTGCTCTCAAACCTCTTTTTTCTTCGCAAATCTTAAGGTAACCACTTATGACACCTCGTAAGGCTAGACATCCTGTGGTCTCGGAGATTGACACCGAAGAATTTCGGGTCAAGTTCTCCATCCCAGCCCATCACCCCATCTGGAGGAGGAAGGAAGACGTTTCGTGCTTCCTTCCTGCCGAGATGAACATTCATGCTAATGTTTTGCCCATTAGCTACGCCTCCCTGAAGTGTGGTCTGCGATTCCCTCTTCATCCTTTTGTAGCGGCCGTACATCGAAAGATCCACTGCCCGACCTATGCTCTTTTTCCGGGCAGTTATGTATATATAGTTGCTTTTATTTTTTATTGTTACAGGCAAGGGGTAGAACCGACCCAGAAACATTTTTTTAACCTCTTTTCGGTGGGATCCCGAAAGGGGAAGATGTTGTTAGGGTGTCGTAGATTATATTACATAGCGACACGAACAAAGGAATGCGTCATCGTTGACAATGAGGATTCCCTTCATGAATGAGAATTATACTATGTCTAGATAGACATTCCGAAGGAGGATCTGTTGAAGGTGTCTCCCTTAATTACTCATCCTGACATCGAGAGGTTGGAACGACACCGGTTCAACCCTTCCCATCAGGATATCGCACACACTGGCGATGCTTCCTCCTCCCGAAAAACGTCTTAAACGGATAGACATACTTCGAGAGAATAAGCTACTAGAGATAGGGGTAGCGGGCATGACCGGTGCTCTTGCCCCGAAGGAGATACTCTCTAATTCGGGCTCATATGACTTTGAATTAATTTAGTTCATATCTCACGATCCTTATCGTCTTTCTTTTGCAGGTTCCACAGATACAATGTCAGGAAACCGAATGGCTGAGATGGCCGCTGCTACAAAGGCTAGGAAGGATGCTCGATTGCGGACATCCAAATCAATGTCGGATACCCTGGCGGAGTCTTCTCGATCGGCGGGGGACCCTAGCAGTCAGAGGCCCGATCCCTCTATGGTGGAGGTGGATGAGGTGATTTCGAGGAAAATCTGCTCGTTAAGCCTATCCGCCATGTACAGGATCGGGAATAGTTCTTCTATGGACCTTAATATCATGCGATTGTTGCTCCAGGGTTCAATGAGGGTAGAGGATGTCCTCCCGTCCTCTAACTTGGGGGAGAATGTGTCGAGGCCCCCTATGCCTCAGACTAATAACAAGCGGGACCCCGAAGATGAAGCCCCGAAGCAATTTAAGCAACTGAAGAAGGTTGGAAGTAAGCCTGCAGCCCCGATCACGAAAAAGGGATTCCGATTGATGGACCATCGGTCCCAACGCCATCGGACCCTGAGCTTATCATAGAGGCAATCCATGAGATGGTGCCCTCTGTTTCGAAGGCTCGAGGGCCAAAACGGACTCCGATATCATGGAAAGATGCCATGTTGGAGGAATACCGATTGGTAGCTAGGAAGAATCCCGCTGGATTGGATGGCTCGATCCCCAATCTGGTGACTGCTTATTTGGAATCCCAGGCCACGGTAAGTTAACTTCGCATTCCATCACTTGAGTAGGAATTGGATCTGACTAGGATCGTTTCTTACAGACATGCATAAGAAGCTTGGACCTTGCTTCTGATATCCAGCTAAGCCGAAGCTCTGCTTCGGTTTCTAAAGAGATGAAAGACCAACTTACTTAGCTCAAAGGCAAGTTGAGATCAAGCAAAAGAAGCTGGAATCGGTCCGGGGAAAGTGGGACCGTTTGAACGGAGATCTATTAGGAGTGGGCACCCAAATCTCGCTTGCCACTTCTCAAGCAGCGGAGTGGGAAGCGAAACATAAGGAGGCCTAGTCAGTTGCTGATTCTGCAACGGCCCGAGTTTTGGAGCTAGAGCGCCAGATACAAGAGTTGTCTGACGAGAGCAACATGCTTCTCCTTCGGTCCCAGAAAGAAAATGATGTCTTGAAGGAAAAACGGGTTAGGGGTAAGGAAGCAGTTCGGGAAGCCCTTCTGGGTTTTGCCCAATCACAACTGATGTTTGACTTAGCGGCAAACGTCTATAGGTCGAATGTCTCCCAGTACATGGATAACATGAGGCGCCAGATAATCAACAAGTTTGGTCTGGACCCCGAAAATGAGCGCTGGGAGTTGATCGATCCCCTAACCAAAGATGAGAACTTCGAAGAGATCCCAGTTTTGGATGAACCTCCATTGGACAAGGATCCCAATTTCCCTCTATTTGACTTGATGGAGAGATCGGTCAATGAGGTGGTTGAGGAGAAGGAGAGGAAACTGGACGATCTCAAGGCATGGATCGCGGAGAAGTACGGGGCATCAGATATGGAGGAATGACAGATAGACTAAGTTTAAACCTTAGGTCCCCCATTTATGTATTTTGTTCACTGTAAATACTATTTTTCAATACATCTCTTTTCTTCTAAGTATTAGTTCGGGGTCAATACTGAACCTAGACCGTTCAGTCACCATAACTTAGATTGGAATTTCACTAGGCTTAATAAGTTAGGGAATTCTAATCATGTCAACAGATCACTCTTTATTCCGTCCCTATCAAACATTATGACTCCGGTGGCATTGCTTTGGTTCTTTATGAGTCCCAATATAGGCTGGTGTTTGTGCTTTGGCTGGTTAATTATGTCCCTGTTATCTCGTCTATGGTCGGGTACAAAGAGGCAAGAGTTATTTCCGAAGGGTGAATGACGTCGAAGGGGAAATAAAGTTCGCAGTAAGTTCTGGGAGTTTTGCAATCTATCTAAGTACTCAACAAGCGTGGAAGTATCTGACTCGTCAGAGTGGTCATAACTACTTGAATGCCTTATGGATGGACTGCTACGATCACCAGTCCAAACTCGTCCAGAAAATGAGAAACATTTTTATGGTTCAGAATTGCCATTAAGAGTCAAAGATTTTACAAGAATTATCGTCTTAAGTTCATAACATTCCAGGATCGGGGGATCTCATTCCCATCCAATATTTCCAACTTATAAGCCCAGCTCCTAAGTTTTTCAAAACTCGATAATGTCCTTCCCAGTTTCTATCCATCTTCCCAACGTTACTCTGAACTCTAACATTCCTGAGAACATTTTCTCCTTATGAGAATTCTCTAGGTAAGACCCGTTTGTTATAGGCCCGTTCAATGGTTCGTTGATAAGAACACATTCGCGCATAAATCACATTTCTTTTTTCTTCAATCATTTCAAGGTCTAGGGACCTCCTTTCATCGTTCATGTGCTCATCATATTGGGTTATCCGAGGTGAGTGGATGACAACCTCAACTGGACTAACTACTTCGGACCCATAAACTAAAGAGAATTGAGATTCTTGGGTCGTAGAGAGGGGTGTAGTCCTGTAAGCCCATAAAACCTCGTATATATGATCGGACAACTTTCCTCCCAAATCTTCCAACTTAGATTTCAATCCCTTCAGGATAACTTTGTTGGATACCTCAGTCAAACTGTTGGTTCGAGGGTGAGCCACTGATGAAAAATGATGAGTGATGCCCAATTTGATACAAAGATCCCGAATAGACTTTCCGCGGAATTGGAGTCCATTATCCGATACGAATGCTCGTTGAACTCCAAAGCGGCTTATAATATTCCTCCAAAGGAAATGTTTCACCACTTTCTCTAAGATAATGGCCACTGCTTCCGCTCGATCCACTTGGTGTAATATTCAACTGACACAATACAGAACTTTAGCTGCTTTATCGACCGAGGGAAAGGTGTCAAGATATCAATTCCCCATATTTCAAACGGACAGATGAGTGGGGTTATCGATAAAGGAGCTCCTAGCAGTTGTTGGACCGAGGCGTGATATTGACAAGCATCACATCGCCTAGTATATTTCTTAGCATCCTCAAGAAGTGTTGACCAGAAATACCCAACCCTGATGATACGATGATATAAAGATCGGGCTCCATAGTGAATACCGCATATTCTTTTATGAACATAAATTATGATAGCCTCAGCCTCAATAGGAGATAAACATCGCAAGAGCGGACCCTCGAAACTTCTTTTAAACAATCGTCCATCATTCAAGACATATCGCTTGGCTCGGGTTTCAATCTTCCTGGCCTCAGATGTGTTCTCAGGAAGGTGGCCATTAGTCAAATACTTCACAAAGGGATCCATCCATGTGGTTTCCCCGGGAGAGTCAATAGCATTGATATTCAAGCCGTGGAGTTCATGGCATAAAATCTCAATTTCCTCAATTGATTGTTCGGTCACAGATACTTCGACCGAAGTTCGGTCTTGAATATGGACCGATACCGTGCCCGGTCCAATGTCTGGTATGCATGCGGTCAATCTGGCTAATGCATCTGCAACATTGTTCTGTTCTCGCGGCCTGTGGTCAAGTGAGAATTCACTGAACTTTTTTTATAATTCCAGGACCTTAGCATGATATAGCTTCATCGTGGGCTCGTGTGTCTCAATTCTCCCATCGAATTGTTCCACCACCAATTTAGAATCGGAGAACATTCGTACTTGAGCAAGTCCCATTTTTCAGGCCAGGGTCATTTCTGATAAGACTGCCTCATATTCCACCATATTATTTGTTCCAGAGAATAAGAACTTAACAGCGGAATGGATAACATCACCTTGCAGCGTAGTAAGGGTAATGTCTGCCCCTCTTCCTCCGAAGGTTGATCCATCAACATGAATGATCCATCGATCGTCCTCTTGGTTTAAGAATATGGTTGATCGGGTCATTTCGACCACGAAGTCAGCGAGAACCTGAGCCTTGATCGCCCTTCGGGGTCAGAATTCCAGATACATGGAGCCGATTTTGATTGCCCATTTTGCTAATCTCTCGTTCAGATCTGTCTGATTTAGAACTGCTATCAAAGGATGATCAGTATAAACATAGACCATTCGGTCTTCAATATAATGCTTCAACTTAGATATGGCATTCTTCAATGCCAGCATAAACTTTTCCAGAGTGGAACATCTAGTTTTGGCCGATACCAAGGAGTGACTCACATAATAGACTGGCCTGTGAACGTGTCATCCCGAATGATCACGAGAGCTGCGCTAACTGCGGCATCTGACACAGTTAGATATAATCTCAAAGGTTCATCGTAAGTCGGACTCACCATCACAGGGGGAGTACTTAAGTAAGTTTTCAGATATGAGAAAGCCCGATCGCATTCTTCAGTACACTCTAGATGATTTGCTTTTCTCAATACTCTAAAAAAGGGAAAAGCCCGATCCGTGGATCTAGAGACAAATCTGTTAATTGTGCAAGACGACCAGTAAGCCTTTGGAATTCTCTCTGGTTTCTCGGAGGTTGCATATCAATAATAGCCTGAACTTTCTCAGGGTTGACCTCTATGCCCCTTCATTCTGTGGGGCTATGCCGCCATGGCGGGTAACGGAGGTTTCTACCCTATATTTAAGACTGAAATCGAATTTTATAACAATACGCAACCCACAAATACGAAATCTATTCACAACTGCGAACACCAATTAAATTTGTACACATGTCTTACACATGTAGGGCTGGGTAAATTAGAAAAATGTACGCAATTGAGAAAGCATTTCGTAATTGTTGAGTTCGTTCGTTACCTTCAGCTGCCTGGTTCCAGCCTGCGTCTTTCTCCAGCGTTAACTTTCTCCAACATCGGTTTTCCTCCAACGTTGCTTCTCCTCCTACAGCGCTACTTATCCTCACTTCAACGCCTTCCTACAACGGCAGATTTCCTCCAACATTGTTTCTCCTCCAACATCGATTTTATTTCTCCTCATTTCAGCACCTTCTTCCAACAGCAGCTTCTCCTCAAACAGCGTTGCTTCTCCTCCCACAGCTGTTTCCTTCCAACAGCATTGCTTCATCTTTTGGTAAGTGTCAATCTCATCATTTTATTGTTTACGTGTAAATAGTTTTCAAATTTGTGGGGTGTTTTCTCTTATTTCGTATTGTTTGTCCATTTGAAAGAAATGAACTAGTTATTAACAGAGACAGAAGCTTCCTCTTCTCCTCGATTTTCAGATGATTTTTTATGTTTCAACAGAGTTTTAAGCTCGGTCTGCAGGCTATATAACATCTCTTGCTGATCAAGCAGAACCTTTATTTGCTCTGCATAACAGAAAAATCACATTGATAAAAAGAGAGACCAAAATAGCACTCCGCACAAGAGAAATAACCCATGAAGGATTAATTAAAGAAAAATGCCTTGAACTTCCTTCAGCGCCATTTCAACCCCCAGAAGTTNTCATAATCTAATATTTCGCCATCCAACCCGATGAATTCTTCATTCTCCATACCTTACATACACAATTTTAAAAATAACGAAACATCGAAACCTTATTAAGAAAATTATACGTCAATAAACAATACGAAAAATATATTAAATATACCACCAACAAATTTATCCATATCAAATATCAAATTATAAATTAAAATAAACACACAAATATATTAAAAAAAACCTTAAAAAAAATTACCGAAAATTACTTGAATTGCAACGGCTACAAAATTTGAAATGTTGTGTGCAGTGAGAAGGGGAGACGCAGTATTTATAATAGAACGATGGGTGTAATTGTGAACTGCAAACGTAATTGTGAACTGCATTCGTAATTACCAACTGCTTTCGTATTTGCCAACAACATTTGTAGTTCAAGCATGCTGATGTGGCATGTAGTTATTCGCGTTCGCAGTTGTGAATAGATTTCGTATTTGTGGATTGCGTACTATTATAAAATTTGATTCCAGTCTTAAATATGGGGTAGAAACCTCTGTTACCCGCCGCCATGGCCCCGCCATCTTCTTCTTCAGCCCTGGCCCCGGTTCTCTCGACCGGGCTGGCCTCTTTCATTCTCTGGCTGAGGTGACCTTCGGTCCTCCGCTCTGTCATTGTAGTTTTGGGGTTGTCTCCGATTGTCTCTTCCCCGTGGCCTATGACGATTGTCATCCTGATGGCCTCTTCTGGGCGACTCGGCTCTTTTGCCCTTAGAATAATCCTTTCTGGGCCTATCTTTCGTCATCGTCGCCACTGTCTCCTGCAGTAGCGGGCATTTCAAAGTCGGATGATCGTGATTATGATGGAGCTCACAATACATCTAATTGTCATCTTTCTTCGGGGACATTCCTCTCAGTCACAGCCGCTACTTCTCGTGGCTGCTTCTTAGGGTAGGAAACACTATGATCACCTATGAGTTCAGAATTCCCGTTAGACTTCCGATAACTCGCCCCCAGTGCCTCATTCTCCTTATTCCGTCGTCAAGCCTCCTATTTATAGAGTTGAAATCACGTGTAATCCACGTCCTGTAACAGCCTCTCACAAGGTCATTTTCCCATGCTGGAAAACGTGAATGGGACCGAAGCGCAGTCTGCGTGATCAGGACTAAAGCGTGGAAGGCGTGGTTGAGCCCGGAGCGCAAGACACGTGGGCTGTAACCGATGGATTGGTCCCCGAAGCAATGAGCCATATGCAATATCGGCCTTCGGTCCCCGATCACTGAGTATGGGCTTTTGGGCCAAGTGGGCTCTCGGGTCCATCTATCCATGTCGGGTCGAACATTTATTGGAAGTTGGATCTGGGGCCTTCAAGTTCGGCTTCTGTCACTTAGGTCGACCTAGCAAGGTTAGGGCCTAAGCTGGTTAGGGGTACCGATATTCGAAGGTCTCATCAAATATGAAATATAAATTACATTCAATATAATTAAAAACCACTACAATGTATATGCTCCTCTACTTATAAAAACACTATTATACTATATATGTATATCAACTTCTAATAATTTTGTCTAAGAATAATTAATCTATAGTTAATTAAACTAATAAATTTATGATAATAAATTTGCATTAACTTAATTACAATATTCAGGAAATGGAGCACACACATGATGATCATATCTTTGATATGCAAAACATACTTGCTGAACAACTAACGGATAGTATGATGCGAATGTATGCATATGAAGATGAGATTTACTACTTACGTGATGAGAACAGTGATTTGCGGTTCCAATGTGACACCCTCAATGCAACCAATATACACTTACTACGGCAGTGCAACAATGCAGAGATCGAAAACCACCGTTTGACTAATGAAAACAATGAATTAAGAAACGACAACTTCCATCTGAGTGAAACTTTGAATGATTTTCATTTACTAAATAATGACTCAGAAACTGAGAGTGATAACTTTGAAAGTGACTACAGTTCGGAAGTTGTGGATGAAATGTCGGATAGTAACATAGATAGTATCTAGACAATTCATTTACTATGTTGTATGTATATGTATTAGAACTAATTATCCTTTTGACGGTTAAACTCTTCAGCATTTTCAATTTTTTAGAAGTTGGTAAGTGCATTATGACTTATGTTATCTAATGTTTAGGTTGTATTTAGATGTATTAGAAATCATTAGCCTTTTGACTATTATACTCTAGGATTTCAAATATTTTGGAAGTGTGCAATATTACTTATGTTCTCTCTTGATTATCAAAATATATACTAAATTAAGTATAACAATAATAAGCATCAAGTAAAATATTGATTCAAACTAAATTACTTGAAAACAATTAGGGGATTTTAAAACAAGCCGGATAAATATACTTAAATAATATTTATACAAAACCTAATAAATAATCATATAACATTATGCTAATTAACAAATAAATGATAGATCTTATTAATAAAATTTTTGAAATACTTAAACAACATATAAACATGTAATTAATATATATATATATATATTAAAACAATTAGTTTAACCTATTAATATTTCATTGATTATGGTATTCAGAATTACCGGCATATGGATCCCACAATACATCAATTGTTTGAAGAGTTCACGAAGAGAGCACAAAATGTTATAGATGAAGCATCTTCTGTACAAAGAAAGTGGACCCGAAACATTCGCCGCATAGATGAAATTTGTTACCATGCCAAACAACAGCATGCTGCACTTAATGAATTACGAGAATTTGTGCAGGAGTCCACTAAAGTAGTAAACCTCATTTTAGAATTACAGTTGCTACGGGATATCTTTGAACCGACGGTTAAAGAGATGATTGACCTTGAAAACTACGCAACAAAGGATTCCCCGCCAAAGGAAACCAACCATGAAGAAACTTTATTTGAAAATAACGTGGAATATGAGACACTTAAAACTCATAGTGAAGGTGATGAGATGACCGGAATAACTTCTTACTCTCCAATTTCAAAGAAGGCTAAGATCATCAAAGAGAAGTCATCGACGACCTCAAGTTCATCATTAGAGAGGCATGATGAGTGAAGTACGGAAAAGTTTAATGTTTAGTCATTTGAATAAAATACTATATAAGTACAAGTTTATTAGTTACCTGAATATAGATGTATCCCATTTATTTAGAATATTTTGTTATATTAGAAAATGATATGTTACTATGCAAAAGATATCATATTTTATTTAATACATATTGAAAGATTACAAATATTCTATGCGATAAAAATAATGATACATATGTTTATTTAATACATATTGAAATATTACAATTATTCTATGCGATAAAAATAGTAATACATAAGTTTCATAAAAATAGATGTTTTGCATGTTTAATGCGCTGTAAACTTGGAATTAAAATAATCCAATTTTAACATAAATAAAAATAATTAACGTTTAACATGCTAATTAAATTATTTTTTTCTTTAAAATAACTTAATTATATAGTAGTATATTTGAAATTTATTTTATATGTCTTCCAAATTAAAAACAATATAAAGTATTGGCATTTATCATTTACATTTCAAGTATTTTAATACATTTCATGATAAATGAAATTATAATTTTAGAAATCAAAACAACTATAGTTCTTTTAGTATAACATTATTTCCATGTAATTAATCTATGGTTTCATGATTATTGTTTTATTACTAGGTTATCGTGCTTTCAATACAACAATGTGAAGAATATCGTGCCAATAATAGAGCACGCATGAGAGCTCATCGTAATGCCATGTCCAATGAACAAAGTGAAGCTATTAGAGCACAAAATGCAATATCACATCGAGAGCAACATCGCAAAAGAATTAGTAGTGATCACAACCTCGCTAGTCGGAACATTGCTACAACATTATCTACATGGACGCATCATGAGCCATCTTAATGTAATTCATGCACATTAAAACACTTTTACAATGAAACAAAACACATGTGATGTAATAATGGAAGCATATCAATGCCGGATGTTGTGGTTTCTTTTTATGGGTACCAATAGTCACCGAATTCTAATCGTAATTAATGACAAAAAATCGGTTTTATTTGTTGTTTGTGGAGATAACTTGAAATATAGAAAATGAAAAGAACACAGGCGGTTTTAACTTGGAAAACCCCTTAAGAAAGGAGGACAAAACCACGTTGCCGAGAGGACAACCTCCACGGCAAATTAATTAATAAATCAAGGGAAATGTACAAAATGAATAAGAACAACGAAATGAATATACAACAGGTTAGGGTTCATTGAAATTGTTCTCCTGTGCTTATCTTTTAGCTCTATATTTATAGAGGGGAAACGCTTGTGGATCACGTCATGTAACCGCCTCTGACAAGATCGTTTTCTCATGTTGGAAAACGTGGTTGAGCCCGAAGTGCGAACTGCATGAGCATGCCCGAAGCGTGAAACGCATGTTGATGGGTCAACATCCAGCCTGTCAGGACCTAAGCTGCCTCACGGGACCGAAGCTGTCTGCTGGGATCGAATCTATCTGCCGGGCCCTAAACTGTCTGTCGATCCCTAAGCTGTCTGTCCGAACCAAAGCTGTCTGCCGGGCCCGATCCTATACTTGGTAATTTCAGCTGTTGAATCCTCGCTTGAACCTGTCCACCTTCATCTTGGTTTAGAACTCATCGTTGGTACCCGGTTTAAGAGTTTCATCACCGGATATTCCAGTGCCTGGGAAATTATTACAACTTTATACTAAACAGAGTCCCCAAGGCCGTTCATTCAGAAAACAAATAAGGTGTTATAATCATGTATTTTCTTTCACATCTATTGGAGTCAAGCTAGATGAATCGATATCTTTTCTCAGACTGGTATATATACTTTTAGAGCACATGGTACTATATATCATAGAATTGGCTCATTACTCCCAAAACCAGAGCAAAGACCTACATATTTGCAGTTATTTATCTATGATACAGACCATGATGTTGGATTCCGTCTCCAAGAAAATGGTTATCTAGAAATATATGTATTACAAAATATTCTTGTAATTCTTACAGAATCAAATCCATTTGTTGGTGTATTAAAACAACTTGGCCAAAGGAATGATGTAATAGAGTGTTGTCTGATTATTAAAGAAAGAACAGATAATTGATTGCAATATACATGGCCTACTGCTTCTCAGGTTGCAGCAATAGTTACGTCAGATGATGATTTACTAGAGGCAACAAGTAGGCATATTCTTATCCAAACAATCAAAGAATATTATGGTCAGGTTCAAGCGAGGATTCAACAGTTGAAATTATCAAGTATAGGATCGGGTCCGGCAGACAGCTTAGGGCCCAACAGACTGCTTAGGTCACGGCAGAGAGCTTCGGTCCCGGCAGACAACTTAGGGCCAAGCAGACAGCTTCGGTTCGGACAAACAGCTTAGGGACCAGCAGACAGCTTAGGGACCGGCAGACAGATTCGATCCCAACAGACAGCTTAGGGCCAGGCAGACATCTTCGGTCCCGTGAGACAGCTTAGGTCCTGACAGGCTAGATGTTGACCCATCAACATGCGTTCCACGCTTCGGGCCTGCTCACGCAGTTCGTACTTCGGGATCAACCATGTTTTCCAACATGAGAAAACGATCTTGTCAGAGGCGGTTACAAGGCGTGATCCACAAGCGTTTCCCCTCTATAAATATAGAGCTAAAAGATAAGCTCAGGAGGACAATTTCAGTGAGAGCTAACCTGTTGTATATTCATTTCGTTGTTCTTATTCATTTTGTACATTTCCCTTGATTTATTAATGAATTTGCCGTGGAGGTTGTCCTCTCGGCAACGTGGTTTTTTCCTCCTTTCTTAAGGGGTTTTCCACGTTAAAACCGCCTATGTTCTTTCCATTTTCTATATTTCAAGTTATCTCCACAAACAACAAATAAAGCCGATTTTTGGTCATTAATTACGATCAAAATTCGGTGACTGTTGGTACCCATAAAAAGGAACCACAACATCCGGCATTGATATGCTTTCATTGTTCCATTATTAAAGCACACCTGGACATCTTCAAACAATCAAAGAATATTATGGTTGTTATGATCCTTTAAAGTATCCTCTACTAATCGCATATGGAACATATGGTTGGGATCCATATTTGAAAGATAAAGTTGGACACAAAATTTCATATTGCGACTTCTATTCATACAGATTATAGGTACATAATCATGTATTTTAAAATCATAGAACTACTCATATATTAAATTTGATATGTTATCTCTCTAAAAAATTGTTTTGATGTAGATTCGACCACAAAGTATATTGCTCATGGCTGGCCGTCTACTGCAACAATATGTAGTGTCACTTTTATCAAAATCGAAAGTGAAAGATTGAATTGGCTAAGGCGATACCAATCTGAAATACGAGCAGAAATTTATCAAAGTTTACAAGATTGTTTAACTAGCGGTTAAACGGATGGAGCTACAATTATATAATTTTGTTTTCAATTCTCAAGTCTTACAAATATATAATATACAACTCTATTGTTACAGAGAAAATGACTACTTTAGTCCCCATAGTTTACCAATTTTGGCAAATTTGGTACTCATATTTTGAAATGACAAATTTAATCCTAATATTTTTTATCTTTTGTCAATTTTGATCTTCTAAATTTGTAAAATATTACTAATATAATCTCCAAAGTGGCATAATAGGTCCTCAAAGTTTGAAAAGAACAATATCGGTTCTCACAGTTTACACATACTAGCAAAATTAGTCCTCAAAGTTCGTAAATTTTGGCAAAATTAGTCCCCAACCAATTTTAACACTGTTAGGGTTAAAAATTGAAAATCAGGTCGGTTTTGACATATTTACCGGTTTGAATAGAAACATGCAAGAAACCTTATCTAATTTTCACGACAATCCGGAATTTTTGTTCTAAACGGATCGATATAGCGACACGTTTTGTATACCATACAATGGCGACGACGTATACTAATTATTATACCGAACGGTGACGATTACATATACTAATTGCACGCTCCGAAGACTTAATTTGCCAACTCAATGTTTGGCACTGAATTTGCCAAATATACCAAAATTAAGGAACTGAAATTGACTATTTAAACTTTGAGAATCTCAATTGCCACAATTAAGTAACTATGAGGACCAATTACGCCACACACAAATATTTGAGGATCGATTTTGTCAAATTCCCTAAATTATAAGGACTTGTTTTGCCATGCTAAAACTTTTGGGACCTCAATTGTCAAAATTAGCAAACTACAATAACTAAATTTGTTAAAACTATGAAACAATGAGGACTAAATATGCCAATCGCCCATTGTTATAGCATGTACCGGTGGTCGAGTGGTACTACCGTCTTCATTTCTTGGAAGTCGTCTAGATATGTACCAACGATATCAGGATGCGATGTCAATAGTACAAAAATATGGGAAACTTGATATCTTCTTAACTATGGCATGTAACCAATCTTGGGAGGAAATACAGAGGGAGCTTCTACCACGACAATCGGCACAAGATCGACCAGATCTTCTAACAATAATATTTCGATCAAAGGTTGAAAAATTAAAATAAGACATCTTCAATCATTATGTACTTGGTACTGTGGTTGGTCATGTTCATGTTATAGAATTCCAAAAACGTGACTTCCGCATATTCACATGCTTATTATATTGGATGGAGAGGACAAAATGTTAAATCCTGATGTTTATGATAACGTCGTCTGTGCCGAGATACTAGACATCCAAATAGATCTTGATCTACAGAGTATTGTGTTGAAACATATGGTACATGGCCCGTGTGGTGAAATGAATCCAAATGCACCATGCATGAAAAATGGCTTATGCAAAAAGGATTACCCGAAGAAATATTCAGTATGCACAATACAAGGTATAAATTCCTACCCAAAGTACAGACGTAGGAATGATAACAATTATATTGATTGAATAGTGATAGACGATATGTTATAGACAACATATGGATAGTAACATACAATCCATGGTTACTGATGAAATATCGATGTCATATGAATGTATAATTATGTTGCAGCATCAAGAGCGTGAAATATTTGTATAAATATATCTATAAAGGGCCGGATCGTGTTCTGCTGGAAGTATAACCATATGAGAAACATGATGAAATTCAGGATTATATCGATGGCCGATGGATTTGCACACCTAAAGCATTTTGGAGAATATTTCAGTTTTCTTTGAGTAAAAGTTATTCTACAATGATACCTTTGCAGATGCATTTGCCCGGAATGCATAGAGTACAATATCGTAGTGAGCAACATATTGTTGATATTTTACAAGATGACAGAAATAAAAAGACAATGATTACATAATACTTTAGACTTTATGAAACGAGTCAAGAGACAACATAATTTTTGCACAAAGAGATACATGAACACTATACATTGGACAACACATGCAACATATGGAGAAAGAAGAGAAAAGCTTCGAAAGTTATTGTCATAATATATATGGTCCCATTAAATGATGGAGAACGGTTTTATTTTCGTATAATATTACACCATGTGAGAGACATTAAATCCTTCCAAGATCTCATTACGGTACAAGGAAATATATACACAAATTTTAAGGATGTAGCATCAATACGTGGTTTAGTACATTATGATTATACACTCACAGAATATCTAGAAGAAGCCATTTCATTTAAAATGCAATATGAACTTATAAGACTTTTTGCGAAAATTCTACTATATTGGAACCCATCAAATGTGAGATCTCTTTGGAACCAAGTATATCCCCAAATGGCCGAGAAATATGGAGCTTCGATACAACAAATACTTTATACACAGAGAGCCAAGTGTTATATGAATTAAATATACTCTTGATTCAACAAAACAAAAAATCTCTCAGATTATGATTTGCCTAAAGTATCTTCCCATTATGTTGAGTTCCAGAATGAACCAAGTATCATACAACAAGAAATACAAACTGAGATACCCGAATATGATTTAAATGGATTCTCATTGTTGAATAAAGAGCAAAGAGAAACTTTCAACATTATTTCTAACTCAATAAGAAAGAAAGACAATATAATATTCCTTATTGATGGCCGAGGTGACACTGGAAAAACATTTCTCTATTAGGTGCTCTTGGCAACACTAAGAAACGAATGACATATAATTTTGGCAACAACATCATCAGGAATCGCTGCAACATTATTACCTCGAGGAAGAACTGCTCATTCCAAATTCAAAATACCTATCAATCTAGAATGCAACTCGATGTGTGCAATAACCAAACAATCAAACTACGTCAAATTATTAAAAAGAGCATCGACAATCATTTGGGATGAAGCAACTATGACACATAAACATGCATTCAAATGTTTAGATCGAAGTCTTCAAGACATTAATGGAGAACAAAAACCATTTGGAGGTAAGACTATGATTCTTGAGGGAGACTTCCGCCATCTTCTACCAGTGGTGATATCAGGTACCAAAGCGCAAATAACAAATTTTATTATCATTAAATCAATAATATGGAGTAAGGTCACAACTCTACCATTGATCCAAAATATGCGTGCACAAGAAGATAAAGTATTTTCAAATTTTCTACTTCGAGTTGGTAATGACCAAGAAACAACTATCGGAGAAGATTTCATAAGAATATTAGATGATATTGTTATACCATGGGAACGAGAAACAAGTATCGAATGTCTCATACACTCTGTCTTCAACGACCTCATGTCACATATATATGATTTAGAATACATGAGACATAGAGTCCTACTAACTATTCTAAATGAAGATGTTGAATTCTTATGGGTGAGCATTCGGTACCATATAATGTACCATATCGAATACCAAAATATCAAATATCGAATTTCATATGAAATCTAATATCAATCTCATTCCAATAAAATTTTGGTACCGAAATACCAAAATTAAAATACAAAACAAATGTAATCTCATTCCTATTAAATAAATTAACTTAAATTTTATTTAATTCTATTAGCTTATATTCTATTTTAATATTTTTGGAATTAAATATGAAAACTATTATTTCAAAATAAATATGAAAAATTATTTTCTTAATGTAGAAATTTAATTATAATTTTTAAAAATATTGTGCTCATATATATATTGTTCAATATAATCTAAATATAATGAATAAATCCAAATATTAATCATTTTTATATAGTTGTAATATTTGATATTTAAAAAGCAAATATAATATAATTATGTGTTATATTTAATAAAAAATAATTTTTGTATTCGGTATTTTACTAAATTTTTATTTACTTACCGAATAAAGAATAAGAGCATGAAAAGCTCTTATGGTGGAGAAACTATTAAATAAAGCAAACGAAGAAATGGGCAAGGCAATTTAGAGTGGAAAACCTCGGGAAATTGGAAAAAAACCACTTGACTAAGAGCATGAAAAGCTCTTAGTCGATTAACTAATCAAGCAGTTCATTATAAGATACAACAGAGGTTTATGAAGATGACGAAGTATAAGAAAGCGATAAGAACTCCGGCAGAGTAACAACTTGTTCTTACGCGTTCAAAAGGTCCTGCTAATTCCGTCGTCAAGCTCTGCATTTATAGAGCTGAAGGCGTGTGTAATACGCACCCTGTAACTGACTCTGACAAGTTTGTTGAAGGTTGTTGTCGCACGATGTAAAACGTGGCAGGACCGAAGCGTGGCCTGCGTGATCTGGTCCGAAGCGTGGTAAATGTGTGGAGGCCCAGAACGTGGAACGCGTGGGCTGTAACCGTTTGGACCGAACCATGGGGCCATTTGTCAAAATCTCTTCTAATTTGCCAAAGTCCATCTTCGGTCCCGTCGTGGAACATCGGGTCAATTTATCTCAAATGTGCTAAACTGGGGATTTTGGGCCATGCGAGTTCGCTTTTTATTACTTGGGTCGGCCCAATCATTATTGAGTCTTACCAATTGCAGGGTACCTGGTCCTCGGATTCTCTTCACTAGCTCCTCGGGCTTGGTTGCAATCGCAGAGGTGACGAAAGGCCGATCACACAATGTTATATACGTTCGGGAGAATATAGGACCGAGCTTGCTAGTAATGAGCGTTCAGTGGACCGATCCTTCACTTAGTCAATTTAAGATGTGGATTTGAATTCAAAATACCATAATGTTCATTATTGTGTCACTTATAAATATTAATATCCAGACATGCGCCTTTCCACATTCTGCTATTCAATAGGTGTGATGAGTGCGTACAGACTGCAACCGCCTATGGTAGTCCTACGTGGGAGCTTACAATTGGTCGGGAAATTACTATTTAAATCAGGGTTTCGGATACTGTTCCTCCTCATCGTCATTTCGCGAAGAAAAAAATCACCTAAATCAAGCTCTCTGCGTCTTCGTTCTTGCCTACATTTAAACTCTTTCTTACAGATTTTCATCAAGGTACTAGCCATTGCTCCTCGTAAAATGAGATACTCAACCATCTCTGAGTTGGATATCGAAGAATTTAGATCTAGGTTTTCGATTCCGGCTCATTACTCCATATGGAAGGGGCGGGAAGATATTCTTTGCTTCCTTCAAGCGGAAATGAACGCTCCGGCTACCGCTATTCCTGTCAGTTATGCATCCCTGAAGTGCAGGTTACGTTTTCCGTTACACCCATTCGTAGCGGCTGTACGTAAGAAAATCCATTTCCCAACATTTGTGTTATTTCCGGGTAGCTATGTGTATATAGTGGCGTTTATCTTTTATTGCCACCAACAAAGCATGGCCCCGACCAATTTGTTCTTGGTCGGGTCCCGAAAGGGTAAGGGTCTATTAGGATGTCGTAGGTAATATTACATAGCGATGCGCACCAAGGAGTGCGCTATAGTTGATAAGGAAGAATCTCTTCATGTGTGGGAGTCTTGTTATGTGTGGATAAAGGTCCCTAAGGAGGACATGTTAAAGGTGTGGCCACTTATAACCCACCCACGCATAGGTCAGTTGGACCGAACCAGGTTCAACCCTTCCAGTCCGGATATCGCAAACACATTTGCGATGTTTCCTCCCCCTAAAGCACGTCTTAAACAGACAGAGTTGCTTCGGGAGGAGAGACTGATAGAAATAGAGGTCGCAGATAGGACTGGAGCCTCAGCCTCGAAGGGGCTGTTTTTTGTTCAGATCCATATGAAGGATCGGGTATGAAGTTATATTTTTACTTCGTCACTTCCTGATCCTTATATATTTATCTTGCAAATTCAACCGAAACGATGCCGAGCTCCAGATTCAAGCGTTTGCCTACCGCTTCGGCCCGTCTTCTAGAGGACGACATGAAGCAACGTATAGTGTGGAGGCATCTGAATCAGCGACATGGGGTACGCTGATTCGATCGGGGTCGTCCATTGGAGGGAATCCCCCGATCCAAACCACCAGCGCAAGCACATTAACCCTGCGTTGCTCAGGACAGCCCTCAACGGGCCAAGGACCCGCGCTTCGGGTATTTGGAGTGGTAGAGGAGGTAATAACGGCTAGGATTCGCTCTATGAGCCTATCCAGCCTTTACTAAATCGGAAATAGTTCCGCTATTAGCGCTGACACAATTAATTTGTTGCTACAGGGAGCCGTTCCCGTGGAGAAAGTTCTCTCCGGCCCCAATCTTAAGGCGAACGTCTCCCTGCCACTAATCCCCTTGGGTAAAGGGAAGAGAGCGACCGAAGCAGCCGCCCCAAGGGTTTTTAAAAGGCTGAAGAAAGGAGTAAATGATTCAATCCCTACTAAGGGGATCGTTTTGAAGGATCCTGCCTCGGGCCCTAAAACCAACTCCGACTGGGGGGTTGCCTTGGGCCTGCTGGACAGGTTTAAGAAAGGGAAGAAGTTGGCCTCCTGGAGGAATGCCTTCATTGAAGATTTCCGCCTCTACGGGGAACAAAACCCAGATAATGTTCATCCAGACATGTTTGGGGAAGAAATAATCGAGGGTTTCCTCGACCTCGCAACTAAGGTAAGTTCCCTTAATATTTAGGCCCGAAGGCTTATGTTCTGACCTTAATGTCTTATGCAGCTGATGAGGAAATGTTTCACAACTACGATCACCGTGGAAAAGAGCCAGGGTGACCAGGTTGTGTCCCAAAAAATCCAAGATCAACTTGACCTTGCAGAAAGACAAGTTGAAATCAAACAAGGTTAACTGGTCGCGGTACGAGAGGACCGGGACCGATTGGACAATGAAATGTTAAGAGTTGGGACGTAAATCTCACTTTTAATAGATCAAGTCTCTGAGCTGGATAAGAAAGGAAAAACAGCTCAGGATCAAGTCTCTGAACTGGAAGCCAAGCTACGGGCCAAAGAGGATGAAATTAACCAAGTCCAAGCTCGGGCCCAAGAGAAGAGGAATAAGCTCAAAGAGCTTCTTCTTCGGGCCCAAGAGGAGAAAACGAGCTTGGAGGAGGAGTTAACTAGAACCAGCACTTCGGCTGAAAGTTCGGTTCGGGAAGCAGTCCTGAGATTCGCTCGGTCCCCTTTGTTATTCGCTTTGGCGGATAACATACATGAGATGTATATTGCTAAGTACCTGGATAGCATGCGGGATCAAATTACTAAGCAATTCGGGCTTTCCCCTGTGGATGAAAGGTGGAAGGTGATCGAACCTATGGAGAATGATAGAAACTTTCAAGTAATTCCATCCTTGGAAGAACCTGTCCTAGAGGATGATCCCTTCTTCTACCTCTTTGAAGAAATGGAGGGAGCGGTCAACCAGAAGGTGGTCGATCAAGAGGAAGAGCTGAGGTAGCTCACGGCCCGGACCAAACCGCAAGAGTAAAGAGTGGAGGATAAGGAAGATGGGCAGGATAGTTAGATCTTGATTGTATTTTTATCTCTGTTTCGTTCCTTATTCTTAATAAGAGTTTCTTTCCCTCTCCATTCCTATTTAAAGTGAGAATAATGTTGTTATAACTTACCTTTTAAAATAATCAAATGTGTTTGGTATAAACAAGTGTGTTCAACCACTAAGTGTAAGATCGGGGCTAGCTATATTGTGCTAACTCATCGGTCCTCAATCTTACACTTGGTTCGCTCTGATTGGTTTTAACTGGATTGGTCGTTTCAAATTATGTATGGATCACTTTTATTCCATCATTGGGGTCATAGTTGAATTGGAAACGCGCGGTTTGGGTTCATTATGAGTCTCATGATAAGCTTTGGCCAAACCTTGGTTCTACTGAAGTCCCGTAGGTTATGTTGGTCGTGCTTTGGTTCTACATATGTCCCACATTAGGTCCGAACTTGTATTTCGATATGTTGACTCCCTCCCATTCCTTCTTTTGTAGCGAATTTCATAAGTACAAGGGTCATTTCCCAGCAATGAAAGCCGTTGAATGGGATGTCTTAGTTTGTAGTGAGTTCTGGGAGAATCGCGACTCATCTTTGGGACTGGGCAAGCGCAGGAGCATCTGACTTGTCAGAGCGATCACTGCAACTTGGGAGTCTTGCGGATAAGAAGCTTCGTTCACCAGTCCAGACTCGTCCTAAATCATCCGACTCTAGGGTTGGTCCATCATTTAATTAGAAACAGTTTGTTTTATACTTATTTGTTTTCTGCTTACGTTTAGAAGAATGTATATTTACTGAGTCAGAGCTATTAATCGAAGATTTACAAGAAATATTGCCTTAGATTCATGACGTTCCAAGTTTGGGGGATCTCATCACCATCCAATGTTTCAAGTTTATATGCACCAGATTCCAGTTTCTTCAATATCCGATACGATCCTTCCCAATTTCTGTCTAGCTTTCCGACATTCCTCTGCACCTTTATACTTCTGAGGACGAGGTCACCTTCAAAGAATTCCCTTGGGAGGACTCGTTTGTTATGGGCCGGTTCCATAGTTCACTGATAGGAACACATCCGCGCGTAAATCGCATCTCTCTTTTCCTCGATCATCTCGAGATCCAACAGTCTTCTTTCGTCGTTCATATGCTCGTTGTATTGAGATATTCGGGGCGATCGGATGGCAACCTCCACCGGGCTAACTTCTTCGGACCCATATACTAATGAGAAGGGTGATTCATGGGTCGTCGAGTGGGGTGTAGTTCAGTATGCCCATAGGACCTCATAGATATGTTCGGGGGATTTCCCTCCAAATTCTTCTAACTTGGTCTTCAATCCTTTCAGGATAACCTTGTCAGATACTTCCATAAGTCCATTAGTTTTGGGGTGGCCCACTGATGAGAAATGTTGGGCGATGCTCAAAATGGTACATAAATCCCGTACGCTTTTCCCACGGAACTGGGTCCCATTGTCTGATATGAATGCTCGGGGCACCCCGAAGCAGCTCACAATATTTCTCCATAAGAAGTGTTTTACGACCTTCTCGGAGATAATGGCTACTGCTTCTGCTTCAATCTACTTCGAGTAATATTCAACTACCACAATACATAATTTCATTTGTCCTATTGACCGAGGAAAAGGTCCGAGGATATCAATTCTCCATCTGTCAAACATACAATGTAACAGGGTCACCGATAAGGGAGCACCAGGCAGCTGTGGGACCGGAGCATGATGTTGACATATGGCACAGCGTTTGGTATACTTCTTGGCATCTTCAAGCAACGTCGGCCAAAAGTATTCGGCTATGACGACGCGATGATATAAAGATCGAGCCCCTAAGTGAATACCGCATATCCCTTCATAAAAAAAATCATGACGGCTTCAGTCTCAATAGAGGATATGCAACGTAACAGTGGGCCCTCAAAACGCATTTTAAACAATTGTATGTCAATTAGAACATATCTCTTAGCCCGAACTTCTATTTTTCTGGCTTCTGACTTGTCTTCAGGAAGATAATCGTTTGTTAGATATTTAATAAATGGGTTCATCCAATTGGGTTCCCCAGGAGATTCAGTAACGCTAATATTCAAGCCCTGGAGTTCGTGGCATAGAGCCCCAATTTCTTCAACTGACTGTTCGGTCACTGATATCTCGACCGAAAGCCGGTCCTGGATATGGACCGAAATAGTGATTGGTCCCATGTCAGGTATGCCCGCGGCCAACCTCGCAAGTGCGTCAGCAACCTTATTCTGCTCCCGTGGCACGTGGTCAAGAGAAAATTCACTGAACTTTTTGGATAATTTCAGGATTTTGGCGCAATATAATTTCATCATCGGATCATGAGTTTCGAATCTCCTTGCAAACTGTTCCACCACTTACTTTGAGTCTGAAAACATTCGCACTTTGCTAACTCCCATCTTTCGGGCCAGGGTCATTCCCGATAATACAGCTTCATATTCTACCACGTTATTTGTTCCAACAAAGGGAAATTTAACTGCAGAATGAATAAGATCACCTTGTAACGTTGTGAGGGTAATGTCCACCCCTCTTCCTCCGAAGGCGGATCCATCTACGTGGAAAGTCCAATGATCATCCTCTTGGTTTAGAAATATGGTTGATTGGGTCATTTCGACTACAAAATCAGCGAGAACCTGAGCCTTGATCGCCCTTCGGGGCAAGAATTCCAGATACATAGCGCTGAGTTTAATAGCCTATTTCACTAATCTCTCATTTAGATCCGATTGCTTAAAAACCACTTTTAGAGGCTGGTCAGTGTAAATATAAACCATTCGGCCTTCAAAATAATGCTTCAACTTATATACATCCTTCTTCAAAGCCAACACGAACTTTCCAATGTAGTATATCTAGTTTCAGCAGATACCAAAGAATGACTCATATAATAAACAGGTCTATAAACGTCATCCCGGATGGTTACCAGAGCTGCACTGACGGCAACTTTTGATACCGCTAGATATAAGTCCAAAGGTTCATCACAAGTTGGGCTCACCATCACCGGGGGAGTGCTTAAATAAGTCTTCATATCCGAGAAGGCCCGATCGCACTCTTCGGTCCAGTATAGATGACTTGATTTTCTTAGCACTTTGAAAAAGGGCAGAGTCCGATCTGTTGATCTGGAAATAAATCTGCTTAGCGCAGCGAGTTGGCCAGAGAGCCTATGAAATTCTCTCTTGTTTCTTGGAGGTTGCATATCAATAATAGCCTACACTTTCTCAGGGTTAACCTCTATGCCTTTCTCTGAAACATAATATCCTAAAATTTTTCCACTTCGGATCCCGAATCAGCATTTGTTTGGATTTAGTTTGAGCTTATATTTGTGGTATACTTCGAAACAACGAGACAAATAAGTAAAATGGTCTTCATCATTCATAGACTTGACAATCATATCATCAACATACACTTCCATTATATGGCCTATCAAATCTCTAAAGATTTTGTTGACCAATTTTTGGTATGTTGCTCCAGCGTTTTTCAGGCCGAATGGTATAACCACATGGCAATAGACGCCATCTTCGGTCATGAATGATGATTTTTTCTGATCTTCCTCAGCGAGGAAGATATGATGATACCCGGAGTAAGCACCCATGGTACTCATCATTGTGCTGCCAGACGCATCATCTACCAATCGGTCAATATGTGACAGTGGGAACGGATCCCACTCGCAGCTCTTGTTGACGTCGGTGAAGTCGATACACATTCGCCACTTCCCATCTGCCTTGGAAACCATTACTGGGTTTGTAATCCATTTAGTATAGTAGATCTCTCTGATAAACCCCGACCGTAGTAGTTTGTTCACTTCAGCCTGAATAATCTCGATTTTTTCGGGAGAATAACGTCTCATCTTCTGCCTAACAAACTTTGTACCAGACTCAGTGTTGATCTGATGCTCACTATCGGATCGGTCAATCCCCTGAACATCATCCGGGGTCCAGGGGAATATATCAACGTGGCTTCTCAGCAAATGGATCAGCTATTCTTCAAATGCAGGAGCCAGATGTGCCCCGATGCTAGTAGTTTTGGTTGAGTTATCATCAACCAGTTTTATGAGTTTGAACCCAACAGGTTCCATGGCTTGCCTCGGGTGCGGCGGCTCTTCAAGCAAATCCACCCGGGCCCTCTTAACAAGTGTCAAAGTAGCATTGTCTTGTTACCTTCTAATCCCCCTTTAAAGAAATGACTCCATGAGAGGAGGGGAATTTGAGCATCATATGATATGTTGAAGGGATCGCCTCGAACTTACTGAGGCCGATTCGTCCGATAATGGCATTGTAAGCCAAGTCTACTTCAACGACAATGAATTCAAAGATCTTCAATTGGTCCCTGGATGGGTCTCCTAGGGTGATTAGGAATAGAATTTTCCCGCATTGAATAACACTCCTCTGGTCGAATGCCCAGAGAGTTATATTTGCTATCGGAAGATCGTGAGCGGCAGCTCCCAGCATCTCAGCAACTTCGCGCATCATCAGATTGCACGAAACCCAAGTGTCCATCAAGATCATGTGGACCCGACGGTTCCCAATGATTCCAGTGATAGTAAGGGGGTCATCGTATGGTTCGATAATCCCCTCTCGGTCGGCCATAGCGAAAGTAATATCCCCCCGAAGGAAGGGGACCGCTCAACTGGATCATACTTAACCAGCGCCACAGATTCTTAGCTTTCAGCAGAGCCTCCGCGTGCTGTTCTCTTTCGGTCCCGGACCGATTCATTGATTCTCAATCCTCCAGAGATAACATAAATATCTCCGGCTACGTCTTTGGGTGCCGCCTCGTTTTGAGGAGGTTGGGCGCCCGCTTCGGCTGGTGGAGGAGCGGGCTGCTCCTTTCTTCCACCCTCATTTCGCGGGGCTCTACCGCCACGGCCCCACCATCTTCTTCTCTGGCCCTGGCCACGGTTCTCTCGACCGTGTTGGCC
This sequence comes from Utricularia reniformis, assembly GCA_009725065.1. NCBI lineage: Eukaryota > Viridiplantae > Streptophyta > Magnoliopsida > Lamiales > Lentibulariaceae > Utricularia > Utricularia reniformis. The sequence goes on along the minus strand of RWGZ01001268.1, from coordinate 105,968 downwards.
TCTATCTTGCTCTGGCGGAGGAGACCTTCGGTCCTCCGTCCGATCATTATAATTTCGGGGTTGTCCCCTAATCTCTTCCATGCGGCCTGTGGCGATCGTCACCCTGATGCCCCTTCGGGGAGATTCAGCTCATTTGCCCTTCTGACCATTCCGATCGAACCTTTCTTTATTCATTGCCGCTACTGTCTCTTTCAACAGCAGGCACTTCAAGGTCGGGTGATCGCAGTTGTGATGTAGTTCGCAATACACCCGATTGTCCTCCTGCTTCGGAGGGACGTCTTTCTCAATTACAGCCGCTACTTCTCACGGTTGCTTCTTAGGGTAGGAAACCCTATGATCACATGCGGTTCAGAATTCCCGCTAGGCTTCCAATAGCCTAATCCCAGCGCTTCATCCACCTTAACATATTTGTTGATTTTCTGAAAAAATTTCCTAAGGTGGATGGCGGGCTCTTCACCAAACTGACCGAAAGGCCGCATGGTCCCAAGACCTATTGTAGAATATCAATCTTGTCTCGGAGCTCCAGCTTGATGCCCCGAGCGGTCCTATTTAATTTTTTCATGAAGGACCGAAGACTCATTTTGACCGAGATATATTTTAGCTGATATAGTTTATGTCTACTTTAGGGCGGTCCTACATTTGGAGCGAACTGCTCAGATAAACCCAAAATAAACCCGTCATACGTCTATACGTCTACGCATCTGCTCCTCAGCACGCGCATGCTTTCCAACTCCCTGGTGAGCTCGTCAATACCTCTATGCATCTGCTCCTGAGCATTCCTAGGAGCGGGAGTTGGAGCTCTAGCTGGGAGATGAGGAGTAGATTGATATCTCGGCCTCCTCATTGTTACATCACGCCTGATAATTTCCTCATCATCAGTGCTATGCTCGTCAGGGTCGCTCTCGTACTCTCTACTTCTCGGAACAGGGCTTGAAACAGCCGGTGGCTCTGTTCCACTTCTCTCAGACGTAATCTCCAATACCACCTTCCTGACAACAGCTTTCAAATCCTGTAGAGAGAATGTTGGGGCTGGGAGACTGTTGGGAAGCACATCACTGTCGTTCGTCGAAATTCCAGTTGTCATGCCTTTAATTATCATATCCCTAGTAGAAACCTTAAGTGGGATTAGAGAATCGTCCCCACGGACGGCGCCAAACTGTTATGGTCCCTTTTTAGGAGGTACCAACAATCGTCCGGTTTGTCAAGAAACGAACTCGGTTTTAATTTGTTTATGGTGGGGGAAACTATTAAATAAATCAAACGAAGAAATGGGCAAGACAATTTAGAGTGGAAAACCCCGGGAAATGAGGAAAAAACCACTTGACTAAGAGCAGGAAAAGCTCTTAGTCGATTCACTAATCAAGCAGTTCATTACAAGATACAGCAGAGGTTTATGAAGATGACGAAGTATAAGAAAGCGATAAGAACTCCGGCAGAGTAACAGTCTATTCTTACGCGTCCAAAATGTCAAGCTCTGCATTTATAGAGCTGAAAGCGTGTGTAATCCACGCCCTATAATTGCCTCTGACAAGTTTGTTGAAGGTTATTGTCGCACTATGTAAAACGTGGCCGTGACCGAAGCGTGGCTTGCGTGATCTGGTCCGAAGCGTGGTAAACGTGTGGAGGCCCGGAGCGTGGAACGCGTGGGCTGTAACCGTTTGGACCGAACCATTAGGACATTTGTCAAAAGCCCTTCTATTTTGCTAAAGTCCATCTTCAGTCCCGTCGCGGAACATCGGGCCAATTTATCTCAAATGTGCTAAGCTAGGGATTTTGGGCCGCATGAGTTCACTTTTTATTACTTGGGTCGGCCCAATCGTTATTGGGTCTTACCCATTGCAGAGTACATGGTCCTAGGATTCTCATTACCAACAATTCACTAATTGATATATACCCATCTAATAATATTTTAATAAATTATACGTTGCGATATTTATATTAATATCAACAAATATTAAAAACTTTTTTACGCTCAATAATAATGTACAAAGTTGCAAAGGAACATATACAAAAAAACAATGTACAATATGTATGTTGTGTTATTCATAATAATCTCAATAACTACTATAAAATTTTTATCACCGAGAATAATGTATACGTTGCAAAGTCTAACTCTAAAATAAACATGATAAAAAAAAATATAAAAATATTTTTAAATTTAAATTAATTAACGTACTAACAAAAAACAATATCACACGACACGTCCAAAGAACGTGCATGGGGCTAGTATGTAACCTAAGATATATATTATTTTTTATTAAATCAAACTTTATATTCCTACTGGAGTGGTATCTAATCATAATTTTTGTTAGCTTTCAAAAACCAAACCTAACTGAACTTTACTATTATAAATTGAATTCAAAAATTAAAAACAATTAAATTCGATTTGATTTGGTTGGTTTATAAACTAGTAGCAGAATCGTGAACAATTAAAATTAAAAGTTGGATCCAATTGGGAAAAAATGAATGTTGAGGTTACTGAATTTGGGGAATAGCCTGCTTCTCTAGACCTCGTGCTTTCTCCAATTCGATTTCCACGTCTATCTGTTCGTTCTCTTGCTTCCAACAATCATTTTTAGGAGGCAGATGACAAGAATCAGCCGAGAGAGCAGGTTTGTACTGTTTCTGGCTTACATTGTTGTGGTAACTCGATCGGTTGCAACCACATCTTATACCCAGAAAGACCCACTTATCGGTGTGTCCCCAGAAGGTAGTTCACTCAATCTTCGTGTAATTTCATGGGTATGCTGTTATCGTGAGTGTAAGTAAGACTGAAAATTGAGTTGGGTGCAGATGAGAACTTTTTCAAGGGATTGTCTTCGTCGAATGTAATTAAATGTAAAGATGGATCAAAGAAGTTCAGTATTTCTCAGTTTAATGATGACTACTGTGACTGCCTCGATGGTTCTGATGAGCCTGGTACTCTTATGCATGATCAATTTTTGTATCGCTCCAATAATTATTCACCTTTTTATGATTTGATTGCCTTTATTTTCGAGGTGTTTACTTTCTAGGAAATGCCTTGTTTTGCATCAAATGATCATGTTGTTAGTGGGGTGTTGGAATTTAATTTTCAGGAACATCAGCTTGCCCGAATGGTAAATTCTACTGCAAAAATACTGGACATTCACCTCTATTTATATACTCTTCTAGGGTGAATGATGGCATATGCGGTAAAGTCTACTTTTCATTTCCATTTTTTAGAGCAATGTCTTTTTCAGCTTCCATAATCTCAAGTTTACACAAAGACTTGACAGGGACATCTATAACACAGCTTTTTAAAATGAAAAATTTCCTTCAAATTTATTTATCTGTTTATGTGTTAACTTTATTGCCTTTGTGAGTTTTTTCAATAATTAGTAAATATTTGCGTATCCATATTACAGTAAATTCTAAAGTATTCATCATAGTGACTGGTTACATTCTTGTCTTTATGTTCATACATAATGGGGCAGGTGAAAAAGAGTAGGGCTAGTCTGTCAAAAGTTCAGGGCATCTTGCTGAAGGGGTGCTCGGAACACATTCACGCTTTATATTAAGATGCTATTTTGAACCTCTAAAGAATTTGCTCTATGTGTCAATTAACTTCATATTTCTTATTTTCATCATATTTTTTTGTGCATTTTATTTGTATATCATGATTAGGACTTAAAAAGTATGAACCTGCGTGATTGAGCAGATTGTTGTGATGGTAGTGATGAGTATGATGGCAAAACTAGATGCCCGAATACTTGCTGGGAGGCTGGAAAAGTTGAAAGAGAAAAACTGAAGAAAAAGATTGCAACTTACCGTGAAGGTGTCACAATACGCAACCGGGAAATTGAACAAGCGAAATTGGCTATAGTTAAGGAGGAAGCACAATTGTCTAAGCTAAAAGATGATGAGAAAGTACTGAATGCTCTAGTTGAAACACTGAAAGGTATAGTCTCATGTCTTTCTTAAATGGAATTATTGCTGCCTTGCAAACAAGTTTTTAAGATGAATTTTTGTGTGCCATATATCTATCTCTTGAAGTTTTAACTAGAAAGTACTCTCATCTTTGTCAATGTATTAGAAAAGTTTTAAAAATTTCTGCACTGTTACTAGTCATGTTTTGTAAATGTGCTCTTTCCATGTTCTAATGCCTTCTTTTTTCTTAAGCTATAATTCCAGTGCCTGTCATGATTTTTATTTAACTTTGATTCTTTTTAATTTTACAAGAGCGCAAGGAACAGATTGAGAAAGCTGAAGAGAAAGAACGTCTGGAAAAGGAAAAAGAAGAAAAGGAAAGGAAGGAAGCGGAAGAGAAGGAAACCTCTACCCAGGTTTATGAATCCTTGCAGAATGATATTCTTATTGAAACTGAGAACATTTACCCCAAATATATTTTATTTTCTAGTTAATTTGCATTTTCATCTAGTGTTTTCCGAAAGTGTTCTTTTAGATAACATCAGGCCATTAGATCAGAATTTTTAATGCTAAAATGGTAATGTTCATAAGGGGATTTACAGTGAGGAGACTACTACGTTGAGAAAATTGAATAGGAAAAACACGATTGTCGTGGACAATGCTGAACATATAAAAGTCAGAGAATGATTGACTAAGGGAAAATCCATTTCAAGTTTAAACACTGACTTAACAGTTAGATGTTCTCTTCTGTATAACCATTTACAGTCCTATTTTTCCCCTTGTTTTAAGAGCTCTAATTGTGGGTGAAATATGTTACGTGACTTTATGCAGTGTTTTAAATTACGATAGCATGCCTGATACCTAATCTTATTATATTCTGAATTATACTTTTTCAATAGGCTTCCTCTGATGATGGTCATGAATCGACCAGTGAAACTGAGACTAATATTCATTCCAAGGATGAAGGACTTCCATATGATGGAATAGATTTAACTGAGGGTTCTGCCCAGGTATTGTCTTGTATTGGCCGAGTATGCATGAAAAATTGCTAGTATTTTTTTTTGAATTGTATTTTGAATTCTACCTCTTCGCAGAGCACTGAACAGCTTATTAAAGAATCCAGTATGAAAGAAAATGCTGGTCTTATTACTGAAGATCAGGTGAACCTTTGTTTATTTTATTTCACCATGTCTTTTCTATACATGGATGCTATTATATGGAGGTGTCATCAAAGAATGAAGAATGTAGTATTACATTCTTTTATCTAGCTATTGTATATTATTTTTCTTTAAACGTTAATATTTTTTTTGTAAACAACATACTTTAATTGCATCTTTATGTATGAAAATGCCAATTTCTAGATCAGTAATCGCTATGTTTTTATAGCCATATTCTTGTTATTAATGAAAAAGTATTCACTGCTGCTCAACTACAGGATAAGTTTGAAGACACCACTTCTTTGTCGCTTGAAGATCACCATGAATCTACCAGTCAAACTGAGCTAGATGGGCGTTCATTTAATGAAGAACTTCCATATGATGGAAAAGATACTTTAACTGATGGTTCTGCCCAGGTATTGTCTTGTATTGATTTGGTATTGATGGATATGAGTATTTCTGAAATTATTTTCCTTTGCAGGACACTGAACAGCCTATGGAAGAGTCCGGTATGAATGAGAATGGTGGTCATGAGACCGACAATCAGGTATAACTTTGGTGTACTTCATTTAACCATGCATTTTCTATAAGATATCGATAAAGGGTGGATTTTTAATAAATTTAGGAGTGCATTAGTAGATTTCGTCAATATTATAAATCATAGTAGGGCCCCTTTTTTTATACTGTAAAAAACGCAGTTGTATAAATATCATACAATCATGTGGTTTTCGGTTTTTGTACCTTAATACCTTATTCATAAGATGACATATATATGAAATAACATTGCAGTAAAAATTATAAATCATACTTGTTTTAGAAAAGGCAGGATTTCAGTTTCTCAAGTCCAAAATACTATTCTCTAGATAAATTATCTCAATGTTTTGAAAACACCTTTTCGCAACTTACAGGATGAGGATAATGTTGATGATCCCAGTTCGCTGTCAAGAGAGGAGTTAGGACGTCGTGTAGCTTCAAGATGGACAGGAGAAAAATCTGAGCAGACCGAACCATCTGAAACCTACCTAGATGAAGATCATTTTCCTGACGGAACTCCAATTGAGTCCAATTACGATGAAGACAGTGGGTATAACACAGAGTATGATGATGAGAATGAAGACCAGGCCAACGATCTAGGAGAATACGATCGACATGATTCAATTCCTCCTGAAAAATATGACTCTGATGATGAACTAGACTTGTCAGGTTTGAAAATGTTATGCTTGTCTATCTTTATTCTTGAACCTTATGAAAAACTTGGCTTCTTCTACTTGAATTTGATCAGATATAACTAGCAAAACTACCCCATCTTGGCTGGAAAAGATTCAAGAAAAAATGAAGAGCGTGCTTTTGGCCATTAATTTGTTCAAGACTCCTGTTAATGTATCTGGTAAGGAAGGTTTTGGAAAATTTTCTGAAGGAATGATAAAAAATCAGATGAAAATCATTAACTTGCCCTTCCATTATGTAGATGCCGCAAATATACGCAAAGAATATGATGATGCCAGTGGCAAGTTATCAAAAATACAGTCAAAGATATCAAGTCTCAAAGAGAAATTAAAGCAAGATTTTGGTAAATATTAAAGGCGGTAAAATCGTATTGTTTCTTCATTGTTAAAACTAAGTGAGTTAATTTCGTGTAGAAATCTCCATTTACATGGTGCAGGTCCAGAGAAGGAGTTTTTTTCATTTTACGGTCAATGTTTTGAGAGCAAGCAGAATAAGTCGGGATTTCTTTTTTTATCTCTTTGCATTATCCCGTTTCATTGAAATATATATAGCTCTTATCGTGAATAAAAAAACGAATGCCTCAGGTATATTTACAAAGTTTGCCCTTTCAAACAAGCCACCCAAGAAGAAGGATACAGTAAAACACGTTTGGGGTAGGCCTACTGAAATCCCCTCTATTTTTTTCAAGTGTTTTCGATAATTATGTTTCCAATTGCTGTAGGCCCATTTTAGACACTATACAAAACTTATGATTTGGTTTCTTGTTTACCAATAATGTAGGAACTGGGAGAGATTTGAGGACTCATATAGGACAATAAAGTTCGAAAATGGAGATAAATGCTGGAATGGCCCTGATAGAAGCTTGAAGGTAGACACACAGCACATCTCGTATATATTTCCTTGCGAAAATAATAGGACATAAACATCCCATTCTATTCACTAAATGTTTGAGGTTTCTCTGAATCAGCTTGGTTTATTGCATGCATGAATTTATACCTTATTTTGTTATCGGTGTGACTATTCTAAGATACAATCATCTGTTGATCCGTATTTGCGGCCCCATGTAATAAAAGGCGTATGTATAACTGCTGTTGTAATAGCATTGTTAATTCGCTTCATGCATATCTAATATCGGCTGAATTTGTAGGTGAAGTTAAGATGTGGCTTGAAGAATGAACTTACGGATGTTGATGAACCAAGCCGTTGCGAGTAAGAATCATCAATCATTGCATTGATTTACGCTTACCGTTGTGTCCTCTCTGAATCATGCTCCATTTCCTCAACTGGATATCAATACTTGTTTTTACATAATTAGATTCTCCTGCTCTTTTGCTATTGTCTTCTTCTAAATTTGCTTTAAATTTCAGATATGTGGCATTGCTATCCACTCCTTCATTGTGCCTTGAGAGCAAACTAAAGGTAGCAACACAGCACTGCACCCCTCATGGGGTTTGTTCTTTGCACCTTTTCGAAACAGATTGAACAAGCCATGTTTTCTACTTGTAGCTAACGCCATTTTGCTTGTGAATAAATGTGATAGGAACTGGAAGAAAAACTGGAGTTGGTGCAACAGAAAGAGCCTAAATGGAATGATGAGCTATAAAAGCAACTCAGCAACAAGTTTTGGCGGTTAGTGAGTCAAGGTAAGAACATGAATTATTGTCTTGTTACTACTCAAACTAATTTAACAATTGCCACAAAAAGTGTCTAATCTTGATGGGATTTTCATTTATTTTAAAGAGCTGTGTTTTTATCATGTTATAATGTTTATTTTATGATATTTTTCTGGGAGAAATATTATTAGTAAAATGATTTGTTTAGTATTAGAGGGGTCCTATTTTTTTTAAATAGATATTTTTAAAATTCATTCATCTATTTTATGTCTATATAGTTGTCTTCTCTTGTCACCGCACGATGCATTGAAATATGCACTTTGTTGAGTAGCCTTGATAAGTTAGAGGAACCTAAGAACAAAAATGATAAATAACACAAAGTAAAGATGCATCGAGATTTTAAACATCGAAATAAGAATATAACATGATTTTTACACTCAATAATATTTCACTTGAGATTGGGCATTTTTCTAGATGGTGTCACATTTACTAAATCATTTGGTGAATAGTATAACTCTAGTTTTGTTATAGTGATTCTTAAATTGAAACATTGGTACAAGAGGATCAAACGGTATACCTCTAGTTTTTCAATTCTAGAGTCCTAATTTAGACACATTGGTACAAGAGGAAACAAGTGTTCTATAAGAACTTAAGATTGATTGATTGATTCTAAATATATATTTGTCCTATAATTATAAACGACTCACACTCAAATTTGGTCATCATATTTTTATGGTTTTGGTAATTTTGTTTTCTAAAATTTTATGGTTATGATAATTATAATCCCAAAGTATGAAGATTTCAAAACAAGTTTGAGTAAAATTAGTCCCCAATTTTCAATTTAGCAATTCACATCTTCCGCCAAAATCAAATTTCACGATTTGGGGATATGATTTGTCATATTTTGCAAAATTAGATGATTAAGTTTGACAAAAAGAAAAAGTTTGAGGACTAAGTATAACATTACAAATGATGTAAATAAAATTTATAAAAAATTTGAAAATTTGAAGACTGAATATGTCATTTTCTCGTTATAAACATCTCATCAAGTAAAAAATAGAGGGTAAATTGATAAACCTCAAATGTCAATTCAGATCATTTGTGAACATTTGTGATTTCATATATGTGTTCCTGGGGAAATTTAGTACAACAAATTCTTTTAAGTAAATCATGTTATGACAATCTACTAAGTTGATTAATACATAAAAAATGAGATTGATTTTAAATAACTTTCCACATCACACAACTTGAGAAGCAACAACCTTAACTTCACATAATTTACAAAGGGTATTTAAAAGTACACAACAAATTACCACTTCTTGCAACTCAATTTTCATCCTCCCCTGAGACATTTGGGCCAGTAGACGAACCTGCTATATCGGTCGAAGATGAATTTTGATGTGTACGAGGCGAAGGAAACAAGTTACCGAGTCGCCATGGAAGTTGAAGCTGTAACTGTCTAGTGTTTTCACCAGCAGCATTATGATTATAGTTGTTGCTACTCTCTTGATTAATGATCCCACTGTTATTTGTCATTTTCGACTCATCGCACGGTAACTGAAACCTACAAATGGGGCAACAACTATGAAGCTCTAGCCATGGTATAATGCAGCTTCCATGGAACATATGTTTACAAGGCATTTGTTTAACTTCAGACTTTTCTTCACATTCATCTAAACAAATTGAACATTGCATTGTTTCTTCAGTTTCCACAATAGGTAAAGCCTCGACTGCTTCTTTTTTAGCAGGCGGTGTTCCGTGTCGATTTGGATCGTTCTCTAGCAAATGCTGAAGCAACAAGTCTAATCTAGGGCCAATGAAATAATCACCAATAGATGTATTTTGGGATTCATTGCCATGGCCATATGAGCCAACAAGAATAGCTTCATTATAAGGACTTATTAGAATAACACCCTCATTACTTCTGTCCCTGATCCTTGGAAGCGTATCAAAATTCTGTGATTCGGATTGTATGCCGGTATGGATTCCTTGAAGAAGGTGTAGAATCGCAGCCGAGCTTCTTCTCCTACGTAATATTAGCTCAAGTTCGCGATCTAGTTCTGCTTCACTTGCATTTTGAATTTGGTTGTTGTCATTCTGTATTAGCCTGTTTGGATTATGGGATCTTGGATCATTAATCATACCGAAGAGAATCGGAGCCCAAAGGGAGAGAGCGCGATCAGAATCAGAAGGAAGCAGAAGCACCAAGTTGTAAATCATTCCCTGTAGCAGTTGTCATTTCCTCTATAAAACCAGTTTCACATATGGGGCATTTTATGGTATCAATCTCCCTAATTGGATTAACTGTGTGTGAACACATATGGCACCAAAATGTTTCATCCATTATATTTCCCCAGGTTAGCTTTTTATTCTAGTATTTACCCTGTAAGCAAATCGATATTTAGTTAACAAATACAAATCTCTAATAACCATTACAAAATGATGAACAATTTCTCGATACGAATAAGAATTAACATATAATAAAAAATATCCCGACTCAGAATTGAAGTAAAAAAAGGTTAAGGTGCAGAATCCGTACCGGGGAAGAAGATTTTCTCTTCTAATGATATTCTTGTGTCCGTATCTGAGGTTCCCAGAATTCAGGGATACCCATAAAACAAGTTTGTCAAATGCCTCTTATAGACGGGAGAAGGGAATCTTTTTATTCATCGCAACTTGTTGGACGCCATTGTTTATTGTTCAAGTAATCCAATCAAATTTTAAACCCACAAAAAAAGACACGTAATTTATTGGTGAACTTGAGACAAGTGACAAGACAACCTGGCTGCGTTGTCTTGTCATGCTCACACTAGAATATTATCTCTGTGAAGCTACCCAATTGCTATGATGTAGAGTCAAAATAAGATATAATGGAAAAATGTTATCCAAATGAAATAAAATAACAATCAAAGTATGATACTTTTTTAAGAATATATATAGATAAATAATAAACTAATATTTTATTCACGAAGAAATGTTTTTGGTTACACAAATATAAACTCAAAAATGGACACATATTATTTTAAGAAATATTGCAAAAAACATACAAACGCAAACAACTGGATTAGAAGTTGATATAAATATTAAACAAAACTTGAAACAAATTTAATTATATAATGTAAATTCATATAATTAAAATCTAATCAAATTAAATTTTAGATGGATTGAACAAGTTCTTTAAGGGTTAGACCAATCTATTACAATTTTGAAGATTATGACCAATTTTGCCACCGGTTCAATGTTGAAATGATCGAACCATCTGATCCGATATAGTTTTGACTTAATTGATTTTAAGCAAAACCTAAAAAATGTATTTCAAAACCTCCTGAATCTTGGCTTCTATTTACATTAAAATTGTAATAGAAACTCTAATATTTACTTGACTTCAGCAAAAATCGCCTGGTAACAAGATGTTGAGAATTTACATCATAGCCCACAAATCAATACCACATGTGAGCAAATGCTGAAGATAATCTCTAGAAAGAAGAATGCCAGCAAAACTAAGATATTACACATCCATCATAAAAAAGAATGCAATGCTGTAGAGAACTCTTACCACTGCAGAAGCCTATTTATGATAATGGGGCAAAAATATCCTCAATGCATGAATGCTAGAAGCGAAATATAACCTGCCATTTCATGTATTTATCCTGAAAAACTAACCACCAGAAAGTTGGAAGTCAGAGATTTTCAAATTCATCGGCCTACAAGTTATAATGGAAAGCAATTTAGCAACTATTTAAGCATAAAATTTGGACTATAGTGAGATATGATACACATACATCTCTGATCTGAAAGAACTGTGTTTATGTGAATTAGGCAGAGTAGTTTCAGGTGAAGCAGGGGAATCTTCTATAGAAGAACCGTGAGTTTCAACCTAAATAATATGAATGATGATTAGAAAATAAAGAAAGTTAAAAGGGATTAAAGAGTTGGTAAGCATGCGACAAAGACAAAAAATGTGCAAATATCAATCAGAAAGCTAGATCCACTGGAAAAAGGCTAAAATCAATTTAATCAGCCTACCTACTGTTTCAGAAGCACTGTGTTATAATATGATGAAAGAAGTGAGAACAAGCTTGTGTCAAAATATCATCCTACCCTTAACATGCCAAAACCTTCAATACTCCAAAATTTTCACCAGCCAAAAAAAGAAGACCACCTTTTATTCCATAATTTATGATTCCACAAACTTTATCGTCATTTTCAGATATTGCATTCAGCAAATCAAATAAACATGGCTGGCGAGGATGCCATTAATTTAGGATGTGCAGGGTTGTTAGTACAAAGGAAGAATTATACCGAATGCATAAAAGTGCCTTTCATACCATCTTCGGAAAGAGGCGAATAATGTTGTGCATAATATGCTGAACCTCCAACAATATCATCTTTAGAATGAGGGGCATTCTCAGAAATAAGAGAACTTGCAGGATTCAGAAAACTGTTTCTCAAGTAAAAATCTGCATCTCTAGTGTCTGCATTATTTATGTGAGTTGCACCAAGCCTATACATTTGTATCCATAGGAAAGAAGATGATAACCTCAGGGAGAACCCAATAATCTGCATAGTGAGGGTAAGCTTTACTAAGTAGCTGACATAGGATCCATAAAATCCATTAGGAAAGCCCCTGAGACAGTAAATTATAAATGGGTAAGGGTAAATGGAAAACATGTATATTTAAAGAGTGGTTTGCAGACCTAATTACACTATATGAAAATGCATTATGTAGGGCAGATTAGTGAAAAAGTTACAAAATCACAACTGCCTCATAGAATAGAGCTTGGTGCCTGATAATATTAATCAGCAAATTTGTTTTTGAACAGAAATTGAGTTTTATAGATTCAGGAATAGCAAATCGTTATTCCTTCAAACAAAAGAGTTTACATGCCAAAACCTAGGCCGATGCGTTAAAAACTGCATCTGATGACGCTTGGAGCCCATTCACACAAGATAGATCTTACCCCGATACTTAACAATGTCATATGAATACAATTGTAACCCATAAAAGCTTAGATCAGCAAATATTTACAACCACCAAGATCAGAAAGAAATAAAGAAGTATAGAAATTTAAGATTCACTTGATATGCAGGCAAACATATATAAACAGAAAAATATGTCAAAAGAGTAGGACAGAAGCACCTACCAAATATCACGTGAGAAAAGAACGAACCACGCGATATCGAGGAAAACACAACTAAAAAGAAGGAGTGCGTATATCCTAGCTAGCTTCTGGCTGCTGCTCTCAATGGCGACAAGAGCAAACAACGAATTCGCCAAATTTACCAGCAAAACGCCGTTATAGAGCGGTCCGAGCGATCCAATGAAAGAGCAGGCAATCTGCACATATATTAGGTACACGGAGAGGCGTAAAAGATTTTCGTAGTCTTGAAACCAGGCCTGAATCTCCGTCAAATGCAATCCAAATTCACCACAACGGCGCATCGTAAGACAAATCCAGCAACTAAAACAAATTAAATCTCACGACAATATTCAAAATAACAATATGGATCGAAGTTAATTACAACAGAAGGAACTTGAAACAGAGCTCCGATGCGCGGTTACATTTGATTTTTTTATGAGAGCAGAAATCAGTTACGAATCAGTAGGAGGAGGAAAACTAAAAGCACGAGTGATTCTTCTGTCGTTCAGTCCCGTATATTAAATTGATGGAACAATTTAATATATTAGTAATATGATTATTTTCATTTATTTAATTGTTTTTAAGGAGAAAATGACAATTTCAATTTCCAAAAATTTGTGATTTTACAATTTTTGTTCATCATCATCAATGTTTTGATACTCCGATGCAGATCGGTACAACTACCACCAATTTTTTTTGTTTAAAAAATAATTTTTATTTTTTCGGATCGGAACAAAAAAACCCGGTTTACAATTCAAAAATTTGGTATCGTCCTATACCGATCAAGATACTGATGTCACCAGGTTTTTGTTGTAGTAGACGGTACGAAAACATTGATCATTATTTTGAATAGCAAACTTTATATGTTTTGGAAAATTTGATAATAGTTTGTAAAATTTGACAAATCTAATATCTAAAGTGGCAAAATACATCTCAAAATTTAATTTTCATGTTACATGTCCTCATAGTTTTCATATAGTGGAAAAACTAGTTCTTAAAGTTCGTGAGTTTGGGAAAAATTATTCTCTCACCAATTTTAATGCGATAAAATTGCCATCAATGTTAGAAATTTAAAATTGGATAGATTTTGATCGATTTACCCGGTTCGATTCGGAATTGATAAGAAACACAATTCGGTTTAGACCATACTATTTTAATTTGAAAGAGTTTCATATCAATCCAGAAATTTTTTGTTACACATCAATATGTTATACTGGAAAGTAGTGATAATATACATTAATAATATAATATAAATTATTATTAAATTTATATTTAAATACTAAAAACTATGGGATGGATTATACTCAAGCAGTAAATATGAAGATTACATGATATTAGTTTATTTAATTAATTTTTATAACTCAAAATTATTATGATATTAATTGTTATTGTTAATTTTTATTTGATGAAAACACAAAACATCAACATATAAAATCGACCGGAGATTTTCAAATTAAAGTCCCCCATATATTGTCTTCCATTGTAGCATGACAATTGAATTTGTCAATTATATTAAGGCATATAGAAATATTTTTAACGTGGAAACTAAAATTGTCAAATTATATAACTTTTGAGAATTAAATTTGTTAAATTAGACAATGTAAAGTATATAAACTACCAATATCGTTAGACTGTTATTATAGACAAAATTTATTAAAATAATGAAACTTGAAGATCCAAATTGACTCTTTTTTGGCGGATGATATCAATTTCTAAAATGGAAAACTTTATTGATCAATTATGATACACATATTAAACTTAGATGGTTTATTTTGCCAAAATATACAAAACATGGGATTGTTTTGCATTAAGCATATTTTGGAGATCACAAAAATATGTAGTGGAGTTTTATTGCTAGATACATGATTAAGTTCATGCTAAAAAATATTGATAAGTATTGGAAAATTATTTCCAAATTTACATTATGTACAATTGTACGTCATGTCTAACTAAAGTTTCATCTCGTTTATTAAACACATGCATGCTAAATATATTTGAAAATATCTTATGATAAAATTTGACACAATGCTCAAGTGCATTTGAGCTAATTCATAGGAAATGAGAGACTTCTATTATACACTATGATATATGACTCAACCATAATTGCATAATCTAGATTCAATTGTTGAGGGGATCCTCTACGACACAAATCTCGGTGTAAATCATAAGATTATTACAAAAACGTGTTTATGGATTTCAGACCATCTATTGATGATTATCAATTTTTTCAATCAATCCTTTCAATTGATGCAATCCACGAGGTTTGTTTTCTTATTCAGAGTCACATTTCTTAACTTGTAAAATTATAGATACGAGTACAAGCTGTTAGTGACTCAAACGACATTAGGGGTAATATATTGTCAGCTCCATATGAATGATGCGAAAGTGAATATTCTTACAATTGGTTCGCTCAAATAAAATAGAGTCTTTAGTGCTGCATTGTTATCGATAGACATTCAGGTATTACGGAGGCACTGGAAATATTCAGACAAGTCACCTTCAACACCGATGGTGTTTACCACATGTGGTGTCTAATTTGATTAGAGCAATTAAGAACAAAGATGTCCGAGATCTTGCACATAGTACATGTGTAACATCGATTATGTGCAAATTTGAAAAGTGGATAACTCAAATTCATGGCAAAGTAGTTGAGTGTACAAGTGGTTGACAAGGCCAGTAACAAATGGGAATCAACACAACTGCGCTCTCGCATTTGATAATGACAATCGCACATTTAGTCAATGAACAATGTTTTAAAAGTATATCACATATACCTAATATGCATCATTGTTGAGATCATGTGTTACCCAATGTTTTTATATCGATTGGTATACGTCAAATACCGGGTAATACAAATATTTTTTTTGGTACCGTCCAGTACATGATATTAAGGTCGATTTCAGGGTTTTTTCGGGTCCGACCATAAAAATCTAATTAAATATTATTTTTTAAAAAAATAAAATAAAATACAATTTGATAACGACCGGTATACCGGTCTAACCGCTCATATCAATCTAGATCGATACGAAATTCCGAACTCATATGAAAACATTGGTTTTACCTAAGACATGATATGTTTATTAGTAAGCATAATAACATTGATAAGGAAACCACGTGTAACGACCCTAATTTGGGCCTAGCTGTTTTGTTAAAACGTGTTAAATCAAACGAAAACATTCGAATGTAAACTTAAAACGTAGTTCAAAAACATCAAAGTTCGACATCATAATTTAGAGTGTTCTCCAAAGGACCGGACTCTATCACCGGACAACCGACGACCTCCTTCCCATGCCCCTCTCATACCTCGTCCGCGTCACCTACAAAATCTGTAAAGCGGTCACAATCTATTAAAGGAAACTTCACACACACTACACATTATCTCTTCATTTCTTAATTACACCGTACACGCACACGTGAAACATTCCATTTAACCGTTTTCTTATTTCCTTCTTCTTTTACCCTTATCATTCCCATCATACTTTAACTTTACTGTTACCGAGAGTAACATGCTCGGTGCATGTCCCGCCCAGGCCAACCGTTAGCTGTTGGATGACTCGACGGCATATGCTTCCCTTCCCCGGGTGGGTACTTAGGCGCTACCCTTTTTCTACCCGGGTTCGTTCTGCCTTTTTTCGTACGTATCCTTTCCTCTTTGGAACTTATCGTTCCCTTCATCAGGCATGCCCTTCCTTTGGCGAATCGTGTACTAGGCACGATGCCGGGTTCGGTCGGACGGTCCATCCTTCCTCACCCCGAGTCTTATTAACATTTATCTCGTTCATTCGTGTCTTTTCCTTTCTTCTTTATTAANTAAAACGTAGTTCGAAAACATCAAAGTTCGACATCATAATTTAGAGTGTTCTCCAAAGGACCGGACTCTATCACCGGACAACCGACGACCTCCTTCCCATGCCCCTCTCATACCTCGTCCACGTCACCTACAAAATCTGTAAAGCGGTCACAATATATTAAAGGAAACTTCACATACACTACACATTATCTTTTCATTTCTTAATTACACCGTACACGCACACGTGAAACATTCATTTAACCTTTTGTTATTTCCTTCTTCTTTTACCCTTATCATTCCCATCGTACTTTAACTTTACTGTTGCAGAGAGTAACATGCTCGGTGCATGTCCAGCCCAAGCCAACCGTTAGCTGTTGGATGACTCGATGGGACATATGCTTCCCTTCCCCGAGAGGGTACTTAGGCGCTACCCTTTTTCCACCCGGGTCCGTTCTGCCCTTTTCGTACGTATCCTTTCCTCTTTGGAACTTATCGTTCCCTTCATTAGGCATGCCCTTCCTTTGGCGAATCGTGTACTAGGCACGATGCCGGGTTCGTTCGGACGGTCCATCCTTCCTCACCCCGAGTCTTATTAACATTTATCTCGTTCATTCGTGTCTTTTCCTTTCTTCTTTAATAACCCAATCTCGTTCCCTAAGTCTGAACCTTCCCTTACAATATTGTGTTCACTCCGCTTACTTGTTGATTTCGCTTGTTATGATCTCTGGTGCTTCCCTGCAATCCGTAACATATTTTAGTACTTCATTTTTTTTGACGTTATTATCTTATTGTTGACTGTTTGGTTACCGTATACCCTTCGTATCTTTCTCCTTCACGATCCGACGTCGGAATGCGACGAAAACACCCCAATTGTATATTTCCGCGATAAAAGTACTCTGTTCTTGAAATCCGTGATAAAACCACTCTATTCCTGAAATCCGCGACAAAACAACACATGGTTAAGTTTTCGCGATAATTTATCAAACTCTGGAAATCCGCGACAATTTTCCTCTTTCGAAGAATTCGCGACAATTTTCAACATGAAATTTCCTCGATAATTTCCCACGTGAACCATTTCCGCGACAAAATTACTTACCAAAACTTCCGCGATAAAAATGCCTAAAATTTCAGCGACAATTTGCACTGATCATGAAATTTACGCGAAAATTTGATGCTTTGGCGTTTTTCCGTACGTTTTTGCGGTATAATGATAAATGACTTGGTTTTTGGGCTTTCTAACCCATATTTATAGATATTTTAACTTCCCTAATTCACATTTTGACCCCTCCTTCCTTTCATTTTTACCCCTCCTTTATCTCATGTTTTTCATTTAAATCTTTTCGTTTCTTTTTATCATTCTTCCGTTCTAGACTTTTTATCATTCATTTTTATCCCTCGTTATTTCTCCTCTAGACTTTATCACTATATTCCCTACTATCATCCCGACATACCTTTTTTATGGCTATTACACTTGCCCTTTTTAAAAGTCCTCCGACAGGGTAACAAACTTGAATGGGATGAAGAATGTAATCGGGCGTTCGACGACTTGAAGAGATATCTATTGAATCCACCCCTTTTAATAAGCCCGACGAGCGACGAGCCTCTGGGCCTTTATCTGGCAATCTCGATCGTCGTAGTGAGCGCCGCTTTACTGACGATCGGTGAGGGGATACATCGACCCGTATATTATGTTAGCCACACATTGCTTCCAGCGGAGATAAGGTACACGAATATAGAAAAATTTGTTTTGGCATTAAAGAAATCTATAGTCAAGCTGAAGCATTATTTCGAGGGCCGTTGCATTCAAGTTTTTACAGATCAACCTCTAGAAGCTGTTTTGTCTAAGTTAGATATCACAACGAGATTGTCGAAATGGGCTATTCAACTTAGTGCGATGAACCTGGAATTTGTGCACCGAAGGGCCATAAAAGCTCAAGTTTTGGCAGATTTTGTGGTAGAAATGACACGGTCCGCGATGGTAACCGAGCAAGAAGATGATGTATGGGACATGTTTGTCGATGGGTCCACCGAAGGAGGAGTTAGAGCTGGGATTCGTTTTGTTTCATCTAGAGAAGAGCACATAAACGCGGCAGTGAAGTTCTCTTTTCCTTGTTCCAATAATGCGGCTGAATACGAGACATTGATTGTAGGGTTTCGGCTTGCTTTGGATATTGGGGTAATGCATTTCCGTGGGTTTACGGATTCAAAATAGGTCGCTGAACAGTTTGCAGGAACCTTTAAGACACATGAGCTCGTTATGCAGCGATATAAAAAAGAGGTGGTCAAGATTGTGAAATCTTTAAAATCATTTGTGTTGTCACACTTGCCCGGGGAGGAAAATCGTGAGGCTGATGCGTTGGCACGCCTAGCAGCAAGTTCACCAGGATTACAGGATGGGACCATACAGGTGTTTATGAATTCTTAGCCGGCGATCGACTTGCCAAATATGGTGTGGTCGATTGATCCTGAAAGTGTCGATGGGCAATTAGTCGGGAACATTGATGCTGAGCCGATGCCGGCTTGGATGCAATCGCTGGTGGATTATCTGACGATCGGTGTTCTCCCCGAAGAAAGAAATGAGCATGTGTAAAATACACATGCTCATTCATACCATTTTGTAGTCGATATCCATTCATAAACATGTTTAAAATACACTATTTCTAAATTTTTGAAATCACTTTACATTATACCTGGTTACAAAATAAACGAAAATATTATGATAACATCAAAATGCATTCATTCAAATAAACATAGTTTTATAAAATTTATAAGATAAATTCTTATTATTATAATTTATAAATATAATAAATTTAATCATAAT
The DNA here is from genome assembly GCA_009725065.1 of Utricularia reniformis. Classification (NCBI taxonomy): domain Eukaryota; kingdom Viridiplantae; phylum Streptophyta; class Magnoliopsida; order Lamiales; family Lentibulariaceae; genus Utricularia; species Utricularia reniformis. The sequence continues at coordinate 86,331 of RWGZ01001268.1, read as the reverse complement.
TACATATCATGAATACAAACATATTGACATATAAGATATTTAAAAAAATATTAGATATAAAAACTTTAAATATTACATTAAGTTTGACGGGTATGATAGATATGAGTTTGGGTTTGAGTTGAAATCTACATCTACCCCGTCCCACGACGGGTTATCATTTTTAAATCATTACCTTCCCCATACCCACCAAAAATCCAATCCTCACGGGTAGGATATGATAGAATATCTACCGGGTTGAGTTTTTTTTCCATCCCTAATGCCAACCGAGCCCCGAGGTATTATAATGATGTAAATAACCCCGGGCAATATCATGAGCCATCAAGCCTTGTTATCTTGAATGAGTCAAACCACTGTCAAGTTTCGGATATTGGGACTTGTACGTTCGTTTCTTGTCATATGGGTCAGCCCAGAACAATTTGGGCATCATCAATTTGGGGTACGGAGCTCTCATCATTAGCCTCTCGGACTTTATCGCTATCGCATATGTGATCCAAGATCGACCACCTGATAGAAAATGTATTAGGCATAATGCCCAATCGAGCTTATAAGAGGACCGTAATCGAACCAGTTGTGACAAGCGTCCCTATGATCGATCTTGTACTTGGTGGATTTGATATTGAATTCAAATTTGAAAACAGTAACGACTATAAGGTAGAATTATAATTTAAATATTTAAAAAGGCATGCGCCTTTTCATATCTGGATCATCAAGAATTGTTATCTTTAATGGATCAGACCACTGTGAAGTTTCGTATCTTAAGTCTTATAGATTTGTCTCTTGTGGCATGGATTAGCCCAGAACAACTTAGACTTCCATCAGTTTGGGGTACCGAATCCGAGAACTCTCATCAAAACCTATACACTAATTCAAAATCATGAAGATGCATAGAAATCTTCATCCCCTTCCATGAGAATGCATATTGTCTAACTTATGGCGGGAATGGAATTTTACTGCAGAGCTTTAATCATTTTAAAACATTGAAATAAATGTTATTTAATGATGTACTTTTTGAGTATTAAATGTTACATTATTTTATTAACATAAGCCTTCCACTTTTATTAAATAAAATAGAACGCGTAATTGCAATAATTAACGACGCTCCGGAAGTTGCACCCAACAATTAAATACATAATGCCATAATATTTTGGATGTGTGATAAATAATGCAATTTAATAAATTGTGTTGCACGGATTTGTGGGGTGCGTTGCCAGCGCACCCGGAGTGGGGTGCGCGAATCCCCACCGGTGCATTAATTTAATTTAATTTAATTTTTTTTAATCTTATCGGGTCCGTTAAATTATTTCTAGTAATGTTACTTTATTATATTTCACTCGTTAAGTATAATTAACGTGTTCATTTTTTACATAATCGGTTTTGTTTCTACGTAGTCTATGTAATTTATTCGATGAAGTATAAACTCAAACTGAAATATTCAACATTATGCAATAATGACATAAAAGACTTAAAATTATCAAGTATAGAGGATTACCATTTTTTCATTGAAGTTTTAACAAATGATGTTTTAATCGTTTTTTTGTTGAGAATGCATATCACATATCGAATATAAGATATAATGAGTAATTAATTTGACGAATGATCTTATGTATTGGGTTATACAGATATTCTTTTGATCCATTAAATACATAAAAAATGATCTTGTTCGAATGTTACATTTTGATATTCGTGTATCGTATTCTATAAAGTTTTGCGTAGTTTTAAACAAGATGTAAATGTTCGAGTTTTGACAATATTTGTAGATTACATATACAAATGTATCACCAGAAATTGCGTTTACCAGATAATTTAATATATATTTTAATTAATTTAAATTAACGAACCCTTAATTGGATTCGTAAAATTTTACGCACCTCGCACCCTTGCACCCCGCACCCGTGCAACCTAGTTTATAAATTATACAATCTAGAATAAAATATGTTAATGGGTGCGAGGTGTAAGATTCAGGGTGTGAAGGTGTGAGATTCGTTAATTTTTTTACAAATCTGATTAAGTTGTGTTAAAGATTTATTGACTAAAATAAATATAATATATTATTTTTTTATAATTTATTCAATAATCCAATAATATTTCAAATTATTTCGATTATTAATATGATGTATTGTATAAATTTCATAAAAATATATAAAATATATTTTTTAGTTTTTTTTAATTTTAAAATTTTTTGTAAATATTTACGCACACAGTACGCACCCACATCCTGTGCGCATTTGGTGCGCTAGATTGCACAAATCCAAGCGAATCGTGCAATCTAGAGAATAAATTATGATAAAATAAATTAAAATATACTTCTATAAACTTCAGTTTTAATCATTTAAGTTTTCTAAATGGGTAATTTACATGTTTCATCTATAAGTAACTATCTCAAACTTCTGCCTTATTATAATATTTTGGTCATTATGGACAAATTACCCCTATATTCGAAATCTTTAACATTAGTTAATTATTAAGTAAAAAACATCATTAGTGAATAAATTTCGAGATGTTTCAATTTGTTCATTTATTTTATTACTAATATAAAAACTCATGTGCAAAATTAACAATAATTAACTTTAAATACTTGATTTGTAATGTATTAGGATGGATGCAAAATATAAATAATTTATACTCGACTGGAATTTTGTAATTGTTTGGAAGGATGCGTTTGAGACATAAATTAGTAGGGACTACATGTATATTTCATTATTATATTAAAAAAATTAAATAATTAATATTGTATTATTATTTTGATTTATTTTGGAGTCAGAACCTAACAAAAGCAATGATCCACTCAAGGTCCTATATCCAGCGGTACAAAGCAAAGATACCTATTTATTCCAAAAAAATCTCATACGAATAATATGATACGAAAATATTGTTATTAATTTTTCTATGAATTAACTATTGTTAGAGATATCGAAATCATAAACTAAAATGTATTTACAAAATTAGGGTTGATTTCGTCTATAATGACTACACTTATAATAATACAAAGTCGAGTTATTTATTTTATAGTGTTTTAAGATAAAGAATGTAAATTGTGAATTTATAAAGTTCGAGGGCTAAAAATTAAGTTTTCTCTATATTTTTTTATTGTCGAAAAATGTAAAATTAAATATGATATTTAAATAAATAAATTGAGTGAATATACCTAGTAAAATTCAAAAAATATCAATATATTTTGTATTATTTTAAGATAAATTTTTTTAATTATGGATCTAAAAAATTGAAATTAAATATCAGATTTAAATAAATAAAGTGATTCAAAACACCTAATATTTTTTTGAAATTATCTATATATAATTTTGTATTATTTTAAGATAAATAATGTAAATTAGAGATATAAAAAAATTGAAATATTTTATTGTAGAAATTTTTTAAAAAGTGAAATTAATTATCAGACTTAAATAAATAAATTTAGTGTATGCACCTTGTAAAATTTAAAAATGATCAATATATCATTCAAATATTAACATAAAATAATCCTATTTTATTAATATATTTTAAATCTCGCACATTCAATTTAGTTGTGTCCGCGTGTCCATATTATTATATCTAGTAAATAACCCAACTATAATATAATTGTGAATAATTCAAATAAATATGCGACATGTGAATAGCATTGTAGGTTTATATTATTGTAGAATCCTATGTTTGCTTCTTGCTTATGAATAATAGAATCAAGAATGTGGGAAAAAAATTAGGACTAATTTCAACAAATAGATAAATATGTAAGAACTGATTTTCTTAAGAAATAAAACGAGATATGTTTGGTTTTCCAATTTATTTTGGGATTAAATCTTTGATTTTTTAAACACCCAAGCAAATTTACTATATATTTATTACTAAAAAATTACGATTTTATCATATTTGTTAAAATCAGTTATGCACGGATCATAATTCAAGAAATTATTAATTTACCAATACTTCTAATAATTATAATATGATTATATTTATTATTATTTTTACCTATATATATTTAAAAATTTAGATAATATCTCACTACATCTCATAAATTCTTAATTTAAGTTAGAACTAAACAAATCCACTAATTTATCGCTATTTAAAATCATAAATCTTTGAAATTTTATTTGTCACAATAATAGAATTTTTAAGATTGATTTTGATGTAGCGAGGATTGCCGCCAGTTTTGGAACCCTAGTAAAAATTAAAATAGCTATTTAGTTTCTGATCATAACGATGCTCCGTTGTGTTTGAGGGGGACTGGCCTAAACATTGCGGATTAACATTTTCTTGTAGGCATATTGATGTGTTTTATGGAGAATTTCCTCCATTGTCGGCATGTATGAACCAACTTAATCTGATGCTGTTTTAGTTTTATCTTTTAATTAGGGATGTAGAAATGGGAATGGGGAGAAGTAATGGTAGGATTTCGTTGAGCATTATTTTCCGCATTTATTGCATTATTGATGTCGAAGTTAGAGTTTTTCAACTGCTATTTCTTCTCACATTTTGTGGGTTAAGTTCATTCTTCCCAAGTTCCCAGCATTAAATAGTGATACTGAAGAAGCAGTTCTGATGTGCGCTGCTGTTAGTTCTTGGTGAAGAGAAATGGCTTGCAAGAAGTTGGGATCTAAACTCGATACATTACAGAGAAAAGAACAGTCCTGGTTAGCTTCTTTGTTTATTCTTTATTGTCTCCTTTTTCTGTCATTACCCTTCTTCTTAGTGATCTAAATCCTTGATTTGTTGTTTGTAGGTTATGCACAACAGGCCTTCCTAGTGATGTAATTGTACAAATTGGAGAAATCTCATTTCATCTTCACAAGGTACTTGTTAACTTTTTAGAGCATGATCAATAATCACGAATATAGATTATAATCGGACGATATGGGGAAAATCGTCCCTCTTAACAATGTACTCGTTAAATTTCTAGAATTCAGTCAATTTACGTAGGGAGGATGTGTGCCATTTTAGGTAGAGGATACCTTTTTGCATCATTTATGTTGTTATCTTCCATTTGCAGTTCCCCTTGCTTTCAAGGAGTGGATTTATGGGAAGAGTTATAGCAGATGCATCTGATTCAGAAGACTGCATTATCAAGTTCCCAAGTTTTCCGGGCGGGGAGAAAACATTCCAACTCGTAGCCAAATTCTGCTACGGTGTGAAACTTGAACTTACATCTGCAAATATTGTGTATCTTTTATGTGCAGCTGAGCATCTTGAGATGACTGAAGAATTTGGAGAAGGAAATCTAATTTCTCAAGCTGAAAACTTTTTGAATCATATTGTTCTTGAAAGCTGGAAAGATTCTCTCGCAGCTCTTAAAACATGTGAATATGATGATGATCTTCTCTCTTTTTCTGAAGAACTTCAAATCCCAGAAAAATGCATTGAATCCTTAGCTGCAAAGGCTTGTAGTGATCCAAAATTATTTGGTTGGCCAATGCAGAGTCCTGGAGGAAGTGTTCTTTGGAACGGAATAAGCACTGGAGCTCGTTTAAAACATGGGAATTTCGATTGGTGGTTTGAGGATGCTTCATCTTTAAATCTATCATTCATAAAGAGGCTAATTTCAGCCATGGAAGCTCGGGGTTTAAAGCAGGAGATAATTGCAAGTGCAGTTAGATATTATGCTGAAAGATATCTTAATCTTCCTAGTGACACACTCTCAGAAGATGATCAAAAGCTTCTTATCGAAGAGATCGATGAATTACTTCCATTACAGAAAGAAGCTTTCCCTACTAAATTCCTGTTTGATTTACTTAAAAAAGCCCAAATTCTTGGTGTAAAAGGTACATGTATATCGAACATAGAGATACGAATCGGAATGCATCTTCATCTTGCAACTCTAGAGGATTTGTTGATGCCAAGCTTTGAGATTTTATATGATGTGGACTGCGTGCAAAGGATTCTTGAACATTTTCTCATTATGCATGAGAATCCTTCAAACATAGATGAAGATAGACGATCAATGGAATCGTCACCGAACCCTACGCCAATCACGGTTGTTGCTAAGCTTATCGATGGATACCTTGCAGAGATTGCATCAGATGTTAATCTTAAGCTTCCCAAGTTTTTGTCTCTTGCTTCAACCTTACCGCATTATGCACGTCCCCTTGACGACGGACTGTATCGTTCAATCGATATCTATTTGAAGGTATAATTTCGGTTGAGTTCAAGAGGCTATAGCTTTTGACTTGTAAAAAATGCAGGAACACTGTTGGCTTGAAGAATCGGATAAAGAGAAACTCTGCAGATTGATAGATTGCGAGAAACTATCACTAGAAGCTTGCACACACGCAGCTCAAAACGAGAGACTCCCAATAAGGATGATAGTCCAAGTTCTTTTCTTCGAGCAGCTGCAACTTCGAGCATCGATTGCCGGTTCATTCCTCGTACAGGATGAGTCAAGAGAAGTAGATAAAGTTGGGATGGACAAGATGCGAATGAGAGTTTGTGAACTGGAGAAAGAATGCTCCAACATGAAGATTGAAATCAACAAGCTGGGAAAATCCAACCAAAGGGCGACAAAATTGAGAAGGAAGCTGAGTTTAAGCTGGCTGAATAAATCCCAAACGTTATGCTACAAGTGAACAACAAAAGAGAAATTTGAGTTCATAGCATCAATGAATCATTTTACATAAGCTTAAATCTTACAGAAAAGTTTTAAATTATAATCAATCGAATCACAAACATCACTCTGTAATTATCTAACAACAATTTGAACCGTAGTAAGATCCCCTTGGGGTGTGAGGTATTTTAGGCAAATCTTAAGATCGGTTATATATAGGGAACGATTATATGTTAAATATAGTTATTCACACATCACTTGCATGAGGTTTTTTCCATATTAAAGTGACAAGTATCATAATAGAACCAGAAAGTTAAAACTATGTACACCCTAGAGTAAACAAGAATGGATGATCTAATAGGAAGTTTATGACTAGAAAACAAATAAAGACATAAGCACTAGGGCTAGTAGGAGTGCTAACTTAGTCCAAAGCGATAGGGGTGTGCGCGTATCGGGTAAGTGACTAAATCATCAACTTTTTTATCCGATCCGATGGATGCGGATCGGAAAAGTNAACGGACTCCAATGGTGTCCCTTCCTTCTCCGTCGTGACAAATGCTAACCAATTCGATCGATCCTTATATTCCTCATCCTCACCCGTAATCGATTCTCCGACCATGTCTTTTCTCCCCTCTCGGAGCGTACTAAACGTGATCGTAAGTTCCCGACATCTCACTTGCGCATCGTACTTAGATAACCAATCCATTCCTAGTATGGCATCGAATCCCATATCCCCTAACTCAATCAAATCTGCCTCTGTTCGCACTGTGTCCACTTCTACCGTGCACCCTTTGTAGATTCTATTTGCCTCCATGGCTTCGGATCCCGGTGTTTTTACTTTGATTTTAGCGTTACTCCCCGTTATCCCAAACCGTTTTGCTAACTTCTCCGACACGAACGAATGTGTCGCCCCACAGTCAAATAATACGAAAGCTGTAAAGCCGTTAATAAGTAGTGTACCTGCGACGACGTCCTCAGCCTCCGAGGCCTGTTCCTTGTTCAAAGCAAACACTCGAGCATTTCCAGTAATTCTTTCCCTCACTCTGTTCTCGGTTACCCCGGTGTCGATCCTCCTTCTCTTTGGACAGTCCCTGGCAAAATGTCCTTCCTGGCCACACTTGAAACAACTGTTAGTTCATGCACGACATTCTCCAAAATGGTTCCTCCCGCATTTGGTGCACGCAGGCCTGATCTGTAGTCCTGGTGTCGCTCCGAAACCCTCTGCAGTGGTCTTTCCTTTCCATTCCCCCCGTCCTTGAACTTCGTTCTTTGTAGGGTTCCTAGTGCGTTCCTTATCCATTCTCCGTAACCCTCCGTCAACTCGGACTGCCGCCGCCACCAAACTAGAAAATTCTTCATCGTCGCGGCCATACTTTGTCAGTTTCACTTTCTCATTCAGCCCTTCCGTGAAGCGGTGCATCTTTTCCTGTTCACTCCCCATGATCTCGGGGGCGTACCTGCCTAGCTCAATGAATTCTTGCATGTATTCCATAACGGGGCGGTTTCCCTGAGTCAGTCTGTCAAATTCAGCCCTCTTATCTTTCTTAAGTCCTTTCGGCACGTAGTAGTCCAAGAACGCATTCTTAAACTTTGCCCAAGAGATAGGCCCATCCTTCAGTAATGCGGCCGACACACTCCCCCACCATCGGGCGGTACTACCATCGAACCATAGTGGGGCCAATCCTCCCCTAAGCTCCTCTGGGGCTTCGATCAGTTCGAACTTCTCCTCAAGGCGGATAATCCACGCTTCCGCATCTTCAAATTTAATTTTATGGAACTCCCCTTCTTCAAATTTATTTTAATGATCGTTTGGAAACGTATTCTTCCGGAAATATATATTTATGGGACTCGCCTTCTTAATTCACCTACGACATTATTGAGTTGAACTATTAAGCCCAGGCCATTACATTTTATGTTAGTCGGATTTAAGAACAGTTGTTGCTCCCGAAAGATCTATTTTCTCCTAATATCTTTGGGAGATAAAAAAATATATTGAGTAATTTACTGGTGGTATTCGTAGTGGTGGATTTTCTTATCATCCCTTATAATGATATTCTAAATTATTGCTTTATATTTGTTCGAGCCGATTGTATCCAAGCTTCATTTGATGATGAAGTTTCCTATCTCATCATGTATCGAAAAGATGAAAGGGAACCACGTATCATCCTAGGTGGATTCATATTTACGGAAACGATCGATGAATGTTTTGGAAGTCTACATCAAGGAATGCAGACAAAGAGTCGACAATGCGGAAATCATGTTAAGCATATGAACGAATGTTTTAGTATCCAGCGAAAGTATCGAATTATGTTCAGCTCTCCTAGATGGCCATTTGTGAGAAAGGAGAGGAATGTTCTTGGTCTTATGTGTCTGCAAGATGAATAGAAATTAATATTGTTCAATGTCGATCATCTTGTGAAAGTTTGATGGAGTATTTGAGTAAAGAATAGTTAATGTCGCCACCTTTCCCTGGGGAGCCGTTGGTTTTATAGTTTGTATTGTCAAGAGAAGTTTTGAGAAAGTTGACTTGGATAGACACAATGACATATAGCATCGGTCAGTAAATTATGTTAGTAGGAAACTACCAATGGCCGAATCTTGATACACTTATATTAGTTCTATTCGGGAAGGAGAACTAAGATCATTTGAGTGTGAAATTTACGAAAATGATGGTATATGTAGAATATTACCTGGCAAGGAGAGACCGATTAATTAGTTTCTTTCAGTGAAGCATTCTAATGAATTCAAATATGATGTCGTAATATTACCGATGAAAATTGGGGACTTATGAATACAAACATCTGGCCAATATGGAAGGACATGAAGTTGTTATGAGAGTTTTGAATTGAAGTGATAATGTTATGATTGTGATATGTTAACCAGTAATAGAGACGAAAAGAATACAATGAATTTGGAGTCTATTCCACTTGGAAATTTTTAGAATGGAGTGAAATCTAATATTATGAGAATTCTTCCAACATATTCTGGAGGATCAGAACGTCTTGCCTATCTATTCAAGGAATTCATTTATCTATTGCACTTATTAATTCCTATTTATCAGAAATTGAATCGGTGTCAACATTTTGCCTATCGAAATATGGGGGATCGGTATATTAATTCCCCTCACTATCAAGAAAGTTGAGATCAGTAAGCATGTTGGCAAGTTGTACTTTGCATGAGATATTTCGTAACGGATTACGGCGGTTGTAACGACCCTAATTTGGGCCTAGTTGTTTTGTTAAAACATGATAATTAAAACGGAAATATTCGGAAGCAAATTTAAAACATAGTTCGAAACATTAAAGTACGACTGCATAATTTAGAGTGTTCTCCGAAGGACCGTACTCTATCACCTGACAACCGACGACCTCTTTCCCCGTCCCTATCATATCTCACCTGCGTCACTTACAAAATCTGTAAAACGGTCACAATCTATTAAATGAAACTTCACACACACTACACATTATCTTTCTTACATCTTAGTTACATCATACACACACACATGAACCATTTCACTTAACCGTTTTCTTATTTCCTCTTCTTTTACCCTTATCATTTCCATCATTCATTAACTTTTCTGTTGCCGAGATTAACATGTTCGGTGCATGTCCCGCCCAAGCCAACCGTTAGCTGTTGGATGACTCGACGGGCCATATGCATCCCTTCCCCGGGTGGGTACTTAGGCGCTACCCCTTTTTCCACCCGGATCCGTTCCGCCCTCTTCGTACGTATCTTTTCCTCTTTGGAACTTATCGTTCCCTTCATCAGGCATGCCCTTCCTTTGGCGAATCGTGTACTAGGCACGATGCCGGGTTCGGTCGGACGGTCCATCCTTCCTCACCCCGAGTCTTATTATCATTTATCTCGTTCATTCGTATCATTTCTTCCTTCTTTATTAACCCAATCCCGTTCCTTAAGTCTGAACCTTCCCTTACTATATTGTGTTCACTCCGCTTACCGTTTGCTTTAGCGTATTATAATCTTCCCGTGCTTCCCCTGCATTTCATAACATGTCTTAATTATTCGAATTCTGACGTTATCATCTTATTGTTAACTATGTGGTTACCGTAGACCTCACGTGTACTTTTCCTCCCACGATCCGACTTCGGGACGTAACGAAAACACTCGAACTTAGTATTTTCGCGACAATTCTACTTCTGCCCTGAAATTCGCGATAATAATACCCTAGGGTTAAAATTCGCGACAATATTGCACTGGGATGAAATCCGCGATAATTTATGCCTTACTGGAAATCCGCGACAATTTTGCCTTCGTAAATTTTCGCGACAATTTTGTTCTTCAAAATTTTCGTGACAATTCTTGCCTTCAACTTTTTCGCGATAATTTTATGCCTTGGAGATTTTCGCGATAATTTTCCTTCTTTGCGGGAATTTTCGGATTTTCGGGTCTTAATGATGATTAACCCATTTTTGGGTCTCCTCACTCCTATTTATAGACATCCTAACTTTTCTAATTCACACTTTGACCCCTCCTTCCTTTACTTTTGACCCCTCCTTTATCTTTTTCTTTACTTTTCTATTCTTCGTTCCCTTTTACGTTCTTTCGTTCCCGTATCTCTCATTATCTACCGTCTAGACTTTACCGTTACATTCCCTACTATTTGTTTCGACATACCTTTTTCTCGGCTATTACAGACACCCCCGGGTCCGATCGGTACGATCACTATGGTATTTTCGGTATTCTGAGGTGATTTGTGGTTGAAATGGCGACGGATGTATTTTCGTAATTTGGACGCACCGGGTCCGATTCGTACGCCCACTACGGTATTTTCTGTAATGTGAGGTATTCATACTTGCTTTGTTCATCCGGAGGACGCATGGAAAGTTTCCGGAGGAGTCACGAGTATTATTGCATAATTCCGAGTTGGAGTGTCGCTAGGGGTATTTTCATAATTTAGTGTCCAGAAGATGTAATGGAAAATATTATGTGAGAGTGTGCATATCTGATGAGTATTGTTGAGATAGATCTCTACTGAGTATATTTTGGCTTATTTCCGCAAGTTACGAGCCGATCAAGAGGCATTGCGAGTAATCGGGGATATTACGATAGATATCCGATTGAAATCGGGTGTTTTTGTGCAAATTGGGTCAAATCGGGCCTGACTGGATACGATTGGGCTTTAACCCATAAGTGAGTTACTGGCTTGAATTTTCTATAAATACAAGTCTATGACCACTTGAAAAGGGTTCGTAATGGGAGATGAATTGAGAAAAAACTCGGAGTTGGAATTACTAATTATCCAAGTCCAAAATATGCGATGAACAGTAATTCCGGCAGTGCATAAAAAATCCGCGATAAAACAGTAGCTCCGGCGGTGAATAGTGAAATCCGCGATAAAAGCAATCAATCCGTTGGTAAATAGTGAAATCGCAATGAATAGTAAATTCGCGATAAAAACAGTAAATCCGTCGTGAATAGTAAATTCGAGATAACACAGTGCTCCGTGATGAATAGTGAATTTCGCGATGAAACTCCGGCGGTGAATAGTGAATTCGCGATGAATAGTAAATCCGCGATAAACAATAACTCCGACGTTGAATAGTGAAATCACGATGAATAGTAAATTCGCGACAAAACAGTAAATCCGGCGTGAATACTATCCGCGATAAAATAGCAACTCGGGATGAATAGTGAAATCCGCGATGAATTGTACTTCCGGCGATAAATAGTAACTCCGGCGATGAATAGTAACTCCGGTAAAAAAATAGTGCCCCCATTATGAACAGTAATATCTGCAATGAATAATGATTCAACAATTTCGTCCCGATCGTTATTATCGAGTTCATTTCTTCCCTCAGATCGAGTCTATATCATTTATTTGATTGAATAGACCATATTTTGTAATGTTGTACTTTATTATAGTGAAACACCCAGGTAGAGCTTCGCTTTTCCGAGGACGTAAGTTCACACATTATGGGCCCAACCTCGTAATTTTTTGTGTCTTAACAACATCAAAAAAAAAAGTTGAATTGATTGATCAAAATTACAAAAATATTTTAAGACTAGATCAGCGGCGACGATTTTAGAACTCTCGGATGAGTCATAGATAACAACCATGATCTACTACCAGACCTCTATCAGTCCTGTGGAGAAACAGACAACCGATGTGGCTAATTTGGAACTTTCGAATGAGAAATGGTTTTTATTGGATGTCATAACCCACGAGCCATCTTGGAAGGATGCTATTGTAAATTATCTAATCAAGAGAGAATTGCTTACCGACGAAGGCAAGGTCCGAAGAACTATGCATAGAGCTACAAATTTTGTCTATGTGGATGATAAGCTGTATAAGAAGAATTTCATAGGCCAATACCTTCGATGTTTGTCCCCAGTAAAGGCAAAGGCCGATATAGAAGAAGTTCACGCTGGGGACTGTGATGATCATTCAGCAGGTCGATCCTTAGCGAATAAGGTTAAGAGGGCCGGTAATTTTTGGCCAACACTGGTGAAAGATTGTGTGAATTTTGTTCATGCTTGTTCTGCTTGTCAGTTCCACTCAAACGTGCATCATGTACCCAGAGCTAGTATGAAAACTTTACCGACAACATGTCCTTTCAATATGTGGGGCACCAATATTTTAGGACCATTTCCGAAGGCACCTAGCCAAAAGAAGTTCTGCATCGTGGCTGTGGAGCATTTCTCTAAGTGGATAGAGGTTGAAGCTGTATCGCGAGTTCGGGAACATGTAGTTATCAGTTTCCTTTGGAGGTACATTGTGTGTCGATTCAGAATTCCCAGGATTTTTGTATAAGATAACGGAACGCAATTTGCCGGAAAGAGGGTTAATGAATGGTGTGAGAGTTATGGAATTGAACAGCGATTTACCTCCGTGGCACACCTAGAAACAAATGGACTTACAGAGGTTATCATTCATATTATCCTACAACAGCTGAAAACACGAATATATGAATCCAGAGGCTCTTGGGTGGATGAATTGCATAATGTGATGTGGGCATATCGGACATCACCGAGGTCCACTACCGGATTCATCCCCTTCTCTTTAGTATATGGCTCTAAGACCGTGTCTCCAGTAGAAGTGACTATTATATCAGAAAGAGTTATCGCTTATGACGTGGTGTTGAACGAGGATATGAGAAAGTTGGACCTTCACTGTATTGATGATATCCGTGATGGAGCCGCGATACGAATGCTGGTATGTAAAAGGCGGAAGGCTAAGAAGCACGACAAAGGCGTTAGACCTATGTTGTTAAAAGTTGGAGACTTGATTCTTAAGAAAGTGGATGTCTCGAAGCGTGTTGGCAAGTGGGATCAAAAGTGGGAAGGACCGTACAGTGTAACGGCCATAGTAAAGGAAGGAACGTACAAAATCGCAAATTTGAGCGGGGAGGAGCTGCCACGGACTTGGCATATTTCCAATTTGCGCAAGTATTATGTATAGACGTGACTCATCGATCTTTTTGAATATAAAAAATTTCCCCTCTTTTTTGAGGTCACATTCTAAATTTTGAAGTATCTTTTTTGACGACATGAATTCAATCGACTAGGGGACTGGTAAGGTAGGAGTAGGTCCATTGCATTTTAGTACGAAGGAGGATGGAATAAATTAAATAAGTTAGATTAGAAACGCAATATACCACCTGTCTTATAGTCGATCATTTTCTAACTCGTCAAATTAAATACTGTGTCAAAATATTTTGAACGTGACGAGTTTTCCTGTCCGCGGCAGAACCGTCTATACATTATGACTGTTGGAAGATGTTAAGGGGCCTGTTTGTTGTGATGTATATTTCTGTGGCAAATCAGGGTGCAAGTATATACATGACTCCTCCATGACACGCCGACGAGGGTCGCGCCCTCGCCGGAGGCTGGTCCATTTCCGGATGGCACCGTCTTATGGACTGGCCGAATGACACCGTTTTATGAACAGGTCGAGAGTGCGATGGTGCCGTCTTATGGACGGGCCGAATGACACCGTTTTATGAACGGGTCGAGAGTACGATGGCACCGTCTTATGGACTGGCCGAATGACACCGTTTTATGAACGGGTCGAGAGTGTGATGGATCCCGGTGCAAGTATATACCGGCGGCTAGAGTGTGATGGCCCCGGGTGCAAGTATATACCGGTGGCGAGAGTGTGATAGCCCCGGGTGCAAGTATATACCGGTGGCGAGAGTGTGATAGCCCCGGGTGCAAGTATATATCGGCGGCTAGAGTGTGATGGCACCGGGTGCAAGTATATACCGGTGGCGAGAGTGAGATAGCCACGGGCGCAACTATATACCGGTGACGAGAGTGTGATAGCCTCGGGTGCAAGTATATACCTGCGGCGAGTGTGTGATGGCCCCGGGTGCAAGTATATACCGGTGGCGAGAGTGTGATAGCCCCGGGTGCAAGTATAAACCGGTGGCGAGTGTGTGATGGCGCCAGGTGCAAGTATATGCCGGCGGCGAGTGTGTGATGGCCTCAGCTGCAGTTATATACCGGTGGCGAGTGTGATGGCCCCGGGTGTAAGTGTATATCGGTGGCGAAGATATATTGGCAAAGGTAGAGCGGTGGACTCATTTTAGGTATCTACCCATTTTATATAGGCGTTCGCCTTAAAGTTATCGCAGACTTATTCAAGCCTTGCTACACTAGGGAATCTTACGCATTACTATTCTTATTATATGCGTTATTATTGAGCCTTCCTACTTGAGATTCAGGCATATTCTTATTATCTCGGAATTATATTTCTCGATGTGAATTATTCGGAGCGATATATTCCTTGAAGAATGTTTCGATAAATTAAGTTGAAAAGAAGAGAAGACGGATTATTCTGAATTATGTGATTATTAAATTGCAGTGAGAAATTGAGAGGAATTCAATATCAAATTTTATATACACATAGGGGACATAAGATGCGGAGAGCACAAAAATGAGGAAAATACATGTGAAAACTTATTTCTTCTTCTTCTTGGAGCCCGAACCTTCACAGGGTTCGCTAGGGCGCTTTCTTACCAGCTTATTAGTCGAGTAGGGAGGATCAGTCTCTTTTTCTTTAGTTCTCGCAACGGTCAACTTCTTGGGAATAAAGCTCGCCATCTCGACCTCATGGCGCTCCCGAGCTCCTGTCACACTAGCAGGAACGTATAATGGAGGGTCATGTTGACCCATCACCTCCTCGTCTTTAAGAAGATCTCCCACGAAGGGACCCACCGGTTCCGGGAATAATGCGGCCAACCTTCGAAATGCGTCCGCCGATGTACCCTCCTCGGGTATTTTGATCTCCTCCGAATATAGCTGCTGGTGCAAGTACTCCTCCAAATTGAATTGGAGCGCCCCGAACGGATCCCCCGAGCAATCTAATTTATCCTCCGCAGTCACAGGCTCGAACTTCCCGGACAGACTAGGATCAAGTCTTCCTCTCTCTTCGGGGGTCAGGGATATGCCCAAGATTCTCTGAGTCTGGACACTCCATCTGAAGAAATACAGAGCAGACGAGGTCGCATTAGATAGAGCCACCAGGTTTCGGAAAGTCGGGGAGTGCAATGTATAATCCCAAATTAGTTTCCGGAAGCAGTCGTTGACCTGGGATGGCAACCTAGTGGCTCGAGCACGAAGACGGTCCACGGTGGATTGGAGGGACTCATTCTTTGATTTTAATTCTTTATTTTCCTCCAAGGCCTTCTCGAGAGCCTTCTTATCAGCAGCATTGGCATCTTTGGCCTTTTTCAACTTGTCTTCGGTCTCAGACCTAACCTCCTTAAGCTTGTCTTGAGCGTATTTTTCGTTCGTTTTGAGGGTGTCGATGGATTGCTCAAGAGCATGCCTTTTCCCAATGTGAAACGCCGCACACTCCGTTAATTCACTGCGATGAACCCGAATTAGGGCTTCGATCGCCTTGTTATGTTCTTCCCGGAGCGCCGCAATCTCTTGGGCATGCTTTTCCCACTGATTCTGTATCAACTTTTCAGCGGCTTTCTTCGTCTGCTCTCCTATTATATTCGGACTGTCAAGCTCCGAATGCCTGAGCATACAATACTCCCCTATTGCGGCTGCGGTGCTCATCTCGACAACCGTCCGCTCCATCTGAAAGAAAAGCAAAAACCACGAAAAAACATATAAGACACAGATGAAACAAAGAGCAAGTAACAATGGCCGATCTGATTACAAACCTCTCCCATCATGCGACGCGTGGTCGCAAACTGGCTCATCAACCGACCGAAGTCGAAGAATACCGTGTGGTCATCTCGTCCACACGGCAGTAGCGACGAGTTTCTTTCAAAATACGTCAAGGCCGGTCTATTGGAAACACTATCGCCCCTCGGAATCCGAAAGGTGACTCCATCTTTTATTAGTACCAGGCCAGCCTGACGTCCCATCTCGAGCCATTCCTTCACTATATGTTTCGGTATATCTCTTATTCGGAAGGCATCGAGGAACTCGGCTGATCTAGTCTAAAAATATATTGGGTATTTATTTTTAGATCAGTCAATTTATAATTTACTCGAAATTAGATTATTGTGGGGACACGAGCGACATACGAGGTTGGGCCCACAATGTGCGGGCTTACGTCCTCGGGAGAGCGAAGCTCTACCTTGGTTTCCACTATATTAATCAAGCGGTACAAATACAATGAGATGATAATGATCATACAGACGAAAAAGGCTCGAAAAACTGTCAAATCTGCAGTCGCGCTCCACTGGACGCGAGTGAACAGTGCAAGGCAGGCTGGTCGCGACTAGCACGACTGGGCGCGAGTGTACGTTGGATTGGTCGCGACTGTTCACGTTTGGTCGCGGCTGGGAACGTTTGATCGCTGCTAGGCGCGGTTGGTCGCGACTGGGAGCGGTTGGTCGCGACAGGGAACGTTTGGTCGCGGCTAGGCGCGGTTGGGCGCGACTGCCAACGTTTGGTCGCGGTTAGGCGCGGTTGGGCGCGACTGGGCGCGGTTGGTCGCGACTGCGAGCGTTTGGTCGCGGCTAGGCGCGGTTGGGCGCGACTGGGCGCGGTTGGTCGCGAGTCAAGGGTCAGGTTCTGCCTTGGGAAGTGTGATAAAAGTGACAATCCATTCTCAATGCCTTGGGGCCCCTATTTATAGAGAAATCAACCCCAAAACCCATTCACTTGAGCCCATAAGCCTAGTTCACTTCACTTAGCCCAAAATAATTAAATATTCCAAGTTATAATATAATAAATACCATGCTGATCCCGAAGCTTCGGTAACCAATCCGGACAAGATGTTAGTCGGGAATACGATCAGAAAATTCCCGAGAACTTCGTATATCAGTTCTTTGCCTTTAGATAGCGAATATGCAGCCACAAAACATCATTGCACCTGACCGATGCACTCCCGGGTGGCAAATGACGAAAATACCCTGGCCCCGTCCGGGGCCGAAATGACCTGAAACATCTCAAAATGCTTAACGAGACTTTATACGGGGCCCAGCGAGCCAGAATTACGAGAATACCACTTGAGAATGCCATCCGATAAAAATATGAAAATACCAATAACCACGTCGGACGAGCTCCCGGGGAAGGACGGATACAAGAGAATATACCCGGGTAATATCAATAGTCCCCTGGTTTTCAGATTCAGAGTCTGACTCGTAAACTACATTATATCAGCTCGTCCAGAAATCCATAACTCGTTCATAAACTTTTTACAATACCATGAATAAGGTCGAAGTCATCTCGTTATTACTAACGAAATCAGATCCCGAGACGAATTGATAGTTTCACGCTTCTTCAACTCGTAGTGTAGCTCTTATACGTATCACTTTTTACATTGCATACTAGTGCACTTCGTTATTGACAGAAATTCTGATGCATCGCTTCAATTTGTTAGTATTACTCGATCGAATTTAGAAAGTTTTTCTCAACTGTCATCAAGAGGTTTTAGTTTCGCCTTGAGGCTTTCTCTTTCTTCTTAGTCAAAGTCTCCTTTTCATAACTTTGAGTGTTCGCTTGACTCCTTAACTCCATAATTCAATCTTATTCCCGTCGTATATTTTTTCCAGCATCATATATCCCCATGTTCGAACAAGAACATCACTTTCTCATCTCTGCCAGGAGGTCGGTACTTACTTCTTTGTCATTCTCACTATTTCGGGGGAACTATTATAAGCTTACGGTAGATCATGTGTATCTTATATATGCAGCTCAATTACTAGCTATCTGTAAAGTCTATCGTCTATATAGCGCATTCGCATTCTTAGTAAGGGGCCGTTGAAATAAACAAGGCAATGTGTTTAAACATGAAGAGTAACATTTGGATTCGAGGTCGAGTTCTCAACTTTGAGGCGAAATGATGACTTATTGTCTCCTTTAGATACGATCTCATAAAGAGTAAAGTGTCTCGAGCCGAATTCCGAGTATACAATGTAGGGCTCAACTGGATAATAGCTTTGACGGTCCTCGAATAATATGTAAACATACCGATCGAGTTAGGGTCGTTACGTTCCCTCTGTTCCTACTTCCCAAATATATATTATCTAAGAATTAAGATTCAATCTGAAGTAAGTATCTATCAGTAGGAGAAGTTCGCCTCGGAAGATACTAGCTTAACTCTATTGAATATGAGATGAGTAAACCGAGAAGCCTCGACTGGGCAATAAGATACTAGGGCAATAAGGTGAAATTACCTCATAAGAAGGCCAAGAAACGTCTTACTTTCATCTTACACACATACGTTTCCTTTGATAGAAGAAGTCTGAGATTGATACTCTCTATCTTCGAATTTAAGATTTGTCTCTGCTTGGTTCCGTCTATAATAAAACCTTACAACTCGATCAAGCTTGATAGATATTGCTAAATTTGTGGTGTTATCTCGGGTAAGAAAATCCATGCCGTCCATAAAACGACTTTACAATATCTCCAATGATAAATAAAATAATCCATCTCATGCTCGCAATAATTCTTTAGACCGTATGATCGTAAATAGCTCACACGTGTTAAACAATAACGTGCTAATCCGTCTCTCTCATAAATAGTGAAACCGAGCCATCCATAAAATACTTAAGACCCATTCACAATGTGTTGAAAGAGTCTACTCCTTTCGGTTGTAATTACTTGATCACTTTCGTACAGATCCCGATCAGGCGTCTCTCATCGTAAATCAGATCATAACATAAGATTCCTTACTTACTATACATAAGGGAATTGAAATTGAGTGTGTTCAACCACATTTAAGACAGCGATCTTAATACGTCCATGCCAGTTNAACTAACTCAATACGCTGCTTATTAGTTGAATGCCAAGACCTTTGCTAGAATGCACACATGGTCAAGATACTCAATAGCTTAATAATGTCACAAGTTAATCAAGAAAAAACGCTCAATAATCATACATTTCCGGACGAATACCATTCCGGACGATAAATAAAATAACACAAGTTTGATATCTCTTTCGTGAACTCCAATAGGCATAGTTATATCGCGGTTGATACTTCTGAAAACTCAAAAACCATAATTCTCAAATGTCTTTAAATAACTGCTTAGCATCTTGATGAATATATTGTAAGCGGCATCCATTCTGGGTAACGAAGTAAATCGAACACATGAAGCCTTCACGATAAAAATAAGAATAATCCTAACGAATAACATTTCGGATGATTAAGAAAAATAATTAGGTGCTCTCTTCGACATAGAGTTCATGTTATTAATAATTTGATCATCGAGTATAGATTAAACTTCAACCATTGAAGCTCAGTCGTTTCCTTTAATTCCAGATACTCAAGCATAATTCCAAGAGTTGCGAGACTCTTCCAGGGGTTTCGTTAATGCAGACCCATACAATTCCAATAGAGAACACCGGTAGTTAAAGGCATGACACATTTTTGCGACCAAAAATTAATCACCAATGAAAACCAGGGCGATTTGACTACTCCACAACATGCTCGAATCTACTGAATGATTAGTAAGAGACTTGATAGAGATGCTCGAATCCACTGGATCCACTAAGTAGAGATGTCGAGACATAAATATATGCTTTATAAAATGAGAAGACGAGACCATCTTTGAATAATATACTTCCACTCGGGAGTTTCATTTTATGATTTTATCATAACCAAATCCACTAGAGTCTCAGTAAACTTCGTTAATCTCGGAGTCTCGAGCGTAGAACTACTAAAGTGTTTGATATTTCGAATGAACCATCTGAAAGCTGATCGACTTCTTACAAGATCTCTATAAAGATCATTAATAATTCTCGAATGAATAACTAGAGAATCCTATTGATAATGCAAAAAATAGGTTACCCACATCATTAATGTCATACTTCGACACGATATGTGATTTTGAACAAACTGAGTACATATTGAGTAAGCTCCCACGAACTTATGACGTGTTGACTAAGGTCATGTTGAATAGATCTTATGGAAATCACTATAATATTTTATTGGGTAATGGAGCCAACTTCCTCGACCTCGCTCTCGGGTATTCCTTCCACCGTATAACTCAACTCATCAAGCTAATCTTCTTCAAAAACCAATCAACACAGGACACCAATCGGAACTGTAATGAAAATATGACAAAATATTTGGGACTGATGAGTCTCCGGTGTCATTGCTTGTAATAGAGGGGCAGGCGTATATACGAGATCCACCTTTCTTGCGTTCAATCATGGCGAGAAATATACTTGGAACTGAATAAATAGACTTGCAACTGAATACCAACAAGGTTTGCATATCGGGCTTTGGTAGAGATACATTTGATCCTTGATTTACGGCAATGGCAGGTGACCATAAGTATACAATCTATCATTTCCTGAATACGCCATTTACATGTAAGTCCAAGCCATTCAATGCTTTAATAGTAATCCTTTAAAAACCAACGGTGATCAACCTTTCTCATTTCCCATAACCTCTTCTTTTCTTATGTATTAGGTAAATCGTGTTGACTTGGAACTTCCAACTTTCCGCAACAAACACTCTCTCCAACCATTTTGTATACATGTATACAATCCAGCAACACGTAGCCAAATTCCCCCAATGAAACTATGCAATCAACTCATTCTCCACGTGAGGTTCACGTTTATCGCAAGGGCCAATCAACCGCCGCTCCATGCGATACTCAATATCGCCACAAAATTGGTTAGAAAAACATACGACCTCTCTGAAGGGTCGTTATGCCACACCGAATATAACTCATACTTGAATCCCAGGTGAAATAGTAGAAAACATCATCAACTAATTGAATTGAATCGTCACATCTTTGAAGTCCATCAAAATTAACATGGATCTCGATATACGCCAATCTTATGAAGAATAACACCCTCGCGAACGGAGGTATGTGAATGTATCGGACAGGTTCGACATATACATATATCTTCTTTATAGCCGAGGACTATATGACGCCCAATATCTCCATACTATGGAGTGAAATCCTTTGAAGAACTCAAAATATCCCAATTTTTCGATAAATGTATCGAAATGAAATAGTAAAATGGCACCGATATCCGACCCGAAAAATATTACACCGTCACATCACCATGTGATTGTAGACGAAAAATGGAGCCTCACATAAAATTTTGGTAGCGCCAAAAATTCGCAACTTGTGGACTTTATATGTTGGGTATTTATTTTAAATCAGTCAATTTATAATTTACTCGAAATTAGATTATTGTGGGGACACGAGCGATATACGAGGTTGGGCCCACAATGTGCGGGCTTACGTCCTCGGGAGAGCGAAGCTCTACCTTGGTTTCCACTATAATAATCAAGCGGTACAAATACAATGAAATGATAATGATAATAAGGACGAAAACGGCTCGAAAAACGGTCAAATCTGCAGTCGCGTTCCACTGGACGCGAGTGAACAGTGCAGGGCAGGCTGGTCGCGACTAGCACGACTGGGCGCGAGTGTACGTTGGATTTGTCGCGACTGTTCACGTTTGGTCGCGGCTGGGAACGTTTGATCGCTGCTAGACGCGGTTGGTCGCGACTGGGAGCGGTTGGTCGCGACTGGGAACGTTTGGTCGCGGCTAGGCGCGGTTGGGCGCGACTGCCAGCGTTTGGTCGCGGCTAGGCGCTGTTGGGCGCGACTGGGCGCGGTTGGTCGCGACTGCGAGCGTTTTGTCGCGGCTAGGCGCGGTTGGGCTCGACTGATCGTGGTTGGTCGCGACTGCGAGCGTTTGGTCGCGGCTAGGCGCGGTTGGGCGCGACTGGGCGCGGTTGGTCACGAGTCAAGGGTCAGGTTCTGCCTTGGGAAGTGTGATAAAAGTGCCAATCCTTTCTCAATGCCTTGGGTCCCCTATTTATAGAGAAATCAAGTCCAAAACCCATTCACTTGAGCCCATAAGCCTAGTTCACTTCACTTAGCCCAAAATAATTATATATTCCAAGTTATAATATAATAAATACCATGTTGATCCGGAAGCTTCGGGAACCAATCCGGACATGATGTTAGTCGGGAATACGATCAAAAAATTCCCGAGAACTTCGTATATCAGTTCTTTGCCTTTAGATAGCGAATATGCAGCCACAAAACATCATTGCACCTGACCGATTCACTCCCGGGTGGCAAATGACGAAAATACCCCTGGCTCCTTCCGGGGCCGAAATGACCTGAAACATCTCAAAATGCTTAAAGAGACTTTATACGGGGCCCAGCGAGCCAGAATTACGAGAATACCACTTGAGAATGCCATCCGATAAAAATATAAAAATACCGAAAATACCATTGACCACGCCGGACGAGCTCCGGGGTAAGGACGGATACAAGAGAATATACCCGGGTAATATCATCGGCGGTTAACCCACTATTCCTAACGGGTTCCGCAATCTCCAAAAATGGTGGGGCCCTCCACCGGCGTTTTCCCTCTATCCGAAGGAGCATCTTGATTTATTCTTTCCTCCGGACAATCTCCTCCACCAGCGGGTCTATCAGTTGAATTCGTACATCCTTTCGTCGGGGGAAAACTCTCTAGCAGTAAGCTCTAATCGCTGAGACACAGGAATTAAATCTTCAGGACTCTCGGGGGGCTCTTTAGCCGGCTCATTTCCTGCGGGCTCGGGATTCTCAATTACCGGAGCAGGTGGCGATGGGGTAACCGGTCGGGCCTCTTCTGCGTGTGGCACCGTTTCTTGCAAGCTTTGCGCCAACTCGTCCGCGGCAGTGCGGTTCCGAGATCCTTGCGCCATCTCGAAGATCAGCTCATCCTTTTCCGTAACAAGAGTAGGGAGTGATCTCAGTTTGTCGCCTAATCTCGAATGACCTTCAGGGGGAGCCATTATTTTATCTGCAAAATAAGCAAGTAACGTGAGAAATACTGTTGAAAGACTAGAGGTATATTGATCTAGTCTAAGAATATTTTGGGTATTTATTTCTAGATCAGTCAATATTTAATTACTCGAAATTCAATTGTTGTGAGGACACGAGCGATATACGAGGTTGGGCCCACAATGTGTGAGCTTACGTCCTCAGGAGAGTGAAGCTCTACCTTGGTTTTCACTATGATATTCAAAAAATACAAGTATAATGATGTGACAACAATAATCAAGATGGAAACGTCTCGAAAAACTATCGAAAACACTCCGCTGCGCCGGGAAGAGGTGCAGTCGCGAGTTGTGGTCAATAGCTCGCGACTACTGGCGATCACTCGCACTTGCAACAGTGCAACGAGTCGCGAGGGTCAGACTGGATCAATGAGTCGCGAGAGTCAGGCTGGAGTAATAAGTCGCGATTGGAACATTGCAGAACCAATAACTCGTGGCTGCGTGCGATAAGTCGCGAGTCTACAGTGTAGGAAAATGATGTCTTGCCTTGGGGAGCGTGCTAACTGTATGAACCTGTCCAAATGCACTAGAGCTTGTATTTATAGAGAAATCCAGCCCAACAGCACTAACTTGAGCCCATAAGCCGAATTTACGTCACTTAGCCCAAAACACTCACATAACCTCCAATTATAATATAATAAATGACATGCTCATCCCGAAGTTTCAAGAACTTGTCCCGGTTGAGATATTAGTCTGAAATGAAATGAGAAAATACCGGAAAACCTCGCAAATTAGTTCTTTGCCTCCAAGAAGTGAATACGCAGCCCCATAACATCGTTGCACTCGACCGACATGCTCCCGGGTGGAATTATGAAAATACCCATGGCCCCGTCCGGGGCCGGGATAACTCAAATCATCCCAAAACGCCTACAAAATCTTTATACGGGCCCCAGCGAGCCTGAATTACGAGAATACCCCTCTGGGAATGCCTTGTGATAAAATATGAAAATACCGATAATACTATATAACTAAGTCGGACGAGCCCCCGGGTAAGGATAAACATAAGAGAATATACCCGGGTAATATCAATAGTCCTATGGTTTTCAGATTCAGATTCTGAGGTAGACCATGTATCACCAGCTCGTCCCAAAATCCGATTATCGTTCGGGAGCTCCGTTGAAAAAATCTTTAGTACGATTGAAGTTCTCTCGTCAATACGATCGTTTTGACACTAAGAACGTCAGATTTTGAGCTCGGGTGAAAATTTCGTGATTTTTCGACTCGGGATATCACCCCTATAAATACCATGTACGCCGTTCATAACTCATTTTCTCGCGCGAAATCCTGAGCACTCGCGACATATCGTAGCTACTGTGCAGTCCGCGACTTTTAGTCCATTGTGCTATCCGCGACTTATCCCAACTCGCGACTTCCAAACTACAACAACTCGCGAGTACTGTGCCAGTCGCAACCATAACACGCGACTTCTTGGACCAGACTTATAACCATAATTAGCGAGCACTGTGCTTCTCTCGACATATCTACCACATCTCACGACTAAGGACTTAAACAGTAATTCTCGCGACTTTTCGCCAATAACTCGAGAGACACTTAGTAAAATTTGTAAAAATAATTTCAAAAAATAAATTTGAATTAAATTTAACCAATGACTTCCGATCGTACCGAATCCTCGGGCTCAGCCACTACTTCATCCTCAGATCATTCAGAATCCTCATCCAGTTCGGGGAGTTTCGATTCGATCGCAACCCCTTTTCCTCCTTGCCTTTCCACAATAAATTCTCATTTTTTCGAGAGGATCGCTCGTCTCGAAAACACCCTCGGCCCTCAAAGCTCCGCGGTTAAAGCCCTCAAATCCTTTTACCATCCTTATAGCATGCATGCTCAAAAGTGGGGATCGATTCTTGAAAAGTATTACCTCCCTTCCGACTGTGTCTTATACCAACCTGAACGTACCGACCGTCTTTTGACACCTCCGATCGCCACCCACACTATTTCTCTTGAATATATAGAATGTTGCCTTCGTTTCCCTCTTCATCCTTTCCTCGTATAATTGGACTCGCATCTGCAAATTCACCTCTTCCAACTGAACCCCAGTTCAATCTCTCTTGTCATCGCCTTCATAATATTCATGTAGGTGAATTGCATTCCTTTGACCATAGACTTTTCTTTCAAATCTTCCATATTAGTACTGTTGCCAATTTTGGTGCCCAAGCTTGTATATTTTTCCGCCCGAGGGACAAGACAAGCCCGTTCCCTTTTTGTACTCCCCACTCCAATCACGACTGGAAGAAACACTTCTTTTTGTTTGCGGTGTGGGGGATACGAGGCTGTCACCTTTGAGTTCTCCTTGGCGGTTCCCCGTTGAAGGGGAACCCTTTTGTCCTGAAGCCTGCGTCCCTATTCCTCGGACAACTTTTCCGAGACCTCTGAGGAAGGCACTCCTCGATTGCGCTAGGTCGGACGGCGCTGACTGGACCGTGAAGACGTTAATCTACTCCCCGATCCTGGTTGCTTTCAACCTTCTTCCGGTCCCTCCCGTTTTAGTAGAGAACTACTAGGTATCTGAACCGTATATTCATATCGGGGCTAAACTTGATAACTCTTCTTTGATAGAAAGAAACTTAGGAACTTGATTTAACTTATTTCAAATTTCCCCTTCGCGTTTCTCACCTAACTTACTTGTCTTGCAGATAAAATAATGGCTCCAGCTAAGGACCCGGCAAAGAAGGGGGACCGGCTGAATTTCCTCCGTGACCTACTTGCGGAGGATGATGAGCTCATCTTTGAGGCGCCACCGGGGACTCTGAACCGAACTGTCGCGGCCGAGCTGGCATCAAGTCTTCAAGAGGTGGCATCCCCGACTGGGGAAATGAGACGCGACACACCTCCACCACCACAATCTGCTGCGACGGTGGCCAATCCCGAGCCGGTAAATGAGGAGCACGCTGCAACAATTACTGAGAGTCCCGAAGACCTAATCCCCTTGTCTCGGCGATTAGAGTAAGTTGTTGAGGAGCCCACCCCCGATGAAGGCATGTACGACTTTGCTGAAACATTAGTGGATATCATCGGGGACGACGAGGTGGGCGAGATTAGTGAGGACCAGCCGATTGACCCGGTGGTGGGGGAAATTTCCCGAGAAACACGTACTAAGGGAGAGACCAGCCAAGGCACCCGTCCGGACAAGGGGAAGAGACCGGCGGAATGTCCCACCGTCTTGGAGATCACGGAACCCATCAGAAAGGGTGGGTTAACAACCGAATTTATCGACGCCTTCCGGATACATGACATCCCAAGACTAACTGTTAAGGAATGGCTCGATATGGGACGCCGGGCCGGCTTTGTATTGATAAAGGACAGACTCACCTTTCGAATCCCGAGAAGTGACAACGTATCGAATTGGTCGGCCCTGGCATATTTGGAGCGCAACCCAGAGTTGCCGCCTCGTGGTCGGGATGACCACACGGTGTTTACCGACGTTAATCAGTTAATGAGTCAGACCGCGACGATGCGTCGTGCCATTGGGAAGGTTCGTTGCGACATTAGCAATGATTTCCCTATAACTTTATCTTTTACATCATATGTACTAACCCTTCTTGTTTTCATTTCAGATGGAGCGTACCATAATCGAGTTGGGCACCGCAGCTGCAGTAGAGGAATACTGTATGCTCAGGCATTCGGAGCTCGACTCGCCATACATTATTGGGGAGCAGACGAAGAAGTCAGCGGAGAAGATGATGCAGAATCAGCGAGATAAGCATGCCCAGGAGATGGCAGCACTCCGAGAAGAGCATAGCAAGGCAATTGAATCTTTGCTTCGAGCTCACTGCAGCGAGCTGACGGAAAATTCAGCTTTTCATATTGGACAAAGGCACGCCCTAGAGCAATCCATAGAAACCCTCAAGGTCAACGAGAAGTACGCACACGACAAGTTGAAGGAAATCTGAGAGCAAACCGAGGAGAAACTGAGGAAGGCCAAAGAGGAAAAAGCGGCCGATAAGAAAGCTCTCGGGAAAGCCACGTAGGAGGTTAAAGAGCTAAAAGCAAGAAATGAAGGCCTCCAATCCATCACCGATCGACTCCGGGCATGAATCAACAAGTTGCCGTCCCAGATCAACGACTGCTTCCAAAAGTTAATATGGGTGTACACAGTACACTCCCCTACTTTCCGGAATCTTGGGGCATTAGCTCATTCCAAGTCGAATGTCTTGTACTTTTTACGAGGGAGTGTCCAGACGCAGAGAATCATGGGCATATCCCTTACAGCTGAGGAGAAAAAGAAACTTGACCCCAAACTCAACGGGAAGTTCGAGCCAATACCCGGTGAGGAAATGCTGGATTGTTCACAGGATCCGTTCGGGGCGCTACATTTTAACTTGGATGAAGATCTTCACCAACAACTCTACTCGGAGGATATCGAGACGGAGGAGGGCCCATCTCCGGATGCATTTAGGAGATTGGCTACATTATTTCCGGAGCCAATGGGCTCCCTTGTGGCGGAGCTCCGAAAGATGTTGATGTAATGGCGGCGTATGATCCTCAAATATATACCCCCGCTAGTGTGACTGGAACTCGGGAGTGCCACGAAGATGAAATGGCGAGGTTCGCCTCCAAGAAGTTGGCCGCTGCAGGGCCTCAAGAAAAAGGCGTCAAACCACCATCCTCCCAAAAAATAAAGCTGTTGAAAAAGCGCCCCAATGGGCCTGTGAAGGCTCAGGCTCTCAGAAGAATAAGAAATAAACTTCTATATATGATTTCTTCACTATTGTATTCTCTCCCATTTTGTATTCCCCAGGTGTATAAAATTCGTTTTTGTTTTCCTTTCAATTTATCCACTGTACTTTTAACAAAGAACCATACACAGAATAATATAACCTCTCCTCTTCTAAACTTTCTTTTCTCGCCACATTCTTCAAGGAATATATAACTCCGAATAATTCAATCCAAGCAATACACTTCCGAGATAAAAAGAATATAAATGAGTCTCGGGTATGGATGCTCAATACAAACGCATACAATAATAATAACAATGATGCGTAAGAGTCCCCAGTGTAGCGGGGCTTGTATAAGTCCGCCATAACTCTAAGGCGAACGCCTAATTAGAATGAGTAGATACTTAAAATAAGTCCACCGCTCTACCTTCACAGAGATATCTTCGCCACCGGAATATACTAACATACGGGGCCATCACATACTCGCCACCGGTATATACTTGCACCCGGGGCCATCACACACTCGCCGCCGGTATATACCTGCACCCGGGGCCATCACATACTCGCCACCGGCATATACGTGCACCCGGGGTCATCACACACTCGCCACCGGAATATACTTGCACCCGGGGCCATCACACTCTCGACCCGTCCATAAGACGGCGTCATCACTTACTCGGCCCGTCCATTAGACGGTCCCATCAAAATCTCGACCGGTCCATAAGACGGCGTCGCCACTTACTCTTCCCGTCCATAAGACGGCGCCATCGTACTCTCGACCCGTTCATAAAACGGTGTTATTCGGCCCCGTCCATATAACGGTTCCATCGCACTCTCGATCCGTTCATAAAACGGTGTCATTCGGCCCGTCCATTAGACGGTGCCATGCGGAAATGGACCAGCCTCCGGCGAGGGCGCGACCCTCGTAGGCGTGTCATGGAGGAGTTTGGTATATACTTGCTCCCTTATTTGCCACGGAAATATACATCACAACAAACAGGACTCTTAACATATTCCAACAGTCATTATGTACAAACGACTCTGCCGCGGACAAGAAGACTCACCACGTTCAAAATATTTTGACACAGTATTAAATTTGACGAGTTTGAAAATGATCGACTATAAGACATGTGGTACATTGTGTTTCTAATCTAACTTGTTTAATTTATTCCATCCTCCTTCGTACTTAAACGCAATGGACCTACACCTACCTTACCAGTCCCCTAGTCGATTGAATTCGTGTCGTCAAAAAAGATACTTAAAAAATTAGAATGTGACCACAAAAAAGAGGGAAAATTTTTATTTTCAAAAATATCGATGAGTCACGTCTATACATAATACTTGCGCAATTGCAAATATGCCAAGTCCGTGGCAGCTCCTCTCCTCTCATACTTGCGATTTTGTACATTCCTTCCCTCACTACGACCGTTACTCTGTACGGTCTTCCCACTTTCGAACCAACTTGCCAACATGCTTCGAGACTTCCACTTTCTTAAGAATCAAGTCTCCAACTTTTAACAACATAGGTCGAACGCCCTTGTTGTGCTTCTTAGCCATCCGCCTTTTACATACCTCCATTCGTATTGCGGCTCTATCACGGATATCATCAATACAGTGAAGGTCCAACTTTCTCATATCCTCGTTCAACACTTCGTCATAAGCGATAACTCTTTCTGATAAAATAGTCACTTCTACCGGGGACACGGCCTCAGAGCCATATACTAAAGAGAAGGGGCTGAATCCAGTAGTGGACCTCGGTGATGTCCGATATGCCCACATCACATTATGCAATTCATCCACCCAAGAGCCTTTGGATTCATCTATTCGTGTTTTCAGCTGTTTAATACGGTTGATAACCTCTGTAAGCCCATTTGTTTCTGGGTGTGCCACGGAGGTAAACCGCTGTTCAATTCCATAACTCTCACGCCATTCATTAAGCATCTTTCCGGCAAATTGAGTTCTGTTATATGACACCAAAATCCTGGGAATTCTGATTCGACATACAATGTACCTCCAAAGGAAACTAATAACTTCCTGTTCCCGAACTCGTGATACAACTTCAACCTCTATCCACTTAGAGAAATGCTCTACAGCCACGATATAGAACTTCTTTTGGCTGGGTGCCTTCGGAAATGGCTTTAAAATATCGATACCCCACATATCAAAAGGACATGTTGTCGGCAGAGGCTTCATACTAGCTCTTGGTATATGATGTACGTTCGAATGGAACTGACAAGCAGGACAGGCCCGAACAAAATTCACACAAACTTTTACCAGCGTTGGCCAAAAATAACCGGCCCTCTTAACCTTTTTCGCTAAGGATCGACCTGCTGAATGATCACCACAGTCCCCAGCATGAACTTCATCTATAACGGCCTTTGCCTGTACTGGGGACAAACATCGAAGATATGGGCCTCCGAAATTCTACTTATATAGCTTATCATCCACATAGACAAAATATGTAGCTCTTTGCATAGTTCTTCGGGCCTCGCCTTCGTCGGTAGGCAATTCTCTCTTGATTAGATAATTTACAATAGCATCCTTCCATGATGGCTCGTCGGTTACGGCATCCAATAAAAACTATGTCTTATTCGAAAGTTCCAAATTAGCATCCTCGGCTGTCTTTTTCACCACAGGACTGATAGAGGGCTGGTAGTGGATCATTGTTGTTATCTTTGACACATCCGAGAGTTCTAAAATCGTCGCCGCCTTCGCAAGACCGTCTGCACGCGTGTTTTCCTCCCTTGGGATATATGTAAGCGTGAATATCTTAAGATTCCTAGCCGCCTCTTTGAGCTTTTCTAAATACCTCCACAAATGATTCCCATTGGTGGCGTAAGTATCTGCAAATTGGTTCACCACTAACTGCGAATCAGAATGAGCATGTAAACGAACGATTCCAATTTCCAGTGCCAAGTTAATACCAAATATCAAGGCTTCATACTTGGCAACGTTGTTAGTTGCAGGGAAGCGCAATTTTACAGCATACTCATGTTCTTCACCAGATTTTCTTTCTTTAAAATTAACACCAATACCGGCTCGCTCGGCAGACACCGATCAATCAACAAAGGCGTCCCAGTACTCCTGAATACCCAACTCTTCCGACCGAGTCATCTCTACTATGAAATCCACTAACACCTGGCCTTTAACGCTTGCCTGGAGATATACTCTATCTGATACTGGCCCAATTCGATATTCGACTTTGCTAGCCTACCAGTGGCGTCAATATTTGATAACACACTTCGGATAGGCTGATCTGTCAAGACTGCAATATGATGTCCTTGAAAATAGTGCCTCAATTTCCGTGAGGCGACTATCAGAGCTAATACAAACTTCTCTAGATCAGTATATCAGGACTCCGCTCCCTGCAATTTCCTGCTCACATAATATATCGGTCTATGTTCCTTATCGCTAAGCCTGACTAAGGCTGCACTCACTGCCTCTTTCGTTACTGCCAAATATAAACCCAACGGTTCCCCCGGTGAAGGAGGTGACATAAACGGTGGTTTACTAAGATAATCTTTCAAACTTTCAAAAGCCCTGCTACATTCGTCGTCCCAATACAAAAGGTTCGTCTTACGCAAAACCTTAAAAAATACAAACTTCTCTAGATCAGTATATCAGGACTCCGCTCCCTGCAATTTCCTGCTCACATAATATATCGGTCTATGTTCCTTATCGCTAAGCCTGACTAAGGCTGCACTCACTACCTCTTTCGTTACTGCCAAATATAAACCCAAAGGTTCCCCCGGTGAAGTAGGTGACATAAACGGTGGTTTACTCAGATAATCTTTCAAACTTTCAAAAGCCCTACTACATTCGTCGTCCCAATACAAAAGGTTCGTCTTACGCAAAACCTTAAAAAATGACAAACTTCTCTCTATTGATTGCGAAATGAAGCGAATCATTGAGGCCAATCATCCAGTTAGCCTTTGAACTTCCCTAACAGTCGTCGGAGGGGTCATTTCCTGGATAGCTGTTATCTTGTCAGGATTCATCTCAATTCCTCGCTCGGATATCATAAAGCCGAGAAACTTGCATCCTTTCACACAAAACGCACACTTAAGCGGATTCAATTTCATTCTATACTTTCTCAGTACTCCGAAACAATCATTCAAATATTGGATGTGGTTATCCCCATGTTTAGTCTTTATCAATATATCGTCGATATAAACCTCTAAAGATTTTATGATCATATCTTTGAACATCGAATTCATTAAACATTGATAGGTGGCCCCATCATTTTTCAAGCCAAATGGCATAACTCTATAGCAAAAAATGTCTTTATTTGTTATAAATGAAGTAAACAACTTGTCCTCACAATGCATAAAAATTAGATTATATCCCTTAAAAGCATCTAACATACTAAGAAATTCAAAGCCACAGGCCGCATCCACCATCATGTCAATGGCCGGAAGCGGATATGGATCCTTCGGGCATGATTTATTCGAATAAGTAAAATCAATGCAAACTCTCCAGCCACCACTCGACTTTGGGACCACCACTGGATTCACGACCCAATCCGTATACCTAATAGGCTCAATGAATCCTTCCTGCAGTAAACTTTCCACCTCCTCATCAATCGCCCTCACTTTCTCAGGAGAAAACTTCATCTTTTTCTGATGAACTGGTCGCACATATGGGTTAACATTGAGTCTATGAGAACAGACTTCACTATGATATTTAACAAATTCAAGTATAATGATGTGACAACAATAATCAAGATGGAAACGTCTCGAAAAACGATCGAAAACACTCCGCTGCGCCTGGAAGAGGTGCAGTCGCGAGTTGTGGTCAATAGCTCGCAACTACTGGCGATCACTCGCGCCTGGAACAGTGCAACAAGTCGCGAGGGTCAGACTGGATCAATATGTCGCGAGAGTCAGGCTGGAGCAATAAGTCGCGATTGGAGTAGTGCAGAACCAATAACTCGTGGTTACGTGCGATAAGTCGCGAGTCTANCCTCACTTTCTCAGGAGAAAACTTCCTCTTTTTCTGATGAACTGGTCGCACATATGGGTTAACATTGAGTCTATGAGAACAGACTTGGGGATCAACCCCACATAATCCTGATAAGACCAAGCAAAAGCATCTACATTACTTTGCAAAAAAGAAAATACCTCCTTCTCAACCTCTGGTGACAACTCGGAACCGATCGTCACTATCTTTTCAAGATTACCGGGGAATAAAGGCATTGTCTTGATTCCCAAAGGCTCCATCTTCATATCATTCTCTTTAAACTTCCTAAGAGACGGTCCGTCATTTGTGTCAATAACTTCATCATACGATAATTCCGCCATACAAACGGGTAACTTCGCTTTCGATCCATCCATACCACTTCTGCACATAACATTTTAACAAGAGCGCGCCAGCTCTTGATCTCCCTCCATCTTCCCAACCCCTAACTGTGTTGGGAACTTCATCATCAAATGTGGTTGAGACACCACAGCTCCGAATATGTTCAAACAACTTCTCCCCAGGATCGCATTATAAGGGAGTATAGGGAGATCCACCACCACAAATTCCACCATCAAAGTTCTTGATATTTCGGGATCGCCCAAGGTTACCGGCAGAAAAACAGATCCCTCAACTGCAACAACACTGTTATTAAAGCCGACTAGCTTTGTATGTACGGGCTGGAGCTGGGTGGTTCCTTTCAAAGCCATCTGCTCAAAGGCTGCAAGAGTCAATATATTGGTAGCAGCTCCGGTATCTACTAGCACTTGAGAAACATGATGATTAGCAATAATGGGAGAGACAACCAACACATCGTATTGTGGGGAGAAAACCCCAGATAAATCCTCAGGTCCGAAAGAGATTGTCATTTTGTCCAAGTCTGTTAACTGGACTGTGTCGACTTCCATAAAACGCCCCTTCTGGTGCAGTGCCTGGTAAGAGCGTTTACGAGCACGGTTTGAATCACCGACGCTTCTTCCCCCTGCGATAGTCATAATGTTGGGGCCCAGGTTACCCCATCTTGGTTGGGCGGTTTCAACATTCAAAATAGGTTGACCCTGCGGAGGAGGAGGTAATGCTTGCTGATTCGCTGGGGCTGGTGGGTAAGCCTCGTATCTATACCCCTGCTGATTCCTTTGCAGTTGATTCCTGCCGCGGCCACGATAGCTGTTTTATGTCCTTCCACCTCTCTGATTTTGTCTACCACCGATAAAAAATCCTCTCTAGCCACCTCCTTGACGTTGGCCACGTTGTCCTCCATATCCACGTCCTCTCGCGTGTAGCCGTGGCGCATTGACTTTCAGGGTCTTAAGTGTTGTCCCCTCTGGGACACTCGTATCGATCTTCCCCAACTTAGATTCTGGCAGGGCCTCTACAATACTGATCAGTTCATCGAGCTGATGCAATTCTAGCAACATTTCCACCTCAGACATTAACTCCCGACAATCATTGGTTGCGTGCACAAAACTTCGATGGAAACGACAAAATACTTGGGACTGGTAAGTCCTCGGTGTTGGTTCATGCAAAGGAGGAGGATAACGAAGTGAACCTGTCTTCTTTTGCTCGATAATGGCAAAAATATGCTCATAAATGTATGTGGGAAACACTCTCAACTTTGGTTTTGCATGCGGGACAATCTTGTCCGGCACGCGACTTGCAACATTATTGTGGGAACCATACGCCCGTACCTCGATCACACCATGATCTCGCAAACCTTCATCTTCTCTGATGTATTGCGTACATCTCAGAGCCAAATCCTCCATACTTTCCGGTGGATACCTATTCAAAGAATTACATAACGGATGTCCAGCTAGAATAAGCTGGATCCCTATTCAAAGAATTACATAACGGATGTCCTTCTCACTAATAGTGATCGGAGGTATCTTCCTGCACTCGGCCTCGAAACGGGTAATAAAACCCAACAATCTTTCCGAAGAGTCATACCGCAACGCGGTCAAAGAAGTAAACCAAATAGAATTGATCCTTAAAGTCTTGATAAGAAACAATCGAATGCCTTGGTAAACGATTAAACCATCGGAGGGCTGATTCCTTAAGAGAAGCGGCAAAAATGAAGCACATGGCCGCATCACTGAAATTCATCAAACTCACATGAATCTACAAATTCGACGTATGAGCATTTGGTTCAGTCGACCCGCGATACTGTGGAAGATACTTAGGCATTTCAATAAACTCAGAGCCAGTGGCTCCGATAATGGCCATGGAAAATGGCGATAGAGCGTTAGACGTGTTCCAAGGACTTTGCAAAACTTCCACTGACGGCAGAACTTTTCCTCGATTTCCAATGGGCTCATTAGCCCTCTCATTCTCAATATAATCTCCCTCGTAAGCTGAGGTCTGATGAGTATCCCGGCTATGCTCCCCGTACACTCGTCTCCTTTCTTGGCCAAGAGTCAGGTTGGCCACCAATTGGTTCATCCTAGCCTCGTTTTGCTCCAACTTCCCACTCATCTCCTTAAATTTTGACTCTATCAATTCTTCAATCTTTTGCAGAGTATTGCTTTGCTCTCCGGTTGCTGCAGTATTCGCTCGCGGCTCCGGAACACAGTCAATATCTTCCTCTGAGGCCACATCATTAACAGGTTCTGGGGTAACATTGTTCCTCCCGGCTCTCCTTTGAGCTTCGACTTGCTCCAACTGGGCGATTAAGGTACGCCTTCACTCTTCCAAATCTTCATATGTTTCGTCTGATCCGTAGATCTAGAGCGCGCAGGTGGCGAAAGGTGGGTGATGAGATCATCGGAACCCGAAACCCCGAACAGGGTCAGGACCAGCCTTGGCCATGACTGCCCAGACAAGTGAGCCGAACTTGGAGGCCCAGATCAGTAGAGGGCCCATTTATATCGCTTGGCCCGATCGGTCGCATCTGGCGATCGGTCCTGAGCCGTGGGGCCCAGCTCCCCACGTGTGCCCAGACCGATCGGTCCACTTCTTGTCGGCGTTGTTTCGGTCCATCCTCATGCATCACATGCGACGATAACCCGCGACAAACGTGTCAGTAGCGTGGTTCGGCAATGGGTGTAAGCCACTAGAGGCCAAAGAGTAGCTGGCTGGCAGCGCCGAAAGGACCGGCGCCATGCAGCTACGGGGAGCTATTTCCGGCGGCTGTTCCGCCTGACGTTAGCCGACCTAGTAGCAAAGGACAGGCGCAAAACGACACCCTACTGTGCATAGTACAGTGGATTTGGATTTCGGTTTTCTCCAGAGGGCTTGAGCTTGACAGATTACTCTCGATTTATTTTCGATTATCTTCCCCCACTTTGTGGTCGATCAAACAAACATGTATTGTATAATCATTGATTCGTTTATTGAACAGGCTGAGGGCATTTCTTTTAGCCCTTAGTCAAGTGGTTTTTTCCTCGTTTCCGAGGTTTTCCACTCAAAAATCCGTTTGCCTCCTTTACCTTTGAATCATCAACCTTCTCCACACATAAACAAATAACAACCGAGTTCGTCTTGCAACGAACCGGTCGACTGTTTACACCCCCGGTTTTCGAACCACAACAGTGGGCATTATTACGCACAGCAACTCGGCCAATTCTTGCGAAATCATAACACTTAGATAAACATTGGCGTGATCGACGATAAAAACTTGGTGCCCTTCCGGATGAAAACCCTCTCCGGGAGGGCCGAATAGTTACATTTTTAGCAGGGGGCTCCTCCAGAACTGACGACCGAGCCCCCGGTAACACAGCAAAATCATCATTAATTTGAGGAATAGCATCCACCTAAATTTCCTCATCAAGAATTTCTTCATCAGATTTCCGAGTAGTCATGATAATAGAAATCCAGACTCAGCAATAAAGCTCTCAATGGGATAAAAATCTCGAGTTCCCACTGACGACACCAAACTGATCTAGTCTAAAAATATTTTGGGTATTTATTTTTAGATCAGTCAATTTTTAATTACTCGAAATTCAATTGTTGTGAGGACACGAGTGATATACAAGGATGGGCCCACAATGTGTGAGTTTACGTCCTCGGGAGAGCGAAGCTCTACCTTGGTTTTCACTATGATATTTAACAAATTCAAGTATAATGATGTGACAACAATAATCAAGATGGAAACGTCTCGAAAAACGATCGAAAACACTCCTCTGCGCCTGGAAGAGGTGCAGTCGCAAGTTGTGGTCAATAGCTTGCAACTACTAGCGATCACTCGCGCCTGGAACAGTGCAACAAGTCGCGAGGGTCAGACTGGATCAATATGTCGCGAGAGTCAGGCTGGAGCAATAAGTCGCGATTGGAGTAGTGCAGAACCAATAACTCGTGGCTACGTGCGATAAGTCGCGAGTCTACAGTGCAGGAAAATGAAGTCTTGCCTTGGGGAGCGTATTAACTGTCTGAATCTGTCCAAATGCATTGAAGCTTGTATTTATAGAGAAATCCAGCCCAAAAGCACTTAGTTGATCCCATAAGCCCAGTTTACTTCACTTAGCCCAAAACACTCACATAACCTCCAATTATAATATAATAAATGTCATGCTCATCCCAAAGTTTCGGGAACTTGTCCCGGTTGAGATATTAGTCGGAAATACAATGAGAAAATACTGGAAAACCTCGCAAATGAGCTCTTTGACTCCAAGAAGTGAATACACAGCCCCATAACATCGTTGCACCAGACCGATATGCTCCCGGGTGGCAAATTACGAAAATACCCCTGGCCCCGTCCGTGGCCGGGATAACTCAAAACATCCCAAAACGCCTGCAAAAACTTTATACAGGCCCCAGCGAGCTTGAATTACAAGAATACCCCTCTCGGAATGCCTTGTGATTAAATATGAAAATACCGAAAATACTATA
The DNA here is from genome assembly GCA_009725065.1 of Utricularia reniformis. NCBI lineage: Eukaryota > Viridiplantae > Streptophyta > Magnoliopsida > Lamiales > Lentibulariaceae > Utricularia > Utricularia reniformis. Next base: position 48,116 of record RWGZ01001268.1, on the reverse strand, counting down.
TAACCACGTCGGACGAGCCCCCGGGTAAGGATAAACACAATAGAATATACCCGGGTAATATCATATATATATATATGCGCTGGTTTTGGAAAGGTTTTCTCATCGAGGTAGAGTTGTTGAGATGATTAAGTATTAAGGCGTGGTCCACCTACCTAAAAGTTCCCTACTTAAATGGGTAGGGGCCGGAAGGATGTTGGAGGCGACCAAGATCGGAGCATAGAAAAGCGTTTTCGGGGTCCAATCGGTGCCATCCGATCTGGCGCACGCGATAAATATCTTCTCTAAAGCTTTTGGAGTAACGGATCGCGGGATAGGATAATAAGACTCCGGAAGGAAAGGTTCCCCCTCATATGGGAACCGCCAAGGAAGGCTAAGTGCAAACAACCTTGTGAAGCCTAGGCAAGTGACAAAAAAGAAGTGTCTCTTCCAGTCGTGGTTGGATTGGGGGTTTGAGAATGGAAAATGGCTCTTCTTGTGCTTAGACGGAAAAAGATACAACCCTGAGCCCCATAATGGATAGTGGAACTGATTTGAAATATTTGGAAGAAGGTGTCGACGGTCATCAAAATCCCATTGGTCTCCATAAAAATGATAAAAGCAACAACCAAGGATATCGAGTTTGGATTCTACTCAAAAAGGTGGATATTTAAGTGAGTTAGGAGAGTTGAAATGAATGGATGAAGCAGAAAACGGAGACCACACTCTAGATACTCAAAACAGACAGTGTGGGTACCAACCGGTGGACGTAGGATCCGATCAGAGGAACCCGGTTGATAGAGAACACAATCGGGAGGGAGGTGGTAACTTTCCACCAGAGACTTCCATTTTCGAGGATGCATGGTAAAGGGTCGGTCAAAAGATTTTAGTGCATTGACAGCAGAACTCTGAAGGACCGATCGTATTCTCGAGATGTGTGATTCGATCGAAAATGTGTGGATAAGGGTTCGTAATTGGAGAACGGAAAGCTGAAAGACTCGAATTGGAACTCCCCGAGTTGGATGAGGAGTCCGAAGAATGAGAAGACGAGGCATCGGAGTTCGAGGAATGAGCGGAGTCGGAGGACATGGTGTGAAGTTCTCAAAATTAAGGTTTTTGGAATTTTTTAGAAATTTTTTCAGATTTTTATAAGTGTCTCGCGAGTTTTCATACCAAAAGTCGCGAGAGCACTGTGCAGAGTATGCAGTTGCGAGATTTCGTTTCAAGTTTAAGTCTGTTTTCACTGTTCCATCGCGAGATTTCGTTTTCAGTTCTAGTCTGCTTTCACTGTTCCGTCACGAGATTTTGTTCCAAATGTCGCGAGACGAACTGTGCAGTCTATGTAGTCGCGGGATTTCGTTCCAAAAGTCGCGAAGGTTACTGTGCGATGGAAGTAGTCGCGAGATTTCGTTCGAAATGTAACGAGAATGCAGTGTTGCGTACTGTACCAGGGGGTAGATCTTGTATTTATAGGGGGATACCCCGAGCCCGAAAATCCCGAGATTTTAGCTCGACCTCAGAATCTGACTTTCTTAGTGTCAAAACGATCGTATTAACGAGGGGATTGCAACTGTACTAAAGATTTCTTCAAGTCGGCTCCCGAAGGATAATCGACTTTCGGGACGAGCTAATATGATATGGTTTACGACTCAGAATCTGAATCTGAAAACCAGGGGACTATTGATATTTCCCGGGAGTATTTTCGGTATTATGACATCCCGGGAGCTCGTCTGACGTGGTTAGGTGGTATTCTTGATGTTCTCGTGTATTTACGTCACTTCATAGTATCGAGGGTATTTTTGTAATTTGGACATTCCGGGCGTTCGTATGAGCTTTCGATCAACGTTTCTAGCAGTTTTGGACATATTCGGACCCGGACGGGGCCAAGGGTATTTTCCTAATTTGGCACCCGAGGAACGTGCCGGTAAGTTGTGGCGGCGTTTTTGGTTTAGCGTTCGTTAACTGGAAGCGAGGAATTATTTTAAGGGGTCTTCCGGTATCATCTCGTTGTTATTTTTGGCTAATTATCGATCGAAGTTCATTTCTCGAGTTCTGTTACAGTATGGCATTTATTCATGTTTATTTTAATATTATATGTTTACTTTGGGCTGAATCCAGTGGAATTGAGCTCATGGGCCAGAAACTTGTTTGTTGGGCTGGATTTCTCTATAAATATGAGCTCCAGGGCACTTAAAAGGGGTCGGACTCTTTTTGCATCTCCCAAGGCAAAACTTTCGCCCAAAACTCGCGAGACTTAGTTTTTCAGCCTCAATCCGTGAGATTTCGTACCAAATCTCGCGACCACCCCCTTTGTGCAACTATTCGCGAGATTTCGCGCCAAGTCTCGTGACCACCTCCCTTTGTATCACTATTCGCGAGAATTCGTACCAAAACTCGCGATTTGCCCATGCAGATCACTATTCACGAGAATTCGTACCAAAACTCGCGACTGGCCCCTGCAGATCACTATTCGCGAGATTTGGGCAGTTTCACCGTAACAAAGCTTTTGGCTGTTTCACGGTAACAGAACTTTGGCAGTTTCACGGTAACAGAGCTTTGGCAGTTTCACGGTAACAGAGATTTTGGCAGTTACACGGTAACAGAGCTTTGGCAGTTTCACGGTAACAGAGCTTTTGGCAGTTTCACCGTAACAGAGCTTTTGGAAGTTTCACGGTAACAGAGCTTTGGTAGTTTCGCCGTAACGGAGTGTTTTTGGTAGTCCCGATCGTTTTCCGATCCGCTTCCATCGTGATTATTTATATCACATCATTGTAATTGAATTCTTTGAATATCATAGTGAAAACGAAGGTAGAGCTTTTCTCTCCCGAGGACGTAAGCTCACACATTGTGGGCCCAACCTCGTATATCGCTCGTGTCCCCACATAAACTGAATTCCGAATAATTAAAAAATTGATTGATCTAAAAATAAATACCCAAAATATTTTTAGACTATTTCATAATCATTTTCAATCTTTGTTGACATCTCTATTTCAAACCTGAATAACAACACTATGACAATTCTCTATTTTAAACTGCTTTAATAACCGCATGTTTCATCTGCTTATCGTTTTTTTATACTTCTGAGAAGACCTCATCATTTGAATTCACTCATGTTTTCTGATAAAACATCCACAATCCAAAATGATTTCTTCGCACTAGAGCCATACATAAGGATTTTGCACATGATATTATAACAAGAAAGTGTTAACTCCGGGTTCCCTTTCATCTTTCTGATACCCGAGGGGATAGGAAACTTCATCATCAAATGAGGCTTGGATACAATCGCCCGAACAAATATATAGCACTCCATTAGAATATCATTATAAGGGATGATAAGAAGATCCGCCACTACGAATACCACCATTAAATTCCTCGATATTTTTTATCTCCCAATGAGATTATGAGAAAAATAGATCATTCGGGAGCATCAACAGTGTTCTTAAATCCGACTAACATAAAATGTACTGTCTTGAGCTTAATAGTTCAACTCAATAATGTTGTAGTTTAATTAAGAAATTGGGATCCATAAATAGATATTTCTGGAAGAATACCGTTCCAAACGATCATTAAAATAAATTTGAAGAATGAGAGTTCTATAAAATTAAATTTACGGACGAATACAATTCTGGACAATTAATAAAATATATATATTCGATGTCCCCTTCACGATATATAACTCCAAACAAGTAACGTTGATAGATAACTCCATAAAGGACTTTAGAGTGATCAATTAATCACCAATGGCAGATACGGTGATGCTACGACTAATAACCAATTGCTTGAAATCCTCATGAATATTATTGCGGACGAATACCATTCCGGATGATTAAGAAAATCAATTAGATACCTCATTCCCGATATGCTTATTGTTATCAATAAAATGACCATCAAACAGAGTTTAATTCAATTTCCTTAGTCTAATAATGATCTTTAACTGCAAATCCTCAAATAAAATTCCGAGGGTTGCGAAACTCTATTAGTTTTCGTTATAATTGCCATTATGTTAACTGTATGGTACCTCATTAAAGCAGACCTACACGATAGAAATAAGGAGCTTTAATCGATGAAGACATGTAATATTTCTCAAATAACATGGAAACCAGAGTGAAACGACTACTTCACGAAATGCTCAAATCTCCATGAATGATGGGTAAAAGACCCGGATTGTTCATATAANATATATATTCGATGTCCCCTTCACGATATATAACTCCAAACAAGTAACGTTGATAGATAACTCCATAAAGGACTTTAGAGTGATCAATTAATCACCAATGGCAGATACGGTGATGATACGACTAATAACCAATTGCTTGAAATCCTCATGAATATTATTGCGGACGAATACCATTCCGGATGATTAGGAAAATCAATTAGATACCTCATTCCCGATATGCTTATTGTTATCAATAAAATGACCATCAAACAGAGTTTAATTCAATTTCCTTAGTCTAATAATGATCTTTAACTGCAAATCCTCAAATAAAATTCCGAGGGTTGCGAAACTCTATTAGTTTTCGTTATAATTGCCATTATGTTAACTGTATGGTACCTCATTAAAGCAGACCTACACGATAGAAATAAGGAGCTTTAATCGATGAAGACATGTAATATTTCTCAAATAACATGGAAACCAGAGTGAAACGACTACTTCACGAAATGCTCAAATCTCCATGAATGATGGGTAAAAGACCCGGATTGTTCATATAACCATTAAGGATGCCTTGATTACTGAATGAGAGTGTCGACACATAAATATACTTTTCACCTGATGAGAAGACAAGACAATCATCCAAGAACAAGAGTCTACATCGGAATTTCATGTTGACTCTAAAGAAACTTCATGCATTCCATGGTTATTCAGTGATAGCTAACTTGTGTGACATTTTGATCGTTTCTCTAATGTCCCTTTTTGTAGTGTCTCAATTTATTAGTATAATTAATTCTTTGGTCTCGACTCCTTTCTTTTCCACAACTTCCTTTTTTACAAATATGGTATGTTTCCGAAAGGCATGTTGTAACGACCCTAATTTGGGCCTATTTGTTTTGTTAAAACATGATAATTAAAACGGAAACATTCGAATGGAAATTTAAAACATAGTTCGAAACATGAAAATACGACAGCATAATTTAGAGTATTCTCCAAAGGGACCGGACTCTATCACCGGACTACCGACGACCTCCTTCCCCGATCCCTATCATATCTCGTCTGCGTCGCCTACAAAATCTGTAAAGCGGTCACAATCTATTAAAGGAAACTTCACACACACTACGCATTATCTTTTCACTTCTTAGTTACACCGTACACGCACACGTGAATCATTCCACTTAACCGTTTTCTTATTTCCCTCTTCTTTTACCCTTATCATTTCCATCATTCATTAACTTTACTGTTGCCGAGATTAACATGCTCGGTGCATGTCCCGCCCAAGCCAACCGTTAGCTGTTGGATGACTCGACGGGCCATATGCTTCCCTTCCCCGGGTGGGTACTTAGGCGCTACCCCTTTTTCCACCCGGATTTGTTCTGCCCTCTTCGTACGTATCTTTTCCTCTTTGGAACTTATCGTTCCCTTCATCAGGCATGCCCTTCCTTTGGCGAATCATGTACTAGGCACGATGCCGGGTTCGGTCGGACGGTCCATCCTTCCTTACCCCGAGTCTTATTATCATTTATCTCGTTCATTCGTATCCTTTCTTCCTTCTTTATTAACCCAATCCCATTCCCTAAGTCTGAACCTTCCCTTACTATAATGTGTTCACTCCGCTTACCGTTTGCTTTAGCCTGTTATAATTTTCCCGTGCTTCCCCTGCATTTCGTAAACGGTTTAAGTTATTCGAATTCTGACGTTATTATCTTATTGTTAACTATGTGATTACCATAGACCTTACGTGTCCTTTTTCCTCACACGATCCGACTTCGAGACGGAACGAAAACACACGAACTTTGTATTTCCGCGACAATTCCACCGCAGCCCTGAAATCCGTGATAATAATACACAGGATTCAAAATCCGCGACAATTTGCACTGGGGTGAAATCCGCGATAATTTATGCCTTACTGGAAATCCGCGATAATTTTACTCTTCGTAATTTCCGCGACAATTTTGCCCTTCAAAATTTCCGTGACAATTTTGCCTTCCAAATTTCCGCGACAATTTTGCCCTTCGTACTTTTTCGCGATAATTTTTGCCCTTAAAAATTTTTTGCGACAATTTCCTTTTTCGCGGCAATTTTCGAATTTTCGTGTCTTAATGACGATTAACTCGTTTTTGGGCCTCCTCACCCCTATATATAGACATCCTAACTTTTCTAATTCACATTTTAACCACTCCTTCTTTTGCTTTTGACCCCCTTTATATCTTTTTCCTTACTTTTCTATTTTTCGTTTCCTTTTACGTTCTTTCGTTCCCGTATCCCTCATTATCTCTCGTCTAGACTTTACCGCTACGTTCCCTACTATTTGTTTCATTGTACCTTTTTCTCGGCTATTACATCCTTCCCCACTCATTTTGAGTTTCGTCCCGAAACTCGTGCGTACCAATCTTCCATTAACTCCGGCGCTCTCTGTCTAATTTCTCGTTCCGTTTCCCATGTGGCTTCCCTCTCTGCTTGATTGGACCATTGTACTTTCATCATAGGGATTTGTTTGTTTCTGAGCCTTCTTTCCTCTCTGCCTAGGATCTTTACTGGGACTTCCACGTACGTTAGTTCCGGGGTTATCTCTATGGGTTCCCCCACACATTCTTGGATCCCTTGAGTCACCCTCCTCCTCAGTTGGGATACATGGAACACGTTGTGTATCCCCCCCATTTCCTCCTGAAGCTTCAGCTGATACGCTAGGTTTCCGATCCTTCGTTCCACCTCACATGGTCCGATATACCGGGGGCTCAGCTTCCCTGTCCTTGTGGTCCTTAGCACCCCCTTCATAGGTGATACCTCTAGGTATGCGTGATCCCCAACTTTTAACTCTAAGGGTCTCCTTTTTGTGTCTGCCCAACTTTTGTATCAGTCCTGTGCCGCCTTAATGTTCTTTCGTACCACGGCTACCTTTTCAATGGTGACTTCCACTAATTCTGTCCCCGTGGTCGTTCTCTCTCCCACCTCATCACATCATAGCGGTGTACGACACTTCCTCCCGTACAATGTCTCATATGGCGCCATTCCAATGCTGCTCTGAAAGCTGTTATTGTACGCAAATTCCACTAGCGGTAGGAAATCGTCCCAACCTCCCTTAAACTCCAGTACACATGCCCGTAACATATCCTCCATAATTTGGTAGGTTCTCTCGGTCTGACCATCCGTCTGTGGATGATAGGCTGTGCTCATGCATAACTGAGTTACGAGCGATTTCTGTAAGCTTTGTCAAAATCTTGACGTGAATCTCGGGTCCTTGTCTGACACGATATTTACTTGAACTCCATGTAATTTGACTGTGTTATCCACAAATATTCTGGCTAGCCTGTCCACTCCGTACGTTGTCTTGACTGCTATAAAGTGAGCCGCCTTTGTAAGACGGTCCACCACCACCCATATCGCGTCGTTCTATCGTGGGCTCTTGGGTAGTCCTACCACAAAGTCCATGCCGATGCTATCCCATTTCCACTCTGGAATTTCTAAGGGTTGTAGTTCGCCCCCCGGGCGTTGGTGTTCGGCCTTAATTCGTTGGCAGTTTTCGCATTTGGCCACAAAGTTGGCAATCTCGTTTTTCATTCCATTCCACCACCAGTGCGTCTTTAGGTCTCGATACATCTTAGTACTTCCTGGGTGAACTGAGAATGCTGAACTGTGTGCTTCCGTCATAATCTTCTTTCTTAACTCTGGCCAGTTTGGTACCCATATACGTTCATTCATTTAGATTAGCCCATCGCTTCCTTTGCTTATTTCTAATTTATCGGTTCTGTTTCCCCCTTTTCGCGTTACGGGTTTCTCAGGGTCTGCTATCTGTGCTTCTAGTACCTCCTCCAGTATCCCTGGCTTTGCGGTAATCGTCCCTAACATGACTGTGGTCGATTCAACCACTTCCAGTTGCAGGCTCTCCAATTCCCTTATCAATGTGTTGGCTAGCGTGCCATGAGTCTTCCTGCTCAGTGCATCGGCTACCTGGTTTGCCTTTCCGGGGTGGTATTGAATGTCCAGATCATAATCTTTTATCAGTTCCAACCATCTCCGTTGTCTCATATTAAGCTCCTTCTGAGTGAATAAGTAATTCAAACTCTTGTGGTCGGTGAATATCTAGCACTTCACACCGTACAGGTAATGTCTCCAAATCTTGAGTGCAAATACCACCGCGGCTAATTCCAAATCATGTGTCGGGTAGTTTAACTCGTGTATCTTCAATTGACGGGATGCATATGCTATCACTTTCCCCCCTTGCATCAGTACACACCCGAGTCCTTCTTTCGATGCGTCGCTGTATACCGTGAAATCCTGCCCTGGTGTGGGTAATACTAGTAATGGAGCAGGTGTCATTTTCGTTTTGAGACATTCAAAACTCTCTTCGCATTTCTCATCCCACGTATACCTCGTTTCCTTTCGGGTCAAATTTGTCAACGGTTTAGCAATCCTTGCGAACCCTTCGATGAATTTCCGATAGTACCCGGCCAATCCTAAAAAACTCCTAACTTCCCTAGCATTTGCCGGTCTTGGCCAATTCGTAACTGTTTCTATCTTTGTTGGGTCTACCGTCACCCCCCCTGCTGATATCACGTGGCCTAGGAAAGCTATGCTGTCCATCCAGAATTCACACTTGCTGTATTTGGCATATAACTTCTCTTGTCTGAGAGTCTGTAATACCATTCTCAGATGTTGCTCGTGTTCTTCCTGGTTGCGAGAGTAAACTAGGATGTCGTCAATGAACACCACCACAAACTCGTCTAGGAATTGACGAAACACCCGATTCATCAAATCCATGAAAATTGATGGGGCATTAGTTAACCCAAACGGTACCACCGTGCATTCGTAATGGCCGTACCTCGTTCGAATGGCTGTCTTCGGTATGTGTCCTTCTCTTACTCGGACATGATGGTACCCTGACCTCAAGTCTAATTATGAGAACACCTTCGCACCTTGTAACTGATCAAACAAGTCGTGGATCCTAGGCAACGGGTACTTATTCTTTATCGTGACCTTGTTTAATTCTATGTAGTCGTAGCACAATCTTAACTCGCCGCTTTTCTTTATAACAAATAGCACTGGTGCTCCCCAAGGGGAGTTGCTTGGCCTTAGAAATCCTTTTTCCAATAGCGACTCCATCTGTTGTTTCAGTTCTTGCATTTCTCGGGGTGCCATTCGGTATGGAGCCTTAGAAATCGGTTGCGTTCCAGGGAGTAGTTCTATTCCCATTTCTACTTCTCTCTGAGGCGGTTGCCCCGGTAGCTCATCGGGAAATACATCACTGTATTCACAAACCACTGGAACAGACTCCAACGGTGTCCCTTCCTTCTCCGTCATGACAAATGCTAGCCAGTTCGATCGATCCTTATATTCCTCATCCTCACCCGTAATCAATTCTACGACCATGTCTTTTCTCCCCTCTCGGAGCGTACTAAACTTGATCGTACGTTCCCGACATCTCACTTGCGCATCGTACTTAGATAACCAATCCAATCCTAGTATGGCATCGAATCCCATTGATATTACCCGGGTATATTTCTTGCACTTATCAATACCCGGGGACTCGTCCGACGCAGTTATTGGTATTTTCGGTATTTTTGGTATTTTTATCGGATGGCGTTCTCAAGTGGTATTCTCACAATTCTGGCCCGCTAGGCGCCATATAAAGTCTCTGTAAGCATTTTGAGATGTTTCGGGTCATTTCGGCCCTAGACGGGGCCAGGGGTATTTTCGTAATTTGCCACCCGGGAGCGCACCGGTCAGGTGCGATGATGTTATGTGGCCGCATATTAGCTATCTGGAAGCAGTGGATTATTTTACGGGGTCCTCCGGTATTTTCTCATCAATATCCTCGCCTAATTCTGGATCGAGACGCATTTCCGAAGTTATATTGCGGAACGAAATTTGTTCTAATTTAATTGGATATTAGTTGAGGTGTCTTGGGCTTAATCTAATGAAATTGGACTCTTGGGCCTAAGCTTGTGTTTTGGGCTACATTTCTCTATAAATAGATGTCCTAAGGCATTGAGAAGAGGTCGGATCCTTTTCGCATCTCCCAAGGCGAGACTATCGCTCGAAATCGCTAGATTTCAACACTGCAATTACTATTCGCGAGATTTCGTACCGAATCTCGCGGCCAGCCCAGACTCGCGAGGAATCGCACCAAACCTCGCGACCAGGCCATGCCTTAGACCAAACCTCGCGACTAGCCCTTCTCGCGAGAAACCAGACCAAATCTCGCGGCCAGGCTTGACACAGCCCTTCTTCGCGACATTTCGTCATATTTGGCTTTTTGGAGTATATTTGATCGTTTCTCGGGTCGATTTCATTCGGATTATCGTTATTACATCGTTGTATTCGTTTCTCATTGATTATTATAGTGGAAACCAAGGTAGAGCTTCGCTCTCCCGAGGACGTAAGCCCACACATTGTGGGCCCAACCTCGTACATCGCTCGTGTCCCCACAACAATATAATTTACGAATTAATCATAAATTGACTGATCTAAAAATAAATATCCAAAACATTTTTAGACTAGATCAGTTTGGCGCCGTCCGTGGGGAACGAGATTTTTATCCCATTGAGAGCTTTATTGCTGAGTTTCGGATTTCTGTTATCATGACTACTCGGAATTCTAATGAAGATACTTTTGACGAAGAATTTGAGCCGGATCCTATTCCTCAAATTAATGATGATTTTGCTGTGTTACCGGGGGCTCGGTCGTCAGTTCTGGAGGAGACCCCTGCTCAAAATGTAACTATTCGGCCCTCCCGGAGCGGGATTTCATCCGGGGGATCTACTTATGAAGGCATTGGAAGATTATCATATTGCATAAATATGTGCCGAGGATATGCCAAAGGTGTGCAAGGGTCCGGAAAATAAAAATAAAAATAAAAAAAAAAAAAATTGCCAAAGTCCATAAGTTCCGGATTTTTGGCGCTACCAAAATTTTATGTGAGACTCCATTTTTCGTCTACAATCACATGGTGATGTGACGGTGTAATATTTTTCGGGTCGGATTTCGGTGGCATTTTACTATTTCATTTCGATACATTTATCGAAAAATTGGGATATTTTGAGTTCTTCAAAGGATTTCACTCCATAGTATGGAGATATTGGGCGTCATATAGTCCTCGGCTATAAAGAAGATATATGTATATGTCGAACATGTCCGATACATTCACATACCTCCGTTCGCGAGGGTGTTATTCTTCATAAGATTGGCATATATTGAGATACTTTAGGATCTCCTCGATATCAAATCTCGAGATCCATGTTAATTTTGATGGACTTCAAAGATGTGATCATATACTTTACTCTACAAAAATTCAATTAGTTGATGATGTTTTCTACTATTTCACCCGGGATTCAAGTATGAGTTATATTCGGTGTGGCATAACGACCCTTCAGAGAGGTCGTATGTTTTTCTAACCAGTTTTGTGGCGATATTGAGTATCGCATGTGATGTGACCCCCGAAATTAATCAACCCGTAACCCACACCTTGATGTGACCCCCAAAGTTAGATAACCCGTAACCCACAAAATATATGGAATAAAAGTAAGAAACATAAAATTGTACTCAAATAAAAAGAAGGATAAAGGTGCCACACTCACAGAACATAGAAG